>CM062824.1:6972414-7222419 GCA_031772345.1 Himalopsyche anomala | reverse complement strand
AACTAGCTGGCCCGACGAACTTCGTACCGCCTCAGGATCAATAAATGTTGTGTTAATTTATTGCATGAATTAAATTCAGTTTGAATGAATACTCAAAATGAATTAAGTTCAATAAATGGGCAAAATTCAAAATGAAAAGTATTTAAATTACATTGAAATGATGTAATTCACGTGGCACAGTCGATAGATTTAAAGGAATGCAGTAGATCAACGATTGATTTTGAATTGTGAAGTTTAAATGATCCACATCTTTGTTTTTAGCCGCAAGAATTGCTCGTTCAATCAACCAATTGTGATTTTTGTGATTAGATGTTTGGGAACATTTTGTTGATGAAGCCGTCCTTCGTTGAGACGAAATTGCAAAAATTCGGCGGAATCGAAATCAATCCGTTCGATTCGTCAACAGGAACACGGCCGTTACCGACGATAGTCAGCAATTGCTTGGAGAAATCTTCGGCAGATGGATCGTTTAGAAATGTAACTCGCATGTTTGTCGTCAGCAGAGGCAAGCGTTTATTTCATCGGCAACGGTCAATCTTGGAATGACTGGTAGTGTTTGGCAGAAATCGCCAGATAGTAGAATCATTGCGCCTGCAAAACATCTTGAGTCACTGCGCAGATCTTTCATAGTTCGGTTGAGTGCTTCCAATGCGCGTTTGTGTGCCATTGTGCATTCATCCCAGTTGATGATTTTACTCGCTTCCAAAACTTCGGCCATTGCTGAGTGTTTCGCAATATTGCATGTCGGTTTTTCAGTCGTTTGGAGGTTTAACGGAAATTTCAACGCTGATTGAGCCGTTCGGCATGCTTTTATCAACGTAGCCGCTATTCCAGAAGAAGAAACTGCTACAACAATTTCGGATCTCGCACGAACAGTAGCCATAATCAATGACATGAGGAATATCTCCCCAGTTCCACCGGGCGCGTCAAGGCAAAATAAGCCACCATTTCCATCATAAATTGCATTCATTAACGTATCGTACACTTCCCTCTATTGTGGGTTCAACAGTGGTAAATTCGTTTGAACTGATTGGTTCAATGCATCTCGAAAATATTCACGTTCACGTTCCAATTTTCGATTGAAAGCGTCGTTCATTCCACGATCTGGCGTTGGCATTCCTAACTTGACTAACAAACTGCCGCACATGAGGTAACACATGTCTTCGATCTAAAGCAAAGCCTGGTTATGTATCTCTTCATTCATCTCGAGATCGGGATTCCCTGAACTGACACGAATTTGATGTAAAATGTCTTCTGACATGTCATCCTTGTACCTTGTTCCACAGTTCACATGGATTCGATGGAAAGCATGTCAAAATAATGATAGAAAATTATGTGCGTATCTGATTTGGAGATTCAGAAAGAATTTCCAAGTCAGAAAACATAACCTCATTTCAATATTATCCGATTTTCTTTCGTTTTCATTTCATATCATCGATTTTTTTATTCTAATCCATACTCTAAATTTAAAATTATTTAAAAGTCGATCGTGTCAGTGCCATCTAGTGTCATCTATCTGAACCCAGCATAAAACAAAATGTTCATTATTTGAAAACTCTATGAGAATATTAATTTTCTTTATAATTTCTTTTCCGTGATATTTTTCCGATGTTTTAATGCTTATTCTGCTATTCTAGCCGGAGAGGAATTTAACAAATCAAAGATCATTGAAATCCGTGCAGCAATTCTCGAGATATACGTGGTGTAAATAACCCCGCTTTGTTTTATGTATATAGATTATTTTGTCAATTAAACACCTTTTTAGACGTGTCCGTGAATTTCAAGTTTTTGTATAATTCATAATTTTAATATTGCACAAAATCATCAAAACACTTTTTTGCGCATGTGTGGGTTACGCCCTTATTGCTTTCCAAAGTCGATATAATTGTTGACAAAACATCAAAAAGAATTGTACAATTTTCGTTGAACTTCATAAAAATAGTCAATTGAAACTTTCTTTGTTAATAATTTCGCATTCGACATTATATAAGAGAAAAACCGTTTAATTAAATATAGAATGCTTTTCCATCAAGTATTGACAGTGGACACAGGAATTACGTACGTAGCAGTATGCATTTAAAAATAACCATAAAGTAATGGCTTACTAACGTTATGTAATATAATTCACAATGTACTTTTGCTGTCAAATATCACGAAATATTTTTTTGACGTTCTATATATAAATAGTATAGTATTAATTGAAGTGAAAAGAGTACAGTTTCTAATTCCAAATAAAACTAATCTAAGAACATTGAATAAATAACAAACAAACAATCACACCTAATGCACGAAACACATTTAAATGTAATGTCAATATTTAGACCATAGATTTGACAGATATGAAATCGAAACAATCGAACATCAAATTTGAATTGTCAATTCGATACAAACGTTCGTGCAAACATCGTAATATTGTTGTCAAAAAATGTATCATACCTAATTATAAACATAACCTCATTTCAATATTATTCGATTTTCTTTCGTTTTCATTTCATATCATCGATTATACTCTAAATTTAAAATTATTTAAAAGTCTATCGTATAAATACAGTGCCATCTAGTGTCATCTACCTGAACCGAGCATAAAACAACATGTCATTATTTGACCTATTCCTCATTTGAAAATTTTGTTCTGTATGAAGATATTAATTTTCTTCATAATTTATTTTCCGTGATATTTTTCCGATGTTTTAATGCTTATTCTGCTATTCTAGGTAAATAAGAATTTTATAAATCAAATATCATTGAAATCCTTGCAGTAATTCTCGAGATATACGTGGTGTAACTAACCCCACTTTGTTTTATATATATAGACTAGCTGGCCCGACGAACTTCGTACCGCCTCAGAATCAATAAATGTTGTGTTGGCTAAATTAAATTCAGTTGAATGAATACTCAAAATGAATTAAGTTCAATAATTGTTCAAAATTCAAAATGAAAAGTATTTAAATTACATTGATGTTATTCACGTGGTACAGTCGATAGATTTAAAGTAATGCAGTAGATCAACGATTTGATTTTGAATTGTGAAGTTTAAATGATCCATATGTTTTTTCTTAGCCCCAAGAATTGCTCGTTCACTCGACCAATTGCGATTTTTGTGATTAGATGTTTGGGAACATTTTGTTGATGAAGCCGTCCTTCGTTGAGACGAAATTGCAAAAATTCGGTGGAATCGAAATCAATCCGTTCGATTCGTCAACAGGAACACGGCCGTTACAGATAGTCAGCAAATGCTTGGAGAAATCTGCGGCAGATGGTCGTTTAGAAATACAACTCGCATGTTTGTCGTTAGCTGAAGTTTCTTCAGATAGCGCCACAGAGTCGATGTTTTAAGGCAAGCGTTTATTTCATCGGCATCGGTCGATCTTGAAATGACTGGTAGTATTTGGCGAAAATCGCCAGATAGTAGAATCATTGCGCCTCCAAAACATTTTGAGTCATTGCGCTGATCTTTCATAGTTCAGTTGAGTGCTTCCAATGCGGAGGAAAAATAAGCCACCATTTCCCTCATCAATTGCCTTCATTAAAGTATCGTACACTTTCTGTTGGGGGTTCAACAAAGGTACATTCGTTCGAAGTGATTGGTTCAATGCATCTCGATCATATTCATGTTTACGTTCCGATTCTCGATTGTAAGCGTCGTTCATTCTTTGATCTGGCGACGCATCATGCAGCGCATGAGGTAACACATATCTTCGATCAAAAGCAACGCCTGGTTATGTATCTCCTCATTCACCTCGAGATCGGGATTCCCTGAACTGACGCGAATTTGGTGTAAAGTGTCTTCGGACATGTCATTCTTGTACTTGTTCCACAGTTCTCGTAGATTCAATGGGAAGCATATCAAAATAATGATAGCAAATAATGTGCGTATCTGACTTGGAGATGCAGAAACAATTGCTTCAGCGATTGTCATGTCCCAATGAGTATAGTTTTTAAGCAAATTGAGCTATTGACATGCAGCACAAAATGTTGGGCATACTACGCCATTGACAGTTCGAAGTGATTCAATGATGTCGACCCGAAGGGAATTATTGGTTTTTTTTTCAGATTTTTCATGTTCACAGAACTGAAAGACTCTTAGAAAACCATTCCGAGCACTCTTACGAATTGGTTTAGAAGTACTTGGCATAGCTAGTACCTCTTTATTTCACTGTATTTTAAATAATAAAATTACATCTTCACAATGTTGACAAACGACTACTTTGTTTGACAGTAACTGTCAAACAAAGGCCGTTGCTAAGGAATGTGTTGGTCTAGGATAAATTTGTTCTCAATGCATGTCACCAACATAGTGACAGGGATCTTTTCAAAATTATTCAAATAATACTTTTTTATAATTTTACGAAAGTTCATTCTAAATTTTCATATTTTTATATTACGAAATGATATAAATTCTCAATATAACAAAAAACGCAACATTTTCCAAATCTTCAATATTATATTTATGAGATTATCTTACATTAGAAAAAAAAAAATATTTTTTTGTTTAATGTTCCACACATGGTATGGTTGTTTTTTAACAATAAAATTAGTGATCAGAGTTTGTTCAGATTTTCTTTTTCGATAATTAATTGGTTATGCAGTTTGTTATACCCAGGGATTTTTTTACCCTGTAACGCGGCGGAACGGCGTTCCGGCACCTTTTTTTCTCGAAATTTTAATAAATGTTTAATTTTATTTTTTCTATTTTTAAATATGTATATTTTGTTTTATTTTCTAAGCATTATATGAAAAGCCGTCATTAATTCTATCAAAATGATATTCGAATATATAATAAATAATATACCTTCTTAGAAAATGCTCGAAAAAAGTGCGTTCCGGCACCAACAAAAAAAAGCACTGGTTATACCCATATATAATTTTTTTTAAGTTATCGTTGAAACTTGAATGCGCGATCAGAATTTTAATCATTTAGAAAGAAATGATCTTCTAATTTACTGAAAAGTCGGAGACCTTCTTCAATTATTTTCGCAGTGAATGATCGCAGAATTTCTTTCAGTTCGTCATTGTTTTCTGGTTTTTTGTCAATAATTAAATTTAAATTATTGACATCTTTGTCACTTATAGCTTTATCTGGAAGTAATTCGTCGATATAATTTTCGCTTAAGGTATCAAGCCTTTCTTCACCAAGCTCGTGTGCTAAAGTAATCATTTCAGCTGATATTACCGATGTTTCAATGGTTTTATCGACTGTAACACACCTAAGTAGTGGCCTTAATTCAGCGATGGCAGGTGCAACATGATTTAAACAGTCCGAAATCGTATTTTTTTTCAAATGTCGGTTGTGTTTATGATTCTCTCTATTCTATCCAAAATACAACGATATATGCTCTCAATGTAATATTTAACATTTTTATATATCGTAAAATATGGTACATTTAAAAAAATGCATTTCTAAAAAACCGCATTACTTTGAAATTGCATAAAAACAGGATTGACTGTAGATGGGGATCAAAAATAAAATAATGATTTGATAGTATTCAATAACAATATAATATACATGAAAAGTATACTGATTTTTTTTTACATACTTTCTGATTTTATGTACTTTCATTCGTCTTTTCACATTTCAGTATATATTTTAGCGACGGTGATGAACATGAAACATAAATTCCTAAAAGTTTTTTTTTTAAATGGATATTGAAGATTAAGTTTCGAAATTCTGACACGTTCGTCCAAGTTCGTCGGTACATCTCTAATTCAAAGTATGAAACAAATGAATTTTACAACCAACGCCACCTAGTGTATTAAGCATAAACTGCATACGTCATGTTCCGCGTTCGATTCGAAAAATTTAAAAAAACGTATTGTACTGAGATATTTATTTTCTTTATAATTTCTTTTTCGTGATATTTTTCCGATGTTTTAATGCTTATTCTGCTATTCTAGGCCCATATAAATTTAATAAAGCAAAGATCATTGAAAACCGTGGTCTAATTCTCGAGATATACGTGGTGTAAATAACCCCACTTTGTTTTATATATATAGATGTTATACGGAAAAAAACCTTTTTGTTAGCATATGCATATGTTCTGGGATAAATAAATTGTGTTTCTATATTACATATATATGCTCATATTGAAATAGTTATCTTGGCGCGCCCTTTAATTTTTATTCTAATAACAAACACGATTTCGGTACGTCACAAATTCAAAAAAAAGGTCAATTAGAATTACAAGGTTTGAAAATAAAAAAAAAATGTTGAAATTGTTGCCATTTTAAAATAACATAAGTTATAAAAAAATACTCCTTTAATACAGTCTCATATAAAAAAAATCCTATTGAATAAACTTAATTGATTGATACAAGTACTAGAGGTGTCCCTATAACTATTATATATGTATTACTAGCTGGCCCGACGAACTTCGTACCGCCTCAGAATCAATAAATGTTGTGTTAATTTATTGGATGAGTTAAATTCAGTTTGAATGAATACTCAAAATGAATTAAGTTCAATAAATGTGCAAAATTAAAAATGAAAAGTATTTTAATTACATTGAAATGATGTTATTCACGTGGCACAGTCGATAGATTTAAAGGAATACAGTGCACCAACGATTTGATTTTGAATTGTGAAGTTGAAATGATCCACATCTTTGTTATTTGCTGCAAAAATTGCTCGTTCACTCAACCAATTATGATGTTTGTGATTAGCAATGATATTCAGGAACACTTTGTTGATTGTCCTTCGATGAGACGAAATTTCAAAAATTCGGCAAAAACGAAATCAATCCATTCGATTCGTCGACAGGAACACGGCCGTTACAGATAGTCAGCAAATGCTTGGAGAAATCTGCGGCAGATGGTCGTTTAGAAATGCAACTCGCATGTTTGTCGTTAACTGAAGTTTCTTAACATAGCGCCACAGAGTCGATGTTTTAAGTCAAGCGTTTATTTCATCGGCAGCGGTCGATCTTGGAATAACTGGTAGTGTTTGGCGAAAATCGCCAGATAGTAGAATCATTGCGCCTCCAAAACATTTTGAGTCATTGCGCTGATCTTTCATAGTTCGGTTGAGTGCTTCCAATGCGGAGGAAAAATAAGCCACCATTTCCCTCATCAATTGCCTTCATTAAAGTATCGTACACTTTCTGTTGGGGGTTCAACAGTGGTACATTCGTTCGAAGTGATTGGTTCAATGCATCTCGATCATATTCACGTTTACGTTCCGATTCTCGATTGAAAGCGTCGTTCATTCCTCGATCTGGCGACGCATCATGCAGCGCATGAGGTAACACATATCTTCGATCAAAAGCAACGCCTGGTTATGTATCTCCTCATCCACCTCGAGATCGGGATTCCCTGAACTGACGCGAATTCGGTGTAAAGTGTCTTCGGACATGTCATCCTTGTACTTTTTCCACAATTCACGTGGATTCGATGGGAAGCATGTCAAAAAAATGATAGCAAATAATGTGCCTATCTGACTTGGAGACGCAGAAACAATTGCTTCAGCGATTGTCATGTCCCAATGAGTTTATTTTTCAAGCAAATTGAGCTATTGACATGCGGCACGAAATGTTAGGCATACGACGCCATTGACAGTTCGAAATGATTCGAAATGTCGACCCGAAGGGAATTATTGGTTGTTTTTCAGATTTTTCATGTTCACAGAACTGTAAGACTCTTACATAATGACAGGGATCTTTTCAAAATTATTCAAATAATACTTTTTTATAATTTTACGAAAGTTCATTCTAAATTTTCATATTTTTTATATTACGAAATGACATAAATTCTCATTATAACAAAGAACGCAACATTTTCCAAATCTTCAATATTATATTTATGAGATTATCTTTCATTAGAAAAAAATATATATTTTTGTTTAATGTTCCACACATACAAACAACTATACAGTCAATCCTGTTTTTATGCGGTAGATGTGTTCCACGAAATATCGCAAAAAAAAATCGCATAAAAAAAACTTGACTTCCATAGAAATAGTAGGGTGCGTTACTTAAATTTTAAAATCCGCATAACTTTGAAACAGCGAGTTAAAATATACACTAAATCGCAAAGTATAAGAAAATTAGGGGAAAACCACGGCGTAAAAATATTAAAAAATAGTCACTGTATGACAATTCTATGTGTGTTTTAAAGCATGTGGTTCTAAATCACTCTTTTTCAGAAGAAATAGTATGCGCATCAATTTCATAAAACTATGGTTGTTTTCTAACAATGAAATTAGTGATCAGAGTTTGTTCAGATTTTCTTTTTCGATAATTAATTGTTTATGCAGTTTGTTATACCCATATATATATATTTTAAAGTTATCGTTGAAACTTGAATGCGCGATCAGAATTTGAATCATTTAGAAAGAAATGATCTTCTAATTTACTGAAAAGTTTGATACCTTCTTCAATTATTTTCGCAGTGAAGAAACTGGAATTTCTTTCAGTTCGTCATTGTTTTCTGGTTTTTTGTCAATAATTAAATTTAAATTATGAACATCTTCGTCACTTATAGCTTTATCTGTAAGTAATTCGTCGATATAATTTTCGCTAAAGGTATCAAACCTTTCTTCGCCAAGTTCAGGTGCTAAAGTAATCATTTCAGCTGATATTACCGATGCTTCAATGGTTTCATCGACTGTAACACACCTAATTAGGTGGACTTAATTCAGCGATGGCAGATGCAACATGATTTAAACAGTCCGAAATCGTATTTTTTTTTCAAATGTCGGTTGTGTTTATAATTCTCTCTATTCTATCAAAAATACAACAATATATGCTCTCGATGTAATATTTAACATTTTTATATATCGTAAAATATGGTACATTTAAAAAAATGCATTTCTAAAAAATCGCATTACTTCGAAATCGCATAAAAAAACCGCATAAAAACAGGATTGACTGTATATAGGGATCAAAAATAAAATAATGATTTGATAGTATTCTATAACAATATAATATATAATACATGAAAAGTATACTGATTTTTTTTTACATACCTTCTGATTTTATGTACTTTCATTCGTCTTTTCACATTTCAGTATATATTTTAGCGACGGTGATGAACATGAGACATAAATTCCTAAAAGTTTTTTTTTAAATGGATATTGAAGATTTAGTTTCGATTTAGTTTTAAGTTGGCATTCCTAACTTGATTAACAAAATGCCTCACATGAGGTAACACATGTCTTCGATCTAAATCAAAGCCTGGTTATTTATCTTTTCATTCACCTCGAGATCGGGATTCCTTGAACTGACACGAATTCGATGTAAAATGTCATCCTTGAACTTGTTCCAGAGCTCACATGGATTCGATGTGAAGCATGTCAAAATAATGATAGAAAATAATGTGCGTATCTGACATGGAGATTCAGAACCAATTTCTTCAGTGATTGGCATGTCCCAATAAGTATAATTTTCAAGCAAATTGAGCTCTTGACATGCAAGTAGAAACATTCGTCATTTTTTTGGATGAACTGTGTAAATGCGACCAAGAGCATCAATAGTCATTCGGGTGATCAGGAACCGCAACGCTTTGCTTTTGACGTTAAAATTTCTTCGATATAGCGTTTCAAGTGTAATAACGTGTCATCTCAGAGTAAAACAACGTTCGTGCAAAATATTGTTGTCAAAAATTTATATACCTAATTATAAACATAACCTTATTTCAATATTGTCCGATTTTCTTTCGTTTTAATTTCATATCATCGATTTCTTTTATTCTAATCCATATTCTAAATTTAAATTTTTTTATAAGTCAGTAGTACGCAAAAAAAGCAAAAACAAACAAATATAGAAAACAGTGCGATCTGGTGGATTTTTCTGAAACCAGCTTACGACATTTTATCGTTTGATGAAGCTATTCGTCATTCGAAAATTTTATTCTGTATGAAGATATTTATTTTCTTTATAATTTCTTTTCCGTGATATTTTTCCGATGTTTTAATGTTTATTCTGCTATTCTCGGCGCATACGAATTTTATAAATCAAATATCATTGAAATCCGTTTTGTAATTCTCGAGATATACGTGGTGTAAATAACCCGACTTTGTTTTATATATATAGATTAATTCTAAGGACATCAAAAAAAGTATGAGGAAATCTTGGCAAAACCACACCCAAAGCTTCACGAATCATATACTACAATAAATTATTGAAACGTTCCTGCTGTTTGGTTTCTATTATTTTTGGCCAAAATATTATGTAAACGAAAATCAAGCGTGGCTAAATATTTACTCAATATCTGTAAAATTAGTCTTCATTTCACCATCATCTTTCATCGGTGATTCCTTCCATACGCTGGTTGTAGGAACAAATACAGTGGAACCTCTCATAACGAGTTTAATTCGTTCCAAAATCTTACTCGATATGTGAAAAACTCGTTAAGCAAAACAATTTTTCCCATATAAAACAATGCAAAATACAATAATGCGTTCCTTGCCAGAAAAAAGAACATATAATATTTTTATATTTACGTGTATTAAAGTAAAATAACATACTTATAAATTGTTAAGGAGCGCAACAACCTGAAATGCGATTTCGATTTGCAAAAAACTATCAAAAATTGACTAGTTTATTATTTATGACAAATAAATGATTCTTTTTTACTAGCAGACATGATACTAGCAGACACTAGACAGATACAGACACTAGCGTGAAAATGTGACAATTGAAAATTGAATCAATTCATAAAACGCATAGCCACCTCCTTATTAGGGTGATGTTTCTCAATGTACGATGAAACAGTTTCACATGCTTTCAGCTTTTCTCTTAATGCATCAGAAGATTGTTGCTCGGCTACTTCCTCCTCCCCCACTAATAAACTCTCCTCCATAACATATTGCTGTCAAAAACAATGCAACTCCATAAGCTTTTTGGTGGTCAGCTCTTGACTGTACTCTTTCACAAGCTCATCAATATTGTTGTTATCCACCTCCAGTCCCATGGTATTGGCCAAAGATACAATCTCGTTGACTGTAGACTTCACAGGTACTGTTTCAAGCCCCTCAAAATCATATTCAACAACGCTCCTTGGCAGAGCTTTCAAGTGAGTTCTATCGGTAACCCCTTCCCACGTCTTGTCAATCATCTTGGGGCAAGCAACGATGTAAAAGTGATTTTTCCAAAACTCTGCGTCACTCTTTATACGAAATTTCGCTCGTTAAGGGAGCATTTTTTCATAATATGTTTTGCTCGTTATGCGAATTACTCGTTATAAGAGGTGCTCGTTGTGAGAGGTTCCACTGTAGTTGGTATTTTGTTTCTTTCGATAAGGATGGCGGGCGTGTTTTTAGTGTGTCTATTTTAAAATTAATACGAGTTACACTCGTGTGCTGGTGCTATGTAGCTGTAAGTGTATTTCGTGTATGCATGTATTATGTATTTTTGCTTTTAATATACAGCCAATGGCTATTATAGTATGCATAATAAATGACAAGTTTTTTGCAGAACTACTATTGAAATCTTTAGAGGTATTTCGTGTTTTATAATTCGTTATTATATTTCTTTTTGAATAATTTACATAACAGTTATTTCCGATACAATCAAGTATTTTAAATCTAGAAAAATTGAATTTCGGTTAGTTTTTGTGTAAGTCACTTCATATCAACTCGAAGAGAATTGACATCACAAATATCAGAATTTTGCAACGCTTTTAAGTTATGATAAAAACAAGATCTGAAAAAAAATATTGCGCCTTAAACCACCACTGCCTTCATGTCATGGTAATGAAAATAAATCAAAATTTGACATTAGACTTACAGGGACTTCAATCCAAAACCGCTTAATTGGTAGAGCAGTGTTCTTACCAACTTTACCATCATAGCAGACGACGTTTTATTTGATAATATATTTACAAATCTTGTTTTCTTTGGTATCATAAAAAAATGATAACTTACGTCGACTTTGTATTCTGCACGTATTTTTTTACCTGAGACTCCACAGCCCTGGAAAAAATGACCAGCAAAAATAAATCAGAAAACTGTGCAATATATCAATTAACAGGTAGAAATTGTATTTTTTCTATGCAGGTTAATATAAACATTTTTCAAAGCAGTAAAGGGGGAAGGGGTACTTGTGTTGTATGACCAAAGCCTGCCAGACGAATAAATTAAGAGTCCAACCGATCAAATTGTGAAGAAAATATTCCTTCGTCCACAGTTTAACATAATCGACACTCCATATTACTGACAGATTAAAGTGCATATCGTAACATGTTTTTACATTTTACATAATCGCAGCAAGCATAAGCGTCTGTTTTGTTATGCAAATGGTAGTGAGTATTTAATTTAAATAAATAACATACATTTACATCGATTGCATTTCTAATGCACAAGAATATATGCAGTGGTAATAAGCCGCTATTTATGCGGATATTTTTGTATAAGTAGACGTTTTCAAGTTGAATGTAAATGATATTGTATGTGCTGTAAATTTAGCGAGAATATTGCCAGTGTTATTTAACTTTCGGAAATATAGTGGGATAAAAGATAGCGTAATGCACAAGATCGAGAAGAAGATATGTTTTATACATATCTACACCGAGATTGATGCTTCTGTTTGTTTGTAAGTCAATTCATGCTGGTAGGACGCATGTTGCATGAAATGTTTTTTAAAATTTACACTGCAGAATATTGATATACTATTATATCTTGGCTTACGGCAGAATTTGCAACTAAAATATTCAATTTATGCCTAGTAGCTGTTAAACACAAGCTCTGTAGAAATAAATACGATAGCCAATGCCAAGTGTTTCGAAGACAATTGGTAAAGATGTGTGAAAGGTTATTCATAAAGTCCGACAGTTGTGTCAGGACAGAGTTGATAATTATTCTAATCAATATTAACTGCGGATCGTGTGGTGACCATGATAGGTAGCGTGAAAACATTACTCTATATACGGACTACTTATAATGGTCGATCTAAATTTTTTTTTTTTAATAAGAGCTTTATAGTTTCAGTTTTTGTTGAAAATGAATTGTAGCTATATTCGCCTATTGCTTACAACACATTACGATCTAATGCTCGTGCCATAATACGTAAAATTTTTATTTAAAAAAAAAACGTACAATCTCAAGTTGTTTTACTTAATTTACTATTACAGAAACTATCAATTAAAATACAGTAGAAAGTGAGTTAAATCGATCACTGAATAAATCGTTTTTTAACCTTATCCGTTAACAATGGAGTTTATCTCAATGGAAGGTCCGTGGCCGATTGGTCAACTGTCTTGAGTTCGTTCGTGGAGCTCCCAGGCTACAATCACAGCTTAGGCGCTATTATTTGTTAATCGATCAATGGATTTCTTACACTCATTGAAAAATCTAATTAATGATAATAAAACATACCATCTATATAAAGTGAACACTTTACATGATATTGTCTATCCTTAATTATTATCTTTAATGAATTTTTAACTTCCATTATAAAACGGTTTACATTAATCGAAATGATCCATTTATAAAGGGTGGACGACTCGACTCGTCTTTAATGTAAAAAAGCCGATTGTTGAAATTCTGGAATAGTTAAATCCGTAAATTTGAGTTGAATGAACGCAAAGCCTGGAGGGATTGCGTCAAATAATAGGCTAACCAGCGGTTCTAGAAATTTACCGAGTGAAAGTAGTCCGTTAAATAATACAAATAAATAAACAATAAATATAAAAGTCGCTTAGTAGCAAAAAAACCTTTATTATGATGAAATAGTTTTTTTAGGTGTGGTAGTTTTCTACTGCTTCATTGGCCACCGCCCACCACATGAGACTTTCCAAGCGTGTCGTTTCTCAGATGTATTCCTTGTCTCATTTATTTCTTAGACATAGGAAACGTGAATACACACTACGGATGGTAACAATACAAAATAATTAAATTAAAAAAAAAAACACTGTTTTTACTAATTCCACATTATCGATGAATGTGGAGTGATGAGCGAAACCAGTACTGATCGTGATTTATAATGTGTAATTACTACAAAAGTGCCTTTACATCTAGAATTGACAGTGAACACTAGAGCTTATACAAAAACCGACTTTTGAGAAAACCTGTTTTCGAATGTCAATATTTATCCGGTTTTCGAAGTTTTACAAAAAATGGATAATTCAATTAAAATAGCGAGAAAAAGTTCATTTTTTTATGTTGTTTATTTATGTACATAATAAATAACAACAAGAAATTATTTGGTGTTACTCTTCAGAAAATGTGATTTAAGAAAACACAAAGCGTCCACTGTAACAACATTTCCTGATATCGAAAATATCTTTTCGCTTGGTAATGATGTGGGGCATTTGGTCTTTAAGCCATCAAACAAAAGATCCTAATTTTCTGTCCTTTTGTTTATAGACTCATTTATGGAAAATTCAGCACAACCGGTTACGGAGTTGAAAAACCGGTTTTCGAATGTCACAACTTTTGCCAAAAAAACGGTTTTTAAGAAAGCCCTAGTGAACACTTCAAATCACTAATCATATTCGTTAAGTAATGACAAACAACGTCTAAACTTACTCCAAACTAGGTCCAATATTAATAGTTCATTCTTCTTGACGAAAGAAGATTAAAGGTCCATTTTCATATTATCTCGTTCCAAAAATATTTCAGTTGTTATAACAACTGCAGGCCCTGAAGCCGAACAGTCACTACCCTTGGGCATTCATCTCATTCATTAATGGGTTTGAATAACCGACCAGTTTTTTTTGTCGTGCGCGTAAAATGTGTTGTGCAGTGCGTGGTAAAAATGGTTCGGGGTCCTTTGTAATTGCTAATATTGGAGAACATTTTTTTCTTTAGTTTCGGCAAAAATAAATGTATTTTAGGTAAAAGTACAATAGATGGGTTCCTCCTTATTTGAACACGCCCTGTTCGAGACTCGTGGTTTACTATTTCAGTCAAAAGTCGACTCGATTTTCGTCAATTGGAATTGGATTAATTAAGAAACGTGCTTTTCGAAATATTGTGAACACGTTATTAGGGCTAGTATTATTATTCGATTCACAGTATTTGCACTAGACATTAATTTAGTCACCAGCCATAGATTTAGTAACAGTTGATAGTATGATTGCTCGAATTTAGTATTAATCACTTACTTTAGTGTTACATTTTTTTTTACAAATTTTATGTGTTTTCGCTTTGACTACTGTATCCGCATACTTGTAAAAATAAGTTTGGGTAATTTATTTTACCTAATATTTAATTTTGGTCAATATCTGCAGAAGACCCATAATAGATGAGATATTTACTGGATAGCATAAAAAAGAAATGGCTAGAAAAAACAACCCAGTCAAAAATATTTTTTTGACTATGTAACTATGGCCGATCTCAAAGTGGAGCAAATTATTTCCGAAAAGAGCTAAAATAAAAATAAATTGTTTTACGACAACTCTTTGTTACTCAGTCGTCCATTTTATATTTTTCGGAGGGAGTACAAATATAAAAAGGTTTTAATAATAGTGGTTATCGGATTGCTCTCGCTATCACGAAAAACCATAACTTTGATGACGAATTTATATATCAAAAAAAGTCGTTATGAAAACGACGTTAACCACTAGTCTACAGGCCTGACAATGGTTTGAAAATGAGTGGACTTCAATAGCCTCAACCCTGCTCTATTCTAAGACTGAGTAAATAAAAGTAAAAAAACAATTTATAATCAATTAGATGTTGAGAAGCACTTTCCTTAGCGATAATGGCCGACATGATTTAGTACACCACGGGACGACTTCTGTTCTGTAGTGTGAAAGGCAAGTTGCGGCCAACTCCACTCGCAGGCGCCGGCAGGGATATAACTTGTAATGACGTCATTGGAGTACATATTTCATGATAATTTTAAAGACCGATGCGATTCTGTTAAAAAAATATTTGTAACAGTACACAGTACCTACGCCTGCATTTTTTATTTCGCTGCACTAGATTTGAACGCTTAAGTTTTACACAGCTTATGTAGAGATTATTTGTACGAATATTTATCTCAAGAAAGTTCAAGTGTGTATAGATTAAGCATAATTAGTACGGGCAACATTTTTTGTAATCTTGATATAAAATTTAGACGACGATTTTGCAGAAAAACGTAGCGGGTTTATGTATAGCTGTGGTTCGCGAAAACGTTATGTTGTGGGTGCTTTCAAGATCTGGAGGGCGTTTATTTTGTTAGCATTTCGCGAACCGATAACTAAAAGGTTCTAAGAGTAGTTTTTTGCGAAACCAAAGTAACAATGAGGTATTCTTCAAGTACCATAAATCAGGGGTGGGCTCGGGGGGGGGGGGCTCGCGCGAGCCCCTTGTTAAATTTCAGCGTGGCCGGCGAGTCCCTTGTTAAAATAATAAAATCATTTGTCTTAGATCAAATCAGCTCATAAATGCAATCTCTGTACTGTAGATGGTTAAATTTTATTATGAAACAACATTTTCATTCAGCGTTGTGGGCTTCCGTGCCGGACCTCATAGGTTCGAGTTAATCACTAGTCCTGTCTTAGCCTTATCATTCTATCCCTACTACTCTCTTTGAAAAAGAGAGGTTGAGTGACTAATTAACAAACAGTTCTCGTAGAAAAAACTTTTGTTGAGATACCTTCATTAGGAGGCCATATGCTTCACATTGGGAGCGAAAATGGATACAAATAAATGGATAAGATTTTCCGAGCCCCTTGTTAAGATATTGGCAGCCCACCGCTGCCATAAATGGTATTAATTATTAGTTTTGTTTCGCCGAAATTCTACGTCAATAACCTTGTAGTTCTTGGGTGCATTGTCGCTATAATAAATGGCCTACCATCTATGTCAATCCTTATCCTTGTGAGACGGACGAGTTGACTTATTTGTGTCAATGTTTTCGAGTTCTTCTAAATAAAATCTGTTCGATACACTTTGGACCTACTTGTCCTAAGAAACAATATGTTTTTACATGTGCGATTTTATTTCACTGGAAGGGAGTATTGAATAAATTTATTGTGATATATGGTTTCAATAAGAATAAAAATTACAGTGCTAAAAGTTTTATCTTAGCGATTAAATGGTTCTGTGTTCAAACTTCAACCATCTCTTAATAAAATTTACGTTTTTAAAATTTGATATGCCAGTTTTCAAAGATGGTTGTTTTTTTGTCGTTCCTCGTCGAGTTAATCTCGAGTGACTGAAAATTTTCATCGAGTTTATGCAGGGCTGTGGAGTCGCGGGAAAAAAAGACGACTCCGATCCAATTAACGACTCCGAGGAAATTTTTCAATAATTTCATTTTAACTTATATATATGTATACCATCAGATCATCTTTAGTCAGCCAAGCATGAAATGTTAACACTTTTGACTATTTTGCTTAAATACACATCATAAAATATATTTTTCAAAAAAAATCGAGCCGCTCATTTTTCACGATTCCGACTCCGACTCCACAGCCCTGAGATTATGTCATCTGACACATTTGGTATAATAAGCTTTAATACCAAATATTGTACAAGAGACAATCCTTTTTTCGTACACTTTTTCTCGATAAACATTCTTTTAAAACTGCCAAGGTACTGAAGAATGATACAAATAAATCATTCAGCGGTGATTCAACATTGCAATATTTAATCTCAACCGTTTGAAAATATTTACATATTCTGAAAAATCAATTTGCTAATGTGACACATGTTCTCGTGTGACAAATCACCATGTCATATACGTCATGAATATATTTTTAAATACATTAACGAGACTCGTTTGCTTGAAGTAGCACATTATGGCAGCGTATGGTTCGACATTTTGAAAAATTTCTCAATTGTAGACGATCGTATGTGCGAACAATCCAAGAAGGAAAGCATCCGACGCTGTCAATTGAATAATGTATCTCTTATGTTTGATAGTAAATATATGTATGTTAGAAAAACAGTTCATGCGTACACAAAAAAGTGCAGTTATGCATAAAATAGACAGTAAACACAAACCACAACAGAGATTAAAACAGCTCTTGTCTTTTGAGGATGTTTGTAAATAATTACACGCAGAGGCAGGTCAAGTTACCGTGGCTTGAAGAAAAGCCCGTTTCTGTAAATGTTAACTGGTTGCTTAGCGACGCTAATATTTTATTTATATAGCTGCTAAAATGTCTGAATAATGAATGATTGAATATCATAGAAACATTAAACACACTGACAAAGAAGTCTGAGTCTGAGTCGTCCACCCGTTCTTTTACAACTCCAACTCTAATCAAAATCCCATGACTCCTGGACTTAAACTCTACAGCAGTGGTCGGCAACCTACTACCCGCGGGTAATTGAATTACCCACTTCGCATTTTGAGTTACCTGAGAAGAAATTATGAAAATATTTTTTTTTTATCAAATGACCTATTTAAGAAGACCAAGGAAGCCACCAATAACAATAGTATACGTGTGTTTTGTATTTCCACATATGTTATGTATTTTGTATAAATATATACATTATTTTCTAAAAATGATTTTTTGAAAGAATAAATGGTAGAAAAATATTTTTAAGTTTTACCCACTTACCAAATTTATTTTTCAAAACATTTTTTTTACCCAGTCTCAAAAAAGGGTGCCAACCACTGTTATACAGTCATGGAATCTACTAAACTAAAACGAGTTTGTGACTAAAAATATGAATTAATGTTATCTCTACAATATTGAATACAGCGTTTCCCAATCTGTGTTCCGCGAAATACAATAAAAGAAGTGGGAAAATCAAAATGCTAAGCAAAATATGAGAACGTCCAGCCTGTTTTATATATGTAATAAGAAAAGGTTTTACGATTAACATTTTTTGAAAATGTTCTACTATGATATATACGATTAGTATTTTGAATCCTAAATAACGAACAAATTTATTTGTTTTCACACTTAAATTTAATGAAAGATATATAGATTTGTACGTGACGATAAACAAACAAAACTTATTGACATTTTCCAATAAACAAAAACGTAAAAAAACACTGCTGTCTGTATTAGAAAAACGATATCGTTATACGGATCAGGAAATTCCTGCGGGAGCGAGTTCGTTATTGGGCATAAAGGAAACACCGTAAAAATAATACCACACTAATTGAATTGGCACGGGAATTTCGTTTCAGCCACGGTGCACAGATGTCGTTAATATCTGTATAGGATTTTCTATAAACTACAACGATATAATTGCCAGTAAATTAACGATTTTCCCTCAATGAATAGATTATTATGTACAATTTTTAAATATAATATTTTTTGCAATAAATATATCATACTTAATCAATACAACAAATAAACCTTTAATATAATAATAATTAAATAAATTGTAATGATTTTTTTATCGATTGTTTTGTAAAATAAGTAATGAAAAGTTTTTCGGTATGATTATTTTCAATTAATAATTGAAAATCAGTTATAACCTCTTTCCCCTTGATTTATAGCTATATTCAATAAGGACACAAATCAGTAGATTAAAACATAATTTTCGTAAATAATAAAATACACATGTCCATTGTAAAACGTGTCATATAAATTAACGGAATTGTGTAATGCCATCTATACGTCGCTATTGGAAGCTCTTGAAAATCCGAGAAGAATGTCACATATTGTTTATGTATTATGAAAACGTATAATATAACATATTATACGTTTTCAAGAATTGAACAACATAGATATATATATTATTCATAAATGCATGATCATTATATAAAAACAAATATTATGAAAAGAATAAAGTATTTTTGTAAACAATCGGTGTATAGAATAGCTGTATTATTTAAATGTATTCCATAGATAAAATAAAGCAGACTACCAACTTAAAAAAAACATTTGCCTCATTTCAATGACGTGTGAAAATAATTTTAATCAAGCAGTTGCAACAAAAAATAATAAAAATTAATGTAAATTTTATTAATTTTAGAGGCAGGGTAAACTAATTGACGATTTATTAACGAGCCTATTTCTTGCGACCTTTTGTGTGCTATATATACTGCGATTACGTCTTCTGGTTTTTAATATTACAGAAGGACAAAAATTAGTTGATATTTTACTTCTTAGTTCATAAAGTTTTTTTTAATACAACAATAGTTTATTGAGAATTCAATTTTTACTAACACATTCACTAAATACCAAAACTTAGTCTGAAACGTTATTGCAAGTAACCACTCTATTCCATATTAGATAATTAAATCGAAAGAAAAAATTATTGTAGTCATGGCAGGTAGTAATTCACCGTCAAAAACTAGCACAAAATGAAACCCATTAAAATATTTTGTCAAACTAAAATGGTTTATGGACTATTTGCATGAATAATAAAATTAATTTGTCGGAACAAACGGCATTCATTCAAAATAAATGCATTTTGCTAAGTTGAAAATAATGGAAAAAAGTAGTGTGGCTGTAGGTATATCTAACTAGACGAAAGCTGGGACAATTCCAAATGCTATATTACACCTATATTACCTTTGTTAAAACGAAGGCAATAATAAAAAAGCCCGGATTGGAGGGAGACAGAGCGAGAGCACAAAAGCTGAACGATTAATTTTTATTTGCTGAAAACTGTTTTAATCCGGTCGTATATTTTAGAGAAGCGGAATGTCCGATGGCCTGCCCTTTCACAGGGAGAGCGCAATTATGTGAAATTTTAAATTACGAACGATTAGAGATGGTCCGTAAAATGGCCGACATAAAAATTCGGTTCATGTCGATACGGATAATGGAAACAATATGTAAAATAAATCTGCCATATCTACTCGGATAAGGAATACCAATACAAAATAATTTATACTGTGTGTTGATTTATATAAACTCATCTGTTATATCACGTTTAAAATTTGTTATTATTAATTGACACTATTGTCAATATATATTATTACATGACATTTTGTTACGTAAATAATAAAAAAATAAAACACTCTTTTGTACTTATAAAATTTAATGATTAATAGTCGTGATGAGCAAAACCGATGCTGATATTAATTATAGTCTTCGTACAAAAAAAAATGTTTTTTTTTTATATATGTACCTAGTGCCTCTTCAGCAAGAATTAATTGACAGTGAAAATCTTAAAAGTGATACGCAAATATTATATATTGACAGGTGTGGTAAACAGAGCTGTAAATTGAAAAATTCACAAAGCGTAAAGCTAGATGATTCAAAGCATATGATACTAATCATTTAAAAAAATATTATTGCTACTATGCAGGGATAAGCAGACCAGATAGAAACACAGATTTCCCGAACTCCGCTTGATTTAAATCAGTGTTTCCCAACCTTTTTACATCTGCGGACCGGTAAAAAATGGAAAAAAAATCGCAAACCACTAATGGAGAGCCGCATTATAGGTGTATACTTTTCACTAGAAAGATTTCATACGAATCATAAATATTACTAATATTGGTGTTTTAGTGCGTTTTTTAAAATTAGCATACGTATTTAATTTACACTTTTACCCAAAATTAGTTGGGTATATAATTCATAGATTTTGGAAAAGGACATAATTGGATAAAGGATATACTAATTTGAAATGACGTTTTCTTGACACGTGTTTAAATCGGTTGCCGGCTTCACCACACTTGTTGGATATTTCACTTCTCATTATTTTTAAGTTTCTTGGTGTCGCATCATCCTACCAATTATTAGTATTTAATAACATACAAGTAAAAGATCCTCTATTTAATATTTTTTCATGGCGAATTTCTTGAAATTTAGCATACTGTTTGCGATCCGACGGAGAGTCTCTGCGGCCCGGCACTGGGCCGCGGACCACCGGTTGGGGAAGACTGATTTATATCTCTGGTTATTTATTATAATTAGCTATGCAAAATTTACATCAGATGGAACGGACAAATTCATCTCTGTTCGGCAAAAAAGTCCATATTTCAGGTTATCCACATAAGTAAGTAAGTGATTCTCTTTTTGCATGATTTTTATTAACTTAAGTGTCTATTATTGAAAACATATTCTAGACCAGTCATGGGGAACCTGCAGCCTTTTGGCTTCTCTGGTGCGGCCTTTCGACCTGATCGGCAAATTCTGCTAAGTTTTGTAAATTCGTAAATTCTTGAAATTTTGGATTTTAAAATTCAAGAGACCTAAAAAAAAAGATCCAACGCTGGTAATTTTGGGAAATCCGCAAAATTCTAGGCTTTAGAAATTGGCATGAAATTGTTTCCGGCCAAAGATTCCCTAATGAATGTTTACTGCGGCCTTATGTTGAATCAAAGAAATAAATGTGGCCTTTAGAAAAGAAAAGGTTCCCCACCCCTGTTTTAAACTATAACTCTGTATAAAAGCATGTCGGGTCCTAGGGCGCAGTGGTTAGCGTTGTGGGCTTCCGTGATCTGTGAAAAAAATCTGGCAAGATACCTCCATTAGGAAGCTCCACATTTAGAGCGGACATGAATAAATAAATAAATAAATAATAAAATCATGCTATTTATAAAATTTAGGTAAGTTGTTAAATTTCTACGACTGATTCTTCGGAAACTTAAAAAATGTAGAAGTTTTCTTTTTTTCTGTCTAATGGTTATAATCATTCCCATAGTTTCATTGTCAAAGATATTTTGGAATTTTATCGATAAATGTAAACGTAGTACATATTTATTAAATTTAGGCATGTATTAGCGAACCGGTTCACTGGTTTACTGTTGTTTTTTTTCCTTTGGGACATCTCTGTGGACCGTCAAATAAATGGATATTTATAGTCTGCGCAAGTGGGTGGCTTTTTCAATGTTCTGCAAATGAGCACAGGTAAGTGCATAAAATATAAATGTCAAATAAAACGAATACGCACAAACAAGTGAAACAATACTAAATGATTACGAATTTTATGTTATTTGATTCACTTGTTCTTTTTTTGTACGAGTTAGACGGCAAAACTCATAAATTAATGAGCAATCTTTGAAAGCATAATTAAAAATATAAAATTTCGTGACCATACATACGCACACACACTATTTTTGCAAAAAAGACAGGTGCGCAACAGTGACAAATGTGCCTAGAGACCAACTGAGTATGATGATTTAAAAGGAAAATTATCAATTATTATTAGTGGAAAGGCATCATTTATGGTACCTAAAGATAATATTAAAGCAAACGAATAACAGTCGAAAGATAATTTCTGTGCAGTCCTGCATTAGAGAATGACGTGTTTTATTTTACTAATTATTTATTTTAATTAAAAACAATATATAAAACAACTAACACGTAAATCACGGAAAATTTGTAAAAAATAGTTTGTTTCCAACTAGATGTTTTAGGACAACACACATAGTTAAAATTAAGAGCGATATATGTATTTTAAAGATATTTATCAACGCTAAAGTAGATACTTAAATGTATTTGAAAACATCTAAAAGGAAGACAATGGTGATAATGATAATAAGAAATAAATTTATGTAGTATACAGAAAATATTTGAAAGCATAATGTAGAATTTCCAAACAGTTTCCATAAATATCTACTGATCTAAAAAAACTTGACTTTGTTTTACGGCAGTAATTTGTAAGTTGAAAGCCCTGGCAACAAATCACCGAGTTAATAAATCACAGAATTATCAAAAATACGTTTCTGATGATGATTGAATAATGTAAAGAAATATATAGATATAAATCATCAACTTTCATAGTAGTAATACTGTATTCCTAGTAACCTTCGGATAACCTTTACAAAATTAAAAAAAACTTAAGAAATATAACATTAAATTAGATAATGTTGTTATTCCACTTGTCTTACAATTTGTGACACGTGTGACGTGACATTACAAAAAAGTTAATAAGGCTAATAAAAACAAGTATTAAGTCGTATAAGAATAATAAAATAGAATAAATTGCAATTTCAGCATCATGGCATCATCAAAACCATAGCGCAAAGCCAAAATAACAATTACATGTAGAACATCAATCTTATTGATCTGAATGCATACTTAGCCTATAACAGATTTTAATTGAAATTAAAAAGTATTTCGAAACAGACTAGAGAAGAACATACAACTCGATCTTTAAGTAAATGTTGATATATGAAGTTATCCTTTTCACTGCTGTTATTTTTTTAAAATAAAAAATTGCTGCTACATCTGTTTAAGTCAAGAAATATACTTAACTCAACATAGCGTACAAGGCAGATAATTGCATAACTTTTAAAATTATTCTATAGTTAGTCGGGATGTATTTACGTACATTGTAACATACAATTAATACTTAAATAAGTTAACATTGAACTATGTTATCCCGTTTTTAGACAATTCCGGGATTACGGGATTGAACATTATAATTGGCAGTATCATCATTCGATGTTGAAATGAAATCGGTAAAGTTTACGAAAAAAACACACGGTGTCATCTCAAAACAATAATTGGAATAATGAGACATTTATTATATTTATTAAAAACGTTTCTTTACAAGAGAGCATTGCATAATAATGTACCCTAAAAACCACACACACAAAATATTCTGTGTGGCATATGTAGGATATTACCTACCTATTTTTGTCTATTTACAGAGAAACATGACGAGATAATTTCTTCTTAATGGCAACACATACACCGAAACACGACTCTGAAGGAAGGGGCAGATCTTTATAAAATACGACAGATGAAACAAAACGGCGGGATATAAATGGTCAACTCGACATTCGCCTTGCGAGTTTTCCGGGGAACATTATTTTATCAAGGAAGATATAACGAAAGATGGATTCGTAGCGTTTATCTTCAAATGATAACAGACAAAGCGTGTTTTGAAAAAATCTAAGCGGGTATTCTATAATTGAATAACATTTCTACACATTT
Organism: Himalopsyche anomala; assembly: GCA_031772345.1. Lineage (NCBI taxonomy): Eukaryota > Metazoa > Arthropoda > Insecta > Trichoptera > Rhyacophilidae > Himalopsyche > Himalopsyche anomala. The sequence continues at coordinate 7,197,750 of CM062824.1, read as the reverse complement.
TCGCCGGTGTGGTAGCTTTAGTGAACGGTTAAAGTTCTTGACTGTTCGCCATATTGGGTTACATGCAGAGGTGGGCTGGAGGGGGCTCGGAGGGGCTCGCGCGAGCCCCATGTTAAATTTGACTAAGGCCGGCGAGCCCCTTGTTAATTTTAGAGAAACAATATTCTCAGATCAAACTAGTACATAATTGCAATTTTCGACGTATATATTATCTACGACAGCTTCAGTAGACATTTTTAGCCATTTACATTGATTAGTTTACGGTAAATTGTATTTTAATACATATTATAAGTGTATTACTTAATAATCGATTGCTTATTTAAATATTGAAAAAAAATGAATGGGAGTTCTTAAAAATTCACTCCTTATAAGGCTGTGGAGTCGTTTGAAAAAGACAACTCCGACTCCGAATTCAAAGAAATTTTTCAATTATTTCATTTAAATTTATATATTTGTATGTATTTATGTATACCATCAGATCATTTTTAGTCAGCCATGCATGCAGTGGTAACTCTATGGAATATTGTGGTTTGAATATACAACATTTAATATATTTTTTAAATGGGTCTCAGTCGTAAGATTTTTCCGACTCCACAGCCTTACTATAATATCGTATTGAAAAAGTAATGTTATTAGTATTTTCAGTATAGAAATAACTGAAATAAAATTGAGAATAAAAGATGCCAAATTAAATTAATATATAACAAAATATTAAAGGGAAACGTAAAATATCGAGCGACTTGTATTATAGGTAGCTGGGAAGGCCTTCATCCAGCCGTGGTTTGTCAGGTAAACGACCGAATAAATATTTTCGCTCGTGACTGTTGGAAAGTTTTGCTGTTCAGAGGGATTAGTGCACGGTCATGGGTGTGTATGGGTTATAAAAAGAGGCGCTTACAAAAACATGTCCCAAGCTATACAAAGTTTCCAGCCCTGATCTCCAGACTATGTGATCCACCCAAGTGAATTCAGTGCACGCAGACCGACGTGAATAACCTGGTGGGCGGGCGAGGGGCCACGGGAAGGACGGCGGGGGCAGGGGAATCGGCAGAAACTCCGGCACGTGACTTACATACGCGTTGGAGGGCAAAGAAACCCTCCGTAGACCTCCCCGGCACCCTCGCCGCCCCCCGAGGGTCGGAGGCTTTTCGCTAACTTGCCATCCCGAAAGGCGGATGTGCCTAAAGCCACACCACAAGAATAGATGCTACTTGTGACTAATGTAGACTGCATAAATCAACAATCAAATGATACTGTGTATGTTTTGGGACATTATTGTCAGCCTTCGTGGTCTAGTGGTAGGATCTTTAATTTTTGCACCAGCGATCTGATTGGTGTGAGTTCAAAATTCAAATCTCAGAGAGTTCGTGATGTCTTTAATATGTGACTTATTTATTATTTATATATACGATATATTAAGATTTAAAAAAAAAAAATATTTAGCGCATCGACAAAAATAAACTGCAATGCAAAATTATCTACCATTCAAAATCTGCAGTGCAAAAAACCGATTGCTTGATTTTAGCCTGAATATTGTTATTCTTATTTTTTTTATTATTGTCATTTCAAGTGATCTATTCATCTACAAAATGTCCATCTTTGTAGAACAGATCATAGAAAAAACCGATTTAACACGAACAGTTTTATTTGTGTTACAGGAGTATACGTAATAATATATTGAGCTTCTGAGAGGTGAAGTAAGTCAAGTGGTATTTAAAGAAAATATGAGTTAGATGCATTAGTGCTCTATTTGTTCTAAAGTATCGTAAAAATGTAGTCAGTAAGTAAATACACACTGCAATAGTGCTATCTACCTAAAATAAAAATATGCAATCTACAAAAACGGCAGGTAATGACGTGGATTGTACTGAAAAGTTCAATATACAAGTTTAACCACTTTACTACTTGGCTCACTTCACTTCTTCAGGGGTCATAATAAAATTATTATAGATATATGCTAATCGCATACACAACAGATATACAACAAAATATATTTATTTTAAGAGTTGTCGTCGCAAGATGTTGTCGACAGTTTGTTTTTGTTGTGAAAATGAAATAACATTTAACAATTAAAGAGCAAATAGAAGTGGGGAATATTTATTTTTTGAATATATGTATAAAAAAAAATAAAGGTTCTACAATTATAAATATTTTTTTTAAAAATGTCGAAGAGCCCAATTATTGGGAATCACGGAAAGAAAAATGTCGTGTAATTGAAACGAGCAGCGCGAAAATGATACATGCGAAGAAAATGTGTCCACGGATTAGGAAAGAATGTCCGACAATAACAATTATGTATTTTTAAATTAAGGACAGAAGAAGTAATTCAATGTATGAGAGAAATTCCGTGTTTCGCCTAACGTAATATTGTTTCCAAGAATTTCAATAAAAATCAAATAAGACCTGGCTGACATTAAAATTTAAAAGAATGTCGCGTCGAATTTTAATTTTGGGCTAGAATACATAAGTAATTTCCAAAATTTATTTACACGTTCCGCGAAATAGCAATCTTATTGAAATTACGCGAATTTTAGAAACAAGTGAATGTTTAAGGCTCAGCGAAAGTATAATTTTGTATCCAGAAGATAGAAAAGTTAAGTGAATTGGGAAAAACTAATTATTTAAAATGTGATGCTTAAGGGGGTATTCATGTAGAAATTTGAAAAAATCGATTCTTTCTTTTTTATATTTTTCTAATGTTTAGACATTTGAGAGTATGTTCTCAAAGGGATTTTTCAAAATTTTAATTATTTACCTAGTAACAGCGATTTTGGTGACGCAGCAGCTAAGCTGTTCCGACCAGAACAGATCGAACCTCAAAACTTTAAACGCGTTGTTCTCGAAACTACTTTTTTAAAGCTGACGTAAATAATATCTCAAGTTCTACCAAACCAATTTATTTGGAATTTTGTGTGAACTTTCTATATACATCTCTCTATAATAGCCCGTAGCAGATTTAAATCAAAATTTTAATTTTAACTATCTAAAAAAAAAATTGAAACTGAATTGAAAAATTGAATTTTTTTTTTCAGACGGCTGCGATTTTGTGATTTTTTTTTGAATTCTCCGAGGTAAGGGCGATAACGACATTTTTATTTATTAAGAATCCGTTAGATTTTTTTTTCAAATGACCACAAGGGTTGGAATCATGTGCGCCATGACACCACCTTATTTTTGGACCCCTCCCCTTACCAGTCGATAACTTTTTGAGTTTTAAATTAATTTATTTTTTAATTTTTTTATATGTTTTTAAAATATAAATTAACGAATGGTTAGGTTTGGTTTTTACAGAGCTTGAAAAAACACCCGAAATTCGTGCCTCTAAACTAGAATACCCCCTTAAGTTTATTGTCACAGGTCGGTAGGGATGTATAAAATTGCAGCCGCCAACCTTTTGGATCTCACGAATCACTTAGGTCTTGGCTAATAATTTAGAATGCAACAGACCGCAAACATTTTTTTTTTTTTAAATATCATGAAAGTAAGATTTTTGGTCGTAAAAAGGTAAACACACAGTGATATATTTTGTTCGTGTTTAAAATAAAATTGTGGAATTTTTGTTCGGAGTACGTTACTGCTAGGGCTTGTCGGTTTTCTAAAAACCAGTTATAAAGTGAAATTTGCGAATTCGTAAATTGGTTTTTTCATTATTAATAATAAAAAAACCTGGATATTTTGCCTTGAAACCGCCATGGTTAAAAGTAAAACGTGATTAAACATGATGTATAATAGTGGGTGTACATTAACGAATGCGCTGAAAGCATTATATTATATAAAGATTTATTTTACAATTTATTTAATGTATTATAAATTGTATGTGGTGTCTTGAATTCCCCCCTCCCACCCATCTAATCCTATGAACGGGGTGTATCGAGAGCGATTAGCTAACCACTAGTCTTGTCCTAGCCCTATCATTCTATTCCTACTCTCTTTGGAAAAAGAGAGGTTGAACAACTGAGTAACAAGCAGTTCTCGTAGAAACACATCTGTTGAGATAAACTCTATTAGGAGTCCATATGCTCCAAATTAGGAGAGGAGGACATGGTTAAAAAAAATAAAAATATTTTATGTTTTTTCCTACTCTTTTCGAAAAAAGACAGATTGAGTGACCAAGTAAAAAGCATTCCTCGTACAAAAACTTCTGTTGAGATACTTCCAGTAGGAGATCATATGCTCCATTTTATTTCAAATGCCCTATTAATTAACCCCAAAAACCGAATGAAAACGGATTTTGGGAAATTTGAAAACCGGTTTTTATATAAACCCTAGTTATTGCAATAACTTTGCGGAGCACCAGCGGTCCGCTAGTAGAGAAAATTTCTTTTGTGTTACTTAATTAATAAGTTACCTACATCATGAGAGTTTTGGCAATGAATATTAGATTATTGAAAACTTTCATTAATTAGTGTCCATGAAGTTTGAATATTCACATTGAGTTTTTTGTTGATGAAAACTTTATGTACGTACGAAGACTTAAGTTTGATACACCGAAACAAAGCATAATTAAATTTGAATCTTTAGAATTTGATATTGAAGTATTTATAAGCACCTTCAATTAATATTAAACATTAAATAATAATTCAAAATTAAACTTAATTTTATTATAATATTTATGAAGGGTCAAAAAACTTTGTCGGTATGTTAAAACACATACGCAAGTACGAAAAAAGTATATATATATAAATTATATTATGGAAATGCATTTGTAAATCGATTGAGTTGAGTTAATATCTTGTTATAGTCCCAGGATTTTGAGATCACAGAGTTGGATGGAATCCCGGGATTGGAGGCCCTACTACTGATATTGGATCAAGGTTACGTTAAATACGGTACAAATTAACCGTGTTATAGGAGAGTTCTCTGTATTTATGCAGTATAGCGCCGTGCATTGGTAAATATATATATATATATGTAGTAGAAAGTGAGAGGCCTTGAAAGATATAAAAAAGCACAAATGAAAAAAATGACTACGTTCAAACTTTCCTTGTGATATTTCGTTGAAAAAATATGTTTTTTCAGAGAATTTGGTACGCTCGACTACAATAGATATGTTCTAACTGAAAGTCGCTATAATAGGAAAACTATCAATCAATCTGGGGGAAAATAAAATAAAATAAAAAGCAATGGAACGTAAAGAGCGCGTAGAGCGAGACCGGCGTAGACCGTAGTATAGACATCAGAGGCGTAGAGGGTTATAAGTTATAAACAAATGAAGCGGAAATATAATCAGTAATTACAGTCGATGTTGTCAAACACAATTTAAAAAAGGTCCGTGAAATTGATGGATTAAAACCATACTGAAACAATTGTATTTTTAAAAATAATTTGATTGCATAAGATTTGAAATAAAAAGGCACGATTATAATAACAATAATTAATTACACCACTAACAGACAAATGCAAAGTAAAAACAAATATATTTTCTGATAAGGTATTTCAAACATGCGGCAATTTAGTTGGCGGTCCAAACATTTGTTTAAATGTGAAACAAATTTCATTATATTTGGATCTAAATTCAAAAAATAAAATACTCGTTTGAACTAATACCCACATACTTTTATTTAATAAGATCAGGAACAGTTTCGAGCATTATCAACTAATAAGAAAATACAACTCTATTGTTATTTATACAAATTAAGCAAGCTATTTATACTGATTAAAAAAATTCTGAATAGTTATTTTTTTAGAATTCTTCGATGGTAACAGCATGGCAACACAATGCAGGCTGCCTTTGGTAGTAATTGTGAACTATTATTGGTTCTGAATACCGTCTCTGTTGTAGCATTTTTTTATGTTGAAAAAATATAGCTTGCGGCAAAATCGAGTTGGACATCCCTGGTAAAATTATCAATTAGTTGTAAAAAAAATGAATCACTTATTTTACAAGGATTGCAATTTATGAATGACTAATTAATGAATTTACAATATAACTTTTAAAAAAATCGATCAGGTCAATAGCAATTGATACGTGGCCAGTGGCAACCAAAGGAAATTATGTTGAAGATTTATCCAAATCAAGCTCTTTTATTCATAGGACAATTACAACAATAAATTTGATTTTCCTTGGTGACCATCGGTGTTATTTAAATGAAAAATGAAGTTGCGATGTTGAAAATCTTTGATAAAGAAAGTAAAAGTTTGCGGTAAGTCATGTTTTCGAAGATTTTTTTATGAACAACTACGCCACTGTGGAAATATTCTTTAGAGAAAGTTGGATAAAGGAAATAGCCATGTAGCGTGTAGGTATTCAACCTATTACTAGGACTGGGTTAGGTCAGGAGTCGTTAGATAAAATAAAGAGAGAATCTGATTCCTAAAATATATACTCTAGATCTGATGGTGGAAAGAGAATTCTGATAAAAATAATTCGCCAACAGGCCATTTCTAGGAATATGAAAGAGGATTGGAATTTATATCAAGACATACATTACATTTTTACTGCAGTAATATTTAATAACTTGTTAGGTTAGGATTAGGATTAAAAACTTTGCTCATCGATCGGAAGGTTCGCATTCTCGGCAAGGTGACCCTCGTTATTAAATATTCAGATATTTTAGATCTAAGGTATGAGAATTGATATTATATATTTTTAGATAGCTTTAGACGGCTGGTTAGTAGAAATTCATTTCGATTAGAATTTTAATTTTGTGTACCAGTATTTTGGCAGTTCTCTTAGAGTTGATCTTGAGTATATTAGCCGAATTTTTCTTGGGGCCTGAATTGATAACGACATTTACAAATATCTGTTTTACCACGTGTATCTAAGAAAACTAGTAAGCCGACAATAATTCGAGGTTTATTTTTTAAAAGTCAACGTATGTGATGGATGGGAATGTGGATATTGAGGAAACGGCTATTGAAAAATAGTTTAGGATTTAATTTAATGCGTTAGTTAAGAAAAATGTTCGAAACAAGCCATTCAATCGACAAGCATTTTCTTTAGATAAGGCAAATATCAAAAAGGTCATCGAGTTACTACACTATTTATAAAACAAGTTAAATTGTATCATTTCTCTACTTTGTAATACTGGTAAAAAGTGATAATTAGCTAAAAAAAAAAACAGTATTAAGCTTTCTAATAAATAACGGAACAGTACTAAAAATTATCGTGTTTTTATTTGAAATAAATAGACGAATGGTGCTAAAAATAAATTCATTCGCAAAAATGACCATTCAGAGAGCCAACAAAAGTCTTTTGATATAGTGGGAATGTGACATATTTGAGGGATTATCTAATTTAAAAGAGTATACGCTTTTAGCGGCAGTGACGTAAAACAAACATCCCGCGTCAACTATGACAAATACGAAACTATTAGAGGGAATAACATTTTCTAGTCCCTCTGTTTTGCTGAGCACTCCATCACGGAGACTGGATGCCGTTAGCTGGTAATCCGGCGGAGCATTCTTTTAATTAACAGATAAGGGTAGTAAATAAAGGAAGCGTCTTAAGTTTTTTTAAACGGGGTAAAAAAATGGCACGAAAAGCAGAAGGAAAAATGTCGCGAAGATTTTGCTTCACTCAGGAACTATAATTTTAATGTAAAGACTAACTTTCACGGTGAAATTCTCAAGATAGACTGCACTTTTACTTTATACCATTCGAATAATCATCAGTTGATAATGCTCGTCATGGGCGCAAACGGTCCTGATCTTATTAAATAAAAGTGGAATTAGTAAAAATGAGTATTATACTTATTGACAATTTTAATAAAATAACGTTTTTTAATGCACGGCAATATGTACATACATCTGATAAAGAAAAAAATAAAAGTTCCCATATCCTAAGTCATAGACATGTACAACAGCAGAATTTAAAACACAGATTCTTGATGATCCTAAAAGCAATCTATTTATATGTATATTTGAATATGTTGAAATTTATATTTTTTTATGATTATAAAACCATGACCATTATAATGTCAAAACCTTGATTAAGACCTCGTGAAAGCTTCCTGATTTTATATTGCAGATTAACTCCAGATTCAAGAAATACAACACGTCGTCAAAAAGCAATATTTTGCTATTTGACGACCGATATTTAAATTTCGCGTAAATGATGACACCACGAAAAAAAGGAATCATTACTTATGTTCTTTTATGTGAGTTTGAATAGGTTGGGTCACACCATAAAATTAACGTGTTACAATTAATAATATTAATATCATATTTATGAGGCAGATCTGCGAAAATATAAAAATGCTACAATTTATTTTTCATCGAATGATATGGTAAAAATAAAAGTGTTTATAATTTATTAAGTGTGCTTATAAAATGCATTCGACAAAAAAATATCGAAAAGAGTAACAACTTTATAGTCTCATATAAACATTTGCAGAATATTTTACAGTGAGACATCGACTTAAATAGAAATTGCTGCTTATTCTGTGATTAACTTCATTACACAGAGAAAAGCTCGCAGAAACAAATGTCTATTTCTCAAGAAAAGTCTCCAAAAGACCTTTTGACATAGTATATTCAAATGTAAATGAAAAAAATAAAGCTACAAGAAAGTATGCAATTGTGCATTTTGAGTCGTTTAGTCTGTCAACTCAAAAAGCTGGATAATTGTGTTCCTTTGAATACTTTCTCGCCCCTAATTGAAAGAAATGTTTTTGTGCTTTAACATCAGTTTCAATTTTGATTATATTTTAAACGCCTTTGCTCGAAAATCTTTGACGTGATCAGTTAAGTTTTGAACGTAAAAAATAATAAGAACGTTGCCTATTTAATGTATATTGTGATATCGATACTTAGCATGGTTAAAGCTAGTAATGATATTCGCAATACTTTTTCAAAATATGAAAAAATCTTTATTTGAACGTTGATTCTATTTAAAAAAAAATGGATCATTGCGTTGCAATACAAATTCAAACAAAAAAAGGTGTTTTAAAAATTGGGACGAAAAATTTCGAAGAGACAGTTTTGACAACAGAACGATGTCGATTATACCCAACCAACATGATACGTCATAAAATGTATATATTGAAACTTACTGGTTTACTAGCAAGGATTGTTAGTAGAAACATCATGGTTTTTATACCTGAAACAAAAAGAAACAAAAATCAGTATAATATGAAAATGTTTTTAAATTAATCCAATATCAGTAAATTTTAAATAAAAGGTGTTATACATTCCTAAAAAGAAAAGAAAATTAAAGCCCTCCATATTTTGTATATGAACTCACACATGAGAAAGTATAAATATATGTGGTTATTTCTGAATGGATAAAAGAGAGATATTCTACAATGTAAAACATATTTTTTATAAGAATAAAATGTTTTCTGAGAACTATAATACATCATATGTTTACAGAGAAAGGAAAGGTTCAAAAATATTTTTTAACGAAATGTGGTAATAGGATAGAGCTAAAAATATTTATAGATGACTTTAAACCACAATATAAACGACTACTTCATTATATAATTAATGACGAGGTAGAATAAAGAAAATGCGTTTAGATTTTTTTTATTTTTTACGAATAGTTTTGAAACAATTGTCGGAAGAATAGTCATAAGAAATTTTGCGGTAGTGAATCAATAAAATTTAAATAAGTTATTATTTAAAGAGATCATGAACGGAATATTTACTTTATCATTGTATTGATAGATACTGTTGACAATGATTAAATGAACGAGTTGCTAAAGAAAGCTTATCGCAAGTAATCTTGTAAATGCACTTAAGGTAAGAATGAAGAGAAAAGGGAAATAATAATAAATAATATAATACTTGACAATACAAAAGGCTGCTTAGGACGTCATTTAAGGTCATTTATCAAACATAAAATCTTCTTTATCCGGCGAAAAAGTATACCTACTTAATCCAGCCTGACAGAAGAGCTGAGATTTTTTTTGTGATTATTATTAAACACCATCCAGCCTTAGGCACAGAGTGACCAGAGACAGTGTAGTACCCTATACAAAGTAAACAATATATTTTCTAAATTATGATTTCAGAAAATCCTTTGAATGTTTATTTTCACTATAAAGTAACTAGTAAAAAAATACTCTCACGATAGTAAGAAATCTCTACCAGGACACAAAAACATGGCATTGTAATTTGAGATTAATAAAAACAATATGTGCTGATATGATAAAGTTGTACTTTAAGTTTGTCAACTTAAAGGTTGTTAAAAAGGGTAAATTTATTTAATAGATGTGGTGAACAGTAAAAAGATTTTATAATTAATTATATGAAATTGTTATTAATATTTCTAACAACGATAAAAGCATTTAATTATATTAAAAAACTTACGTAAAATATGAAATTACTATTACTATATACTTAAATTACTATTAACCAAGAAAATAAGTAGATGATATATGTACTTTAATGTTTGAGAATTAAGATAACTCGAAAAGGCATGAATGATAATATATCTTCAACAAATGCAGATACACACTGAACATATTGTCCTTTTTTAACCAAAAAAAGTCTGAAAGAATGTAAAATTAAAACAAATAACTTTTTTATTCCACTTCTTGTTTTACTGGGTGTAACACCAGTTGTGGAAGAAATAAGTTATCAATTTTCACATAGTTATCGCTGAATCTATCGAAAATATAAAAATTCTCACGAAAGTTGAAATAAATTGACGTAAATCACGCATAAACATTTCTTATAACTTTTACCTTTCACCATTGCTGATAGGCTGGTATATACACATTAGTGGTATCCATTATACAAAATACCGTCGACGATGCTTAGAATTGAATTTTAATACACGGCGAAAAGAAAAATCTACCATATTATGTTCGAACATGTATGTCAAACGCCAAATTACCTATATTAATCGATTTAATAGGCGCATAACAGATATATATTAGTTAATTATGTTTTGGTAATAAAAATTGATACAAATTTGCAAACAAGTAACGATTGTTTCAAGTTTTCCTTCTACAATCAATTTTTTATCAATATTATTAATATGTTACGAATAGTGAGTAAGAATTTTTTATTACTTTTTAAAAAAAAAAACTCTCAACGGTCAGTTGTCAAGTCTAACGGTAGATTAAAACATAACTTATAGTGTTCTTTAAAATCCTGTTAAATTAATTATTAATTCGGAAAAATATCTGAATAAAATATTTCGAAATAAGGTTAAGTGATGTTTATTACATTCGTTGAAATGAATGAGGACTATGAGAGACTGGCAATCTCGTATATAAAACAAAAATCCCTTATCTTTATACATTATATAATATCTACCCCACTGACCCTTGCTCCGTCTTACTTCCGTCATATTTCGCCTACGTTTGCAAAGTGTCAGGCAATGATATATATATTTTTAGTAAATATAAGGCGGATAATGTCCGCTGGGATGGGGAGCAAAAGCTCGGAGGAGAAAAGAATGACAAAGTTTTCTGGATCGACACAAAAAATGTGTTGATGCTCTCGCAAGATTCGGAAAAGTCCTATAAAAATAGGACGAATTTACATATGCTAATACGCACGAGAAGAGACAACGCAGAAAAGATGACAAAATGTGAAAAATAGATACACATCTATCGAAAGCATGGATGTCAAATAATCTGACATTATAAATACCCGGATAGTCGAGCATTCTTAATAGCGATATTTGTAAACCAGAATGCTTAAAGGCTTTTTTTTTTTATTATTATTTTACGGTCAAAGGTGCGTGGTTGAAATTTATTATTAAATTTGGATCGTTTATTTTTTTTACACTTCCACACGTTTAACTACTCACGAATAACAACTCCGGTGTCACTTTTCGGCATCGTCAGGCGTTCAAGCGTGTGAATGAACTTAGACTAACGCTTGGTAAATAGTTACATCGCATGTATATAAAAATACAACTTACTATCACAAAGTTAAAAGCCATTGACGACGTTTGATTATAAAGTCGATTTTTTATCTAATGTATTTATTAATGATGGGAATCAATGCTTTTGTGTGACATTCATATTACATTTTGGTCACCAATATCTTAACGAAGTTTGCGTCGTTATTAACAAACAAGTAGGTATAACTGGCAGACGAGAAAAAAGTCTAAATTTGTTAATTATTTATCCATGTGACTTTAATGACGTCCGACAATTGGAGAAGTAATTATTTGAATCATTAGAGTAATTACATAATTAAACTTGAATGGTTCAAATTTAATTATGTAATGATTGTTAATAACTTAATATTGAACTAATCAAAAAATATTTTTGTTGCTAACATGTCATTTTGACATGGGGGTGGTCGTGCAGGCGAGTAGTTATTATCCTTCAGCTTTCGTTATATTAAATTGCATTCTCAAGCATTCGAATAAACACATTAATAAATAAGTGTATAAAAAGGCACGGTTATATATGATGGTTTCATACCTTTCCAACCACCTCCCTACAGGCCCTATTAATGCATGTTTCCCGAACTTTTTTCTGCGACCTAAATTGTGAGATTTTTTTGATCGCAACCCAAAAAAAAATGAAAAGCCAAACAGTGTAGCGAGAATATAAATGTAGGCAAGAATTTGTTTTGTTGACAGTATTTGCGAATCACAATACATACATAAATGCCAATCGGCTGCGGGTCACGACCAATAGGTTAGGAGCCGTTGTATTAATCGTAAGAGATTATTTAATTATATACCAGATTTAATTATTTTGATTGATTTGGAGGTTACTTCATGGAATTTCATTTAAAGTATAAAATGAAATTTATGACTTTGATATTCCACTGATTATATTACAAATTGTGACACGTTTGTTTTTCCATATTAAGAAGCACATTCAGTCTAACGATCGTAAGTTTTTTTTGATCTAGTGCAAAAAAATGATATTAAGTTTATTATACTCGCGATGAGCGAAACCTATGCTAATTTTAGTACACAAAGTGTTTTTTTTAATACCATGCGTTTCGATCAACGTTTAACAGTGTAAAACTTTATTAGTTATTTTGTAATTTACTACATTTTAAGTTAAGAATTAGAATAAATGATTACTTAACTTAAAAATGACTTAACGATAGTAAATCTGCAGATCAGTGGAATAACAAAGTCGGTATTAATTGTCTTATATAATAATATTTACTTATATAATAATAATTGTCTTATATAATAAATGTCTGGAATAACAAAGTCGGTATTAATAGCCGGATCAGTGGAATAACAAATATAGGTAAAGCGTCTGAACTATAACCAGTTCTCGTCGAAATCATTTTGATTAAATGCTTCATTAGACAATTTATATTCCATGTTAGCAGCAAATATGCCTTCGGATTGAAAATATTATTTTTACTCATTATTAAAAACCATTTACATTTTTTACCAGAATTAATAGCTTGCAAAATCGAGTAGATATTCGAAAATATTTCGGATACCGATACTCTGATGGCATCCTTATTCGAAAAAGTGGTATGAAACAATTTTTGACACGCGGGTTGATGTTTTTACTTCTAGGCGTGTATCAAAGTGAGAAAGTAATATCGGTCGTGATTAGGTAAAAGGGTGTAAGGAGGTATATACAGCTATTTTAAAGAAGACGAATAATCGATTTCGATGCCAATTTTATAAAACAAAAGACGTAAAACAAGGTCAAGGATAATGTGTACATAACATAAAAGAAATTTTACTTTTCACGATAACTTATGATGTTCGTAAAATTTCGCTATCCGGAATTAATTTGGCATTAACTTGAAAGGGGAAAATCCAGATAAAAGTGATTCATTTATGTCACATGAATAATGATTTTTGAATCAGAAATAATAAGCATCTAAGAGAGATCGTTTTAACCGATAATTTCACTAACCAAGTAATAATATCTTTTTGAAGTTGGAAATGATCTATATCAGTCATTTAGTTAAGGACATAATCTTATGCTTTTCTGACTTTTTAAAAAACTGTGCTCGGAACATATGCAAGCGGACACGGGTGTCCAAGAAATTAAAAAAAACAAATGCTTGGTATTTCAATGGAATATAAGCAATATTTTGATAAATATTTGTATTGCCAATTTATACTAAGTCAATCTAGGTTTTTAAAACATCGAATTCGAGTGTATATTAGGCAAAATTTCCCGCAAATAACGCGCGGTATCTAGGATATATTGATGATATTTTTGCGCGATATTCAAACAATATAATATTAATTATTATTACGTAAACATGCATGAAAGACATCATGATATGAACCAGTGCTTCCCAAACATTGTTATACAACGGGTCCTTAAATCTAAAAACTTAATCCATGCCCCCTAGTTTGGGAAGTACTTTTATAAAAAATACACGCCTGAACTCGCTTACGTTCGCGTATACTATTTTGAATTCTGAAGCAGTATCGTAAAATAATTATAAATTTCTTTCAAATAGCATTATCATCGGCAGACTAGTTCAAGAGTTCATATGTACATACGATTCCTCAGATATTGATAAAAATCATAAAGTTTGACAATTGCAAGAATGACAGAATTTTCATATTGACCCCGTTAAGCAGAAAGATTGTGGCTAGGCGTATTTGTAGCTCAAAACTCAAATTTTGCATTTTAGACATTTGTGAGTTATGTAAGTATGCCAAATCAATCTAAATGCTTCACATCAATATTCAATACATGTACACAAAAATAGTTGTGTTCTAAAAATACTTTTTTTTATTTTTAAAGCACTACTAAAAATCACTATTGGTGTCAAGCTCACATTTTAAATTAATGTGTTTAAATGAGCCAATCGGCGATCTGTATTTTTCATAGCTTAATAGTATCTTTTTCATTAAGAAAGTCTTACTTTTCACTTGGCATACATATTAATAGTAAAATTTATTAATACTTTTAAAACTAAAAAAATACTGCTCCTGTGGTTTTTTGCGATTTTCTCATAACTAGATTTTCGTAGAATGTGAGTCATGCTTCTAAGCTACATATTTCTTGTTGTTTATAAAAAAGATTAAGCGTGAGTATGCATAAATAGAAGTTGATTGAATAAAGCCTGGGGTAATTAATTAATATTTAAGCACTTTCAATATAATTAAAAAAAAAATCATCTGAACCTTGTATTATAAATGGGAATATTTACAAATTTTGGAGCGCAAATAATCGATCAACTCTCAAGCTTCAACATGTCTAATTAATATTGCAATATATGTATTGTTGCAGTCTTTTAATCAACAATATATTCAAACTGTCAGATCGTATAGCGGAAATCTCGAATGTGGGCGTAAGGCTGTGAATACAGAGGGGTGGGTGATTCGGGGAAAAGGGATACTTGAGAATGAACGGTCTATCTTAGGAATGTATCGCACGATACGTGAAGAATCTATAATGTTAAGTCTACGAACGAAACGACGGGACTGATTGAAAAGCGAGTATCGGCAGGCGAGTGGAAGCGATCGCTGAAATAGGGTGTCGTTTAAAGAAAGAGCCGACTATTGGCAAGCATATTCATTCTCATTTGTTTGATGCCCGAACAAAAATGCGAAGAGAATTTATTTAACTAAGTAATGGAGTATGTATATGCTATGAAGAATCATGATAATGTAAATTTTAATACAAATGAACTGAAGCAAAAGAAAACACTAATTGTTTACAAAATATCCTTGGTAGACCTTAATTTAAAGATTTTATGAAAATACATTCGAAAAGATCATCGCCAGAGTGTAATTTGATATATATTTTTATCCTTGTCCACTCCCAATATGGAACATATGGCCTCCTATTCGAGCTATCTCAGCAGAAGTTTTTTTTTCTACAACTGTTTTTTACTCAATCGTTCAATCTCTCTTTTTCAAAGAGAGTAGTAGGGATAAAAAAATAAAACTAAGATATGACTAGTAGTTAACTAATCGCTCTCAGTACGTTCAGTTGTTAAAGGATCGGAGAGGGTGGGAGGGAATTTTAAGACATCACAAACATCGAAAAAATACTAATAGATACATTTTTGAGGATGAAAAAAAAGTTATTTTCAGAACATAGAAGAAGACTGAATAAGGAAAAAATGGCGTAGAGGAGAAGAAAATGTTTTATTTTCTATTCGAACTATGTTTTAAATATATCGTTCTAAAGTTTCTCATCCTGGGAGAACATACAACTTCAATGATATAATGCATGTCTTACGTAAGGATTCATTTGAAAGCTAAGCGTAGATATATAGAAGTATCAGGGTAACATGGGTACTACGAGGCAACGGCAGCTATAAGGAACCCCTCTAATCCAAGAGTTCTCGCTGATATCCTATCAAAGTTAATCGAAACACGCGGTGGGGGCGAGGCGTCCGGGGGTGGCGGGAAAATGGGATAAAGAAAAGGGCGCCAAGTATCTTTTATCCTTTCACTCGCCTGTTTTACGGGGAGCCCAGTAATGGAAGATTGAGAAATGAAGTATAATGGTTATTACGGAGTATTTTTTCCTCAGCAAAGAGGTAAAGAGGAAACGATTATCTTTATGAGACAGACGTAAAATAAACAGTGGATAACATCCTCCGGCTGCATTTTTTTCTCGAATTAGCTGAATTAAGCCTTTGGAGTTTTTGTGATAGTGACATCTACTGACGAGACAAACAAGTAAAACAAATGAAAATGTTATTTGATTAAGGCGTAACATATAATAATAAATTTATATTAATATATTATATTACATATATAGGTTGAATCATGCGAGTAAAACGGTGAGAATTGTTTTAAGCTGTTATTACTATTCATGTAAACTCATATGCACAATCTTTGAAAAACTATATCAGAAAAAGAAAGTATTAAAACTTAAACCTAAATCAACTGTGAAACGTTGAACACTTATTGTTTTAAAATGTAATTGAAAACTAAACATGGTTAATTTTATGTCACTAAGTTTCTTTATCTTAACCAAGATTTATTGAATTATTGTTCTTTGTAAAACAAGATAATTTCACGAAAGAAAAAGGAATACATATAATAAACAAAATTGAAAGCTGGTGTTTTAAAGCGTGTAGTGCAAAAAATTGTAACGGTATTCGACTGATAGTGAAATTGAAATAAGTTTATTGGTTTTAGCGATGTTGCTCGTATTAAATGCTAGAAATAAAGCTGAATACAATTTTTATGGCTTTGAATTGTAGGTGCTTGAGTAAAATAAAACAAAAAAGTAAAAACTTTAACTGCAAAAGAAAACAAGCCAAATTCAGACAGAAAAGAAAAAGAGCAACACAATGAAATGCCATTCCAAGTCTTTTGTATAGGAAAAAAAATCCCCGCTAGAGGGCGCCCGCAGAATATGATTTATAAATATGTAGATATTTTCCGTAAGCAGTGTCCGCAATTCTCTTACGAGCAGAGCAAACCAAACAAGTCATGCGGCAGGCAATCGAGGAAATTTACAAAATGACATTACAGGACAATGCAGGGCACAAGCGTCCAATCTGGTTTGGGATGATCGAGCTCGCATGCTCCCTTTATTTTGCCACGTCTTCTCAAACAGCAACTATCACAAAGCCATGCAGTAATAATAGCAATATTTATTTGTATCTTTTATAGTGTTCAATGTCAATACATTCGTGGAAAGGCATTATATTAACTCGATGGCTGCTACAGACGAGATATCTCGTCAAGTTTTTCGTGCTCAACACGCCAGAGACAAGTTATCTCGTCAATAACAAATTAAATTAATAATTGTAAACTATAGCCGGCGTGGTAGGTAAAAACTAACTTTTTTTCTACGGCAATCAAAAGATTAAAAAATAAAACACTTAAATGTATTTTTTTATCAGTTAAAACGGTCCTGATCTTAATAAATGAATGTGGAGTTGGTTGTCTACATTCATTAATTATCAACTCGTCAGTGCACTTTGACACTTTTTATCATTCAAAATACATTGTTTAGAAGTCACTCAGAGGGAGACAATGCTTCCGTGACGAATCTCACAGATTCGAGACCCAGTGCGAGCAGTATTTTCTTCAATCGATTTATGTTCGAAGGCACGAGTGTTTGTGATATATTAAAAAATCCTCCCAGCCTTTCAATCCCAAAATTAACGGAGTAAAGCAAGAGTGACTAGTTAACCACTAGTTATGTCTAAAGTATCCAATCCCGGACCCTTTTTGTGATCCCGGCATTTCGGAGATTGACAAGTTTTCAATCCCGTGAACACTCAGCTAAAAATCGTGTAGAGATTGAGATTCGGGATTGATTTTTGGTCGGCGATTTCGAAATCATGATTTTTCAAACAATTTTATGTCAATTCCCAAAAAGAAAATTTTCATCAAAAAAAAACATTCGGTAGTCATACAAAACCGTAGTATGAGCTTTGTTGAAAAGAGTAAATATGGTTTAAGCATACTGTTGTTTGACATTGGAGTAATCGAGTAAAATTAATGTTTTGGGAACTTTTATTTTTTATTTACTATTTATTTACTTTTGAAACCACTTGAGCGGCGTTAATTGTCAATTCTGGGAGTTCTTTTTTAAACTTATATTATAGACATTGACCAAAGTAGAATAAGTACATTTTAAAATTAATTATGCGTATTTGTAAATATTTGAAACTTTGACGGATGCTGGCATAAGCGGCTGTCCGGGCGGACGAGCAGGCGGCAGGGCTAGAGGGCGGCCCGGCAGGCGGAGGCCCGCCCATGCCAGGAGATTGCCTTTATTTGCTGATCTCTAAGATTTTACGATCGCAATGTTCCCGGAGCGGATGAACTCGATTACGGTATAAAGCGAACAAGTTTCCACTGTACCAGGGCGATGTCAATTGTATGCATCGGCGGGTTTTATGGCGCCGCCCGCCTGTCTCTGTATGTCGGATTCGTAATTTACGTGTGTAAAAATACTCGCGCATTTTTGTAGCACAGCGCGAGCAGTGGGTATACAGTGCGCTAATATTAGAGATGACATCGAGTGGCGTGCAAAAGAAAAACAAAAATTAGACCAAAAACTTATGATCCCATCAGTCTAATGAAATATATGAAGACTTTTTTCAATTCAGCAATGATAGATTTAAATAAGCTACGTATGTATTCAGGCTGGGCTAAATGAGCGATACACGAAGCTCTACGGAGTCTCGAAGCTCGATAAATAAGTTAAAACAACGGAATTCATGCGATATAAAGAATAAGTCTACGGCGTCCGTGACCACTCCAACAGTAAATCCAGCCGTGAAATTAGAAGCCTATTTTAAGCACTCCACTTTAAGTTCTGTAAGAGAAAAAAGTGAAAGAAGAAAAACTGAGAAAGCTGCCACCTGCTAAGCTTGTCAAATAAGATAGGTGCTTTTATTCAAATGTAAAGCTCTCATAATCCCTTATTCTAAAGATTCATAGATTAGTTTAGAAGAAAAGTTTATGAATATTCATGAATAAATTCAAGACAACGTTGAAAAATTTAAAATGCACAAATAAGTAAACATTTTAAAACTTGATGACCGATTCGAAGTAAATTTTTAAGATCGTTTTTGAGAGACTTTTAATAAGTAAATTTGTTCATTACTACATTACTGAAGCAAAATGGTTTTTTCTACACAATTAACGAAAAAATTATATAATAAACACAATACTATAGAGCAAAATCGAATCTAAACTTCTTCTAGTATCAATAAAGCTCACAATTTAAAAATAATAGGTTGTCATTACTTGAGATGTTTTACCAAAATAAATAGCTATTGTGAATACATTTAAAACCAAATTTATGAAGAGTATTTATTAAATAAAAGGAATGGTGGGATTATCAATAATATTTATTTAAAAACGCCACTGACGTCAATGGAAAAGTTTCCATTCGAAGGAAAGTGTTTTGCGGTACATGAAATTTCAATTAGGAATTTGTTTTATTTCGGATGTGAAATACTCTCGAAATCTGCTCGCTCCAAAGATACCGCTGACAGATCCATGCGGGGGATATTTGTTTGAAAGTAGGCAAACACAATATTTCCATTTTTAAGACGTTTTATTTTATTTATAATGTGAAAGAAAATTGACATTTATTATTGGACTGAGAATCATATATGATATAAAGATTGTCATGATTCGAAATATATTCTTAAAAAATACGTATTTGTTGTGTAAAATGTATTGGAACTAGACTTTTTGAACATATCTAATATAAAATGATTTTTTATTGGTACTTCTGTGTACTGTTCACATATGAAACAGAACAGCCCTTGTCATTGCTTTATCACGGCGCAACAATTTGTCTTAATTATAAACGAATCAAAAATATTATTTTTGAATATTGTAAAATAAAGAAATACTATACCGAGAAATTATACAAAATATAAATACGCTAGGCACGTTTTGATTAAAAATATTTTTACTTTAATATGCAAAAAGTGATAAGTGAAAACACGCGTCCGTAAAAAAAACTTTTTTATCCAAAAGAAGTGACGGAAGAGTTTTGATAAAGAGCGGTAAAGTGGTAAGAATGGCCGTAAGCAAATTTCTTTTCTTGTGACATCCCTCGGGCGGGCTAATGTGTCTGGATGGTTGCAGTGCGCTACTCTTTATGGACTCATACTTCCTGCACTGGACTGTGTTATTTATTTTACCGGAACTTATTCGTCTACACTCTTGCACATTGCAAAGTACGTACTCAACAAATCCTATGGGTAAGCTGTTTTTTGTTGCAACTAATCAGGGTCATATATTATATAATGCTAGAATATAAAACACTATTTTATTTTATGTATACACATGATTTGTTTTTTTTAACTCTAAGCTTATCAGTTTTCAAATCTCAAATGCGAAAAGTAATATTTGTTCAACAATTAAAGGTTGAGGTGTCTAGTATCAAACAAGGTCAAGTCATGTTTTTGACGATGTACACTTTTTAAATAAATTTCAGTATGGAATTATAATACCTAAAATTCTATATATGGTTCAGATTCAAAATCGTACAAAAAATGTATGAAAATAAACTTTGAATAATGATTGATAAACTTGGCATTAACTCAGTAGAACTCCATTATAATAAGGTAAAAATAACTGTAGAACTAAATACGTTGCTATTTTTACCCTATTATTTGAATAATGATTTTATTAACAAAAGTCAAAGTCATCTTACTATTATATTGACCAAATCATTGAGAACCAATCAGATCGCAGGATTTGAATCAACTGACTGAATTTAATTCTGTATTTTGTATGGAATACTAACGCTTAACGTTTAAGAAGTTAGCATTATTAAACTTGATTAACATAAAAATTTTGTTATAAAGTAGTCAAAAAAACTTTCAGTTCACAGTTTTCAATTTTAAATAAAGTGAAACTGACTTGGCCGCATTTGATACTGGACGCCTCAATTGTTCTCATCATTAGGTAAAATTGAACTAAATCATATACAGAAATCTATTGGTATTTACATAATATTCCGAAGATTCTCCACGTTAACAGTCGCGGTTGGTTGGTAGTAATTGAGTTATGATAGGATGCCTAATTGTCTCTGATTACTTTCGCGGTTGTTTCTAAAATTAAATCATTACGAGGACGCCAAAATGGCGAATTAGTTTGAAGATAGCACAACAATAAATCCGAATTAGACTTGATGAATTTCTCAAATAGAATATAATTCATATTACGTTATATCAGAATGGCAACCGCCGTCGCAACCTAATGCGACCCGTCGCCTCAAGCATAGGGTGGAGTAGTACGTGCCACATTTCAAGGTTAATAATGTTAATTAAATAACTTAAAAAATATTATAAAAATAATAGTCAAAACTATTTGGTTCCTTTTTTTAAGATTTCGACTGAAGGTGCTTGGTGGAATTTCAATATTAAATTTGAATCGTTCAAATTATGTACATTCGCACATTAAGTTCATCCGTGCACTTGAACGCCTGAAGATGCTGAAAGGCGAAACCCGGGTCGTTAGCGACAAAATTTGTGAGGATGTACATAATTTCAACGATTAGAATTTATTTGGTTCCTGATAAATGTGTTTTTACTTTTGATGATATATTTTTTGTTTTCGTAAAAAAGAAATTGTTAAGTGTCACGTGCAATGTGAGACGATTTGACAATGCTGAATGTTAATGTTTTTTTTATATATGGGCCTATTAGAGGTGAAGTGAGCTTGGTAGTATTTTAGGAAAACAAAAATTAGATGCGTTCTAAAATTCTACACTTCTAAAAGTATCGTAAAAGTGAAGTAACCTCAGTTAATACACATTGCAGTATTATTTTTAGTACAACAGTATTATTTTCGTAAAATAAAAATATGAAATCCACCAAAGCACTGAGTAAAGTGATAGTATTTAAAGGTGCAAAAAAAGTTTTACCATTTTACTATCATAGTTGGCTCACTTTACCTCTTATGGGCCCATATATTTAAATGTAATTGAAATTTAAAAAGTCCTGCAGCGCTACATCATTACTTTTTATATTATGCATAAAAATATTTTACTTTTAAGGTGTTCACTGGGAATTTTTGGTAAAAATGCATTATATTTTTTTTAATACACATAAGGCCCACTTTTGCTCATCGCGAAAATTCTACATTGACCATTTAAAAAAAAAAATTGTCTGCGGGTAAGTAAAGAATTCGTATAACTTTTTGCAACATCAGATTCAGACGGTATGTTTTCGGAAGAGCTTTGTATTAATGTAAGTTTTACTTCAGTAGGTAAGCAGTATTAGATTCTCATTATTATGTGTTTTAAAAGTTTTTTTTTTGCCTTTTGGTTTGTGCTGGAGTAACATATTAGTCAACATGCAAATTTTGCGCCATGAAAGAAAAACATATCCGATGGGAGGTTCATCCTGTTCAGTAAATCCAAATGACCATTGGACCGCTTTGTCACGCTGACTTGATGACAAACAAGGCATAATATCAGACTTTCTAACTTTTTGTGTACTCAAACGGAGAGCAAGAAGAATTAAATTAAAATAAGAAAAGCTTTGTATTGATTTTCTACATACTAAAGTGCAAGCATTCTTTGACTTTCAGCCATTCTTGGTTAAAGGAAACTGTTATATTGACAAGTGTAAAAAAGACCTAACGATTTTAAGCCGCTTACTAGGAAAGCTGTTGTAGTGATTTTTGTTTATAATTAAAAATTGTGTTAACTTTTACAGCTAAGTTTTGTGGAATGCGTTTTTGATATTTTAATACACTAAGAGTAATAAATTGATTTTTCAATCGATTTATGAATTTCTGTTCGAAGGCATGGATGTATGTGATGTCTTGAATTCCCCTCTCCCACCCATCCTATCGTATGAACGGGGCGTATCGAAAGCGATTAGCTTACCATTAGTTCTGTCCTAGCTCTATCCTTCTATCCCTACTCTCTTTGGAAAAAAGAGGTTGAGCAACTGAGTAACAAGCAGTTCTCGTAGAAACACTTCTGTTGAGATAAACTCCATTAGGAGTCCATATGCTCCACATTGGGAGCGGGCATGGTTAAAAAAAAAGAGTAATAAGCAGGATTGTGGAGTCGATTTTCTTCCGGATGCGAAATCGGAGTCAGGAAAACTGGAGGAAATAAATTTAAACTAGAATGATGGTATACATATATGTTGGTCAAACAGAAAATTTCAAAAAAATCAAGTTGAAGTCCAGAGTTGGAGTGGTCTTTTTTTTACCTAAATACATACACAGCCTTGGTAATAAGTAACAAGCGAAAAGTGCGTATTTGCTATGGGCGCCGCGGCTCCACCCCACTCGACAGTTTCCCTGTATAATTAATTTCCGCCGTGAAGATACAAAATTAATTCGAGAACAGTGGTGTGTGGTTTCCACTTTGTTAGATGACGCCCACCTGTAAATTATCAGGCTTCTAATGGTACCATGGAAGCTTAGAGCGATTGCAAATATTACGGAGGCATTACGCACGATGCTCTCTCCGTGTGTAACATAGCGAAATAGTTACACGGCACCAAATAGATTCGAATTTATCAGAGTGCATATTATATCCATCATTCTATAATTTACTCAAATTTAGACAAAATATATAAAATATAGTATAAACTAATTTAATAATTGTTTACATGTGATAAAAAAATACTATTAACTGTAATTAAATAATAATTATGAATTGCATCAAAATTGTGAAACTATCAAAACCTTCAACTAAATACAACAAGGACCCGTGGCCCCTTTTGAGTGACTTTATTTGTCAGAATGCCCCCCTTACCATTGTTTTGTCTTATTTGAATTTTATGTGAATTTATGAATTTGCGGATTTGCCAGTAAACCAGCGTGAGACCTTATTTATTTTTTGTAGCTCATCCGAAGATTTCACATTGTAAATCCCAGGAATTTGCAGATTTGCTAGAAAACAAGCGTGGGACCATTTTTTTTGGCCACTGGGGGAAGGTTGAGAAACCCTGGTCAAATATTATGTTTGTTGTATTACTTGAATATAAGTTATAAAAAGTTAATTTGAAAGTATAGAAACCACTGAGGTACTTTTTTTAAATACATGTCTCTACCCAATGAGTAGCATATAACTTCCTAATATAAGTATATATCAACAAAAGTTTTTTTTCTACGAAAATCTTCACTCAGCTGCTCAACCTCTCTTTTTGAAGATATTAACGATAGAAGGATAAGGATCAGGCAGGACTTGTGGTTAATTAATCGCTCGTGCTACTCTTCTTTATTTTAGGATAAGAAAAGTGGGACGAAATTTTTAGACATCACAACACAACACATATGCCTTCAAACAGAAATCGATAAATGAAACAAATGATTGAAAATATTTCAGTATTATAATGTATAATAATGTATAATAATCGTATTGGCACTCAAATTCCTAAGATTAATCATGAAAAAAAAATCAATTAGCCAAAATAACGTTTACCTGAAGCAAATCTTGCGAAATAAATCAAACATTTATTTGAAAAGCTTTCACTAAGTATTATTACATATATACCCTCAACTCTTACTTTACACCAGGGGTTACCAACCTTTTTGGACCTTAGAGCGCAATCTGAAAGATTGGCAGGGCGGTGAGCATCACATTTTTGAAATCCTCAATTTCTTTTACCTTTTCCCCAAAATATCTCCGAAACGTTTTTTTTTTCAGCCCACCGAGGAATTTGAAAACTTCAAAATAGTTGGTGGGCGCATTGAAATCGGTCAGCGGGCGCCATGGAGCCCGTGGGCACGGGTTTGGTAACCCCTGCTTTATACGGTAGATACGATCCACAAAAAACCCTTGTAAAAAGGGATGGAATGTGTGAAGATAAGTAATTATGAAGATCCAATAAGTAAATCACACAAAATATTATGTATAGTTTGTATTTTAATTACGACAAAATTATATTATTCTCCGCTATAAGATTACATTTTGAGACTTTTGTGAGGGACTGGACATCATATTAACAAAACTAACCCATCTTTCCCCTGTAAGCATATTTTGAAGGACATTTTAAAATATTTATTTACTAACAGTTTTAGTTTAAAACATCATATTGTTCATTAGGAATCCACATACACTACGTTACGATTATCAATAAAACGTATGATGTACGTCGTCACGAAAATTAACAATATTATCCTTAATATAATTTCGGAAATTCTGTTACGAAAATAAAAGAACATTTATAATTTCATTGTAATGATCGCTTGATTGTGTACTATAAAAGAAGATAATAAACTCGTGCCCCCCAATTGACTCGAATCAGAATGTTATGCACACATTGATTGCCACCAAAAAGGCTTCAAAATCACCACCCTGCCCCCCCCTCAGCATACAAAAGATAAAAACAACACTCGCTAACTACACTTCAAAAACAATCTGACACAACACACAGTTGGCGGGAAACTGCGCAGAACTTATTTGAAAAAGGAATATGAGCCCGAAGCATTTGCCACGTTCCATTGAAAGCTTTATTTTTCATCTAAGAATTTTCAACAATATATATATATATATAATATAAATGACATATATGTTGTGAATTTTTTCCGTTACCGATGACCTGTTGTTAAAGTAACATGCTGACACAAGTTGTTTAACTTGAGTAAGACGTTTGTAAATCAGATTCTCTCTTCAGATTAGTTAATCACGATTGATATTATTATAAAAATACTAGAAATTGGCTGGTAACTTTCTTTTTACACATTTTAGTATTGTGTACTAGTAACTCACATCACAAGCATTCATATTTATTGAACAGTAAGGAAACACATACATGTATAAATCAATTGAAAAACACTAATTAATGATTTTTTACCCGTGAGGATTCGAACTAATGAAGTCAATATTTGTATATAGTGTGAATATCGTATTAACATGTTTATGTTTTAGATTTTCATCAGTTGAAAATGACTGTCATGAGCAAAACCGGTCCTGATAGCATTAAATAAATGTGGAATTAGAACAACAGAATAATATGTATTATTTAATTAAGACCTTGTATAGGAAGATCAATATGCCTCATGATGTAGAATAACTTTTCGTAATTAAAACTAAAAAAAATGGTACAAGCGTACTTCATTTTTTAAAGTACCTACAAAGACGTCCGGACTGATTTTGTCTGAAAATTTTAAGCCGTTGCAGTGGCGTGGTGGCTTTTTACAGAGGCAGAGCAAGCATTTTGCACAGCCGTATGATAATGGCGGTCATAAAATTTTATGAAGCCATTAATACTGTGGAATTATTATTAATTTTATTTGCTCAACTGTGCAGCCTTATCCGTTACACTCATAACGTCTGCGTCTCTCTAGTTTATTGTATTTTTTTAAAAGTATTTCCATAACGGCAATGAAGATATGGACGTAAAAATGTTATGTTTGCTCCAGTGCAATGCTTATGGCATTAAAATAAAGATGCTAACTTGAATCAAGTCAATAAAATACCATTTGTAATAAAGAGATAATAAAACAGAATGTTATGCTCATTTTCAATTGAGGATCGGAACAGTAGTGTATTGATATTATGATAAGAAACGATAAAAACCAAATCGAAAGTTCAAGATGGCATCGAATTGTGACGTCGTATACAAAATAAAATATACTAATAAATATCTACGATAAACATTATATATTTATATCTTTGTAACTATATCCATTCTAATTGGGGAGGGATATGGACTTACTTATAAAGTTCTATCTCAACAAAAGGTGTAAAACGAGATCTGGCTGTGAATGGAAATCGAAAAATTCTAGAAAATTATTAGTGTGTCAAATGACTGTCAAAAATTGGATACAGAGTGAAGTTTTTAAAGAGTTTATGATGTGATATAGTGCCATACGATATTTGACAGTCGAAATATAATCTTTCATGGGAGTTTCCAATGTGAATCATATGACCTTATAATCTTAACACATTTTTTCTACAAAAACTGCTTCTTACTCAGTTGATAAACAATACCTTTTTTTAATCAAAGAGTAGGTATAAAAAGAGAAAGCGGCTAGAACAGGATTAGTGATTAGCTTATTGTTATGATTACGCCCCGTTGCTTAGAATTGAGAAGAGTGGGATGAAGATTTATTTTAAAAATCAAAAAAATTCATGCCTTCGTATAGAAATATATAAATCGATTGAAAAACTACTGACCGAAATGGGATTTGATCCTGCGGGATCTGTCACGGAAGTTAACGGCGTTGACCACTGCACTACGGACACGAAAATTATTTAATATAAAATTTTGATAACATTTATAGACAATATTTTATTCGTTAAAACCTAAATAAAAGTGAAAACAAGTTTTAAAAAAATCAATTTGAAACATTAAAAAGAAATATTATATTAGCATGAATACTTAAAAACTATTTTGAAATTATGATTCTTATTCTAAGATCATTAGAGAGAAATTAAAATAATAAGCAGTTTGGTCAGTTCGGTTAGTGTGGATTGGAAAAAACTATTAAACAAGAATTTACTTGTATATCAGTGCTTCCCAACCTGCCGTCCGAAAGTTTTTCACGGGGGTCCGCGAAAATTTTCATTCTTTCAACATTATTTGTGATAAAGTATGAACAAAAAAAATCGGGGGTCCGCAGATTTTTGTTTTCAGATTTAGAGGTCCGTGGCATAAAAAAGTTTGGGAAGCACTGATATACATCATGCCATCTTCCCTAATAGATTAAAGAAAAAAATAAACCTTAAAAACAAGAGAACTTAATAAAGAATCACAAACGTGTTAAAATTATGAGAAGATTGTAGGTAAATTTGTAAAGTGTGGATGGAGTTTATTGAATAAAAGCGCGGATGTTGGAGAAAACAGGTAAGAATTAAACCGCAACTATGGGAAGGAGGTTATTTAGCGCAGAATAAAGTGACGTTTGAAGTTTGACGGCGGTGCATTTCCTCGTAAGGTGGCTTGCTGCAGGTTGCAGTCAGCGGGCGGTGTATCAGCGCATCGGCGCCGGGCGTCGTTCACTCATTTCCTGTCCCGCCGACTTAGCGCCGCGACGCTCGCTACCTCGTAAACTAGAACCTCCGGAGGTGGCTGCGGGCAGAGCTTACCAAGATATGTCACGAGATACAGCGAATTCAATTGCTCTAACGTACTTTTAAAGATCATTGTCACACATTTTAAGCTAGCACATTGAAGTCTGTGTGGTTACTACAAACTATTTTATATGGGCCCAATGGAGGTTAAAAGAGCCAAGTGGTATTGTGGAAAAAATAATAATAAGATGCGTTGTAATATTCTAAACGTCTTTCTCAAAATTTATATTCCGTATGTATAACATTTTTACACATAACATATTACATTAACAGATAAAAGAAGTTGAGATTAAAACCATGTAAAATAAACATGACATAAAAAAGACACCTGTGTTGTCGAGTGGTCAACGTCGTTGGTTTCGGCTACGTAGGTCACGGGTTCGAATCTCAGTACGGACAGTTTTATTAATTGATTTTTCAATCGATTTATGAATTTATGTTCGAAGGCATGGATGTATGTGATGTCTTGAATTCTCCCTACCACCTATCCTATCCTATGGACGGAGCGTATCGAGAGCGATTAGCCAACCACTAGTCCTGTCCTAGCCCTATCCATCTATTCCTACTCTCTTTGGAAAAAGAGAGGTTGGGCAACTGAGTAACAAGCAGTTCTCGTAGAAACACTTCTGTTGAGATAAACTCCATTAGGAGTCCATATGCTCCACATTGGGAGCGGACATGGTAATAAAAATAAAATAAAAAATAAACATGACTCCTGAAAATATTATAAAATAATAAAAAGTAAAATATTATGCGATTTGATTATTCCATAGAAGTCCATTTTAATGTCATTATAATCAATAAAATATTTACTAGGTATCTTCAGAAGAACCCGGATTGTTAGTGACAAAATTTGTGTGAATGTACATACATAATTTGAACGATTCAATATTTAATAATAATTGTATTTTATTAAAATGATAAAAACAACGATACAAGAAATCATAAATTGAAATCCACTGCCGTATAAGATATACAGCGGCACCTGTGACTCAAGGTAAATTGGAGAATATACTCCCGATCCTACGTGTAATATACATACTTTAGATGCTGGTGCATCCAGAATATCCAGATATATTGTATGTGTGACACGGCACGGTTATATTTTCCACCGTCATTGACACGACTTCAATGAGAAACAGAAACCTGACAAGAAGATATTGAAATAATAGAAAAAGTGTATTATTTTACTAATAGACCAATTGTAAAATAAAAATATTGTAACAATTATAATGCATGGATTGTTCTCTTTACACTGCCATCGGTCATATTTGTCAGTCCATCCGGACAACTAAGGACCAATTACGAAGCATTTATAAAATCGCGACGATTTATGGAGCGCGAGTAGATAGATGTCAACTCGTAAAAGTTCTTCAAAGCACGCCATTATTTTTATTTCTACACAATATTGTGCATGAAGTAAACAAGACGTACATATATCCAAGAAAACAAAGACAATTATATTTTTATGTGTATTGTGTTCTAGTAAAAAATATGAATATGTACGAATTGAAAGTCTATTAGTCATTCTTACTTAAAATCTATTTTCTCCATACTACAACAACAATGTAGCTCTTATATTATATATAATAAAATCAAGATGTAGGTTGTATTAAGAAGCTATAAAGATAAATGCAAAATAAAAAAATACGGAGACAAAATATTTAAAAAAATATACTTCATATTTAATCAAATATGTAGTGGAAGTTTTATTAAACATAGTTTCTTAAAAGTAAAACCTTTACATATCGACTGTAGAAAAGAAAAAGGACGTAGCCCACACTTATCAAATTTTACAGGAGGCGTTAAAAACGTGTTTTTATGATTTTGTGATATATGCAAATTATGAATTATACACAGCCTTAGAGTGCACGAATACTTCTAAACTGGTATTTAATTGACACAACCTAATATTAATTAAAGAAATTGTATCGGAAAAAGCTTTATTTCAGTGTTTTTTTTAGTTTTAATTTTTTACAAGGTCATCTTTTTCTAACTTAAAAGTTAAATTTAGATACTTATTCGGCATCTTTAGCTTTCATGCTTTTGATAGAATTTGTGTCATGTTGTATACATTGTGATTATCGAAAAAAAGCTGTTTTGGAAAATTGAGGGTTACGTCCTTTTTCCTTTCCGTAGTCGATATGACAACAATATTTTACGATTTTCCATAACGCGTTACATAATTTCAATAATATGAAGTTTATTAAAAGTTATATTTTGGAGTAAAAATATTAGTTCTCTGCATTAAGCTAAATAATATTGCAAGAGAATAATTTTATAATGGTCATATTCAATACAAAATAAACGTACATGCTTTTGCGAGAAATAATTTATATACGAGTCGCAAATAATTCAGTTGTTGCATTTTGTGGTGGGATTCACACATTTCCACGATATGACCATATAGAGGAGAGAGTACATATCGACCAAAGATACTGGTCAAACATTTGAGTATCACATAATGAGAGTTCCGGGAATGTTGACAGACAGGCTCGCGGCGGAGGCTGTCAGGCGTAGTATAGCAAACATCGACGCCGAAGCTCCGCTGTGCTTCGCGCAAGACAAGTGCTTTTGTACAGAATCAAGTACCATCGGTTAGCAGTTTGTCAACGCGATGAGATTTTTGTACGTGGAATATATCGTTTCCAGTGAAGCGCAAAGCTTTGAAATGAGCTTCGAGTGATGTCGTAAGCTCTGTAAAGTTAGAGTGGATGAAAATCGTTTGAAAACTTTCGTTTGAGTCATATTATTAGTCAAGTAGTCGGAAAGGGGTTTATTACTTTACTAAGTCGATTGAAATGTATCGTTTATTAATTTATAAAATTAACAATATCTGTTTAGTTTGAATCAACAGTATTAAGAATGATTTTGTGTACAGTTATTTTTAACGATGCTCAATTTTACACAATGATAAAATCAATAGAACTGGACATAAAAAGAAAAATTATATAAGTAAGTTGCTCTTGTAAATTAAATTACTTCTTATTTTGCAGGTTGTGCGTAATTTATTGCCGGAGTTATTGTCTAGAATGGACCCATGACGAAATAAGTTTTCTGTAAATATAGTAAACAGCTATAGAAATATTTGCGCAGCTAGTAATTCTACAGAATTCAATACGTTTTTAATACAAAGAACCTTAGACTAAAAAGATATCGTCCACATGAGAAATTGCGCCTGTAAAATAATTATTGTCGTAAAAAACAGTGGACACATTATTTAGGTTGTGATACCTATTATGAACCATGAAAAAATGTACCGTCATCCCTCGTCAACCTTTTTGTATTGCAAAGTCTCGACCGTACGTGCTCTACGAGAGAGTGGACCCGGCCTAAGGAGGACATGTAAATAAAATGTAAATACACGAGACTCGACCGTGTTATTTTAATGCAAATACATAGATTTAAAAGGCAAGCAGTACACTCGCCTCCCGAAGGCTTTGCACTACGTATAAACACACCCTCCGTAAGTGGATCCTCAAGTTCGGCCGTGTTCGTTTTGGTTCGGGTTTTTGCCGGCTCCAGCCAAGGGATGAAGAGATACTGCTTTGAATATCAGTATCAAAGGGGTGACTTGATATAATTTTGTTTTGTTTTAAATACAATGTACAAGAATAACAGGGTGTGCGGAGAAACTGACTTATATCTAAATATTTTTAAAAAAATAACTCGGTATATCTTCGACAGCATAACTCTAAACCGTTATCATATTATCAAGTTTCAGCCTGTTGGTGCAAATTAAACGCAGTCACAAATTTCAACGGTTAATACGTTAAATGTCTAAATGATTAACTATAAAGTTTTGTTAATCGAAAAAATGTTTTTTTGATAACCAAATGACTTTTGTACACTTCCACATGTGTTGTCACTTAAGAAGCGGGTTTCACCCTTCGGCATCTTCAGACGTTCAAGTGCACCGATGAACTTGAACTGAAATTGAACTCAGGTTGTTAGTGAAAAAATATCTGAGAGTGAAAATTTGAACGGCTTAGATTTAATATTGAAAATTCACCAAGCAACTTCAGTCAAAATCTTAAATAAGACTTTGATAGCCTGAATGTTTAATAGCCAAATAAGTATAGCAAAATCATCATTCAGGGATTTGAACCCTTGGCATCAAAATGCATAACGAGAGATTACTCGTTATTGCTCTGCTAACTGTTAATGCTTTGTCATGGTTCATATTAAACGTTTTTAAGATATATCAAGTATTTTTGATCCAGCTTGTAGTAAGAAGCGGTAAGTTTTTTTTTGAATGTGTGTCTTTTAATTTTTTTATAAACTAAATAGTAAATAAATGTTTGGCATTACATCTAATTGACAAAGAAGCAAATATTTATTAATAGAACAACACCACCTTTTCATTTAGCTTTATAACTTAACATTTTATATTAAGCTTTTAATTAATCACGGAATCTTTTCATTCTTATCAATATTTTTATTAGTTCCGCTAAGCGAGATGGCATTGTAAGCATTTTCAGTATATTTTTTGTATTTATATATAAAATAGTGATTTAAAAAATTTCCACAAAAAAAACACACAAAGTTTCATCACGAGACGTTTTCCATGAATATGGAAGAATCATAAAGTAACAATGTGGGGCACAGGTCCGCCTTGAGAGTATTCATCGCCCCTGTACAGCCTCAAGAAGTCGTCATATAATTTGAATTATAAGAACTATAACACATTATTCGTAATAAATAAAGCAGCATTATATTCACGACAAGCATGATAAGATATCATATTTCTTTCTATAAAACTTAGTCGCCCGTGTTTTCTTTAAAAAATGTACATATTACGATAAGCTGACATTATGAGATTCCGCTTATATGTTAAAGTTATAACTGACTAAATTCAAGATTTTTGATTAATGTTTACAAAATATATTCATATCATAAACTCAAAAAGTGTCTTGAACTCAAATGAGAAAAAACATCATTTTTCAAAAAACAATAAAATAAACAGTAAAAACAGCATTTTTAATGTATTCGGTTTTTTTCTTCAAATTTAAGTTTTTCTATTCGTATAAACATACAATAGTTTATATATCCAGACATCTTTTTATTTACAAACAAATTGGAGAACTTCAAATCGTATTTCCTGCGAAACGACAAATTCAAATTAACGACTATATTTTATTTAGATTGCAATTTTAACAATCAGTTGTGTAAAATTTTGTCCAATAATAAAATGATTTTGAAAAATGTAAATAACGGTAAACATTTACATAATTAAATAAAATTTTGTTATTGTAGAATTCGTGGTGCATCCGGTCAACGTTGTTGGCTTCGGTAAGGGATCTTATGGGTTCAAGATCCAGTACGAACACCATTTATTTAATCAATTTATCGTTTTCGGTTCGAAGGCGAAGGTGTTTGTGATGTCTACAAAATTTCTCTATGTTTCCAATCCCAAAATTAATGAGATGTAGTGAGTGCGATTAGTAAACCAATAGACCTATCCTAGCCCAATATTTATATTCTAACTAATCTCTTCGATAAATAAAGGTTGAGCAACTGAGTCACAAACAGTTCTCGTAAAACTGCAGAAATGGATTGAAAAATAAAATTTCTAAGTCTATGCAAAAATGTTTTTATTTCTTATTATAAGCCTGACACACCCGTCGTAATGACAGATGAATAATAATAACTGTTGAAATGAGTTGATTATTTGAATATTAAATTATTTCAAAGGAGGTTATTTGGAACTGTCTGAGTAACGAGCTGGACGATCGATTATACAAAAAATAAAATAAAATTCGAGGGATTAAAAATGTGACTCTTTTTAGGTACTACTTTTAGTTCATGACGAAAAAGTAGCGCTCGCAAAAGTCATCAGTAGCCATTACAAAAATCGTAATTCCTCTATTCAAGTACAACCGTACTAAAAAAGTACGCGATGGCATGGAGTGCGATTCAAGCTGAATATTCCCTAATGAAGCAGAGCTTGGTGAATGAAAGAAAAAAAATGATATACATTTACGGTCGACCGCAATAGCACCATCTGTTATTCGGTCGCGCTCTTATTTTCTAATCTGTACCATTTAAAATTGAGTCAGCTGTAGACTTAGATAGAGGGAGTTAAATATATTGAAGCTAGTAATACGAACTATTATTTTCATTCTATATAGTTTTTAAATGAAGACCATGCTGCGATTAGTCGAAATGAATTATCAAAATTCAAGCAAGAAATAACAAGCGAGCACACAATGAATAAGAAGAAATTTAAAATTTAAAAGTAGATTGATATTTTACCTTATGGAACCATCTGCTTAAAGTAAGAAAATTTGTCATAATTTATTTTTGTTATTATATTTACACATGATTTAAAGTTTATATCGAGTAACAGTTAAGCAATTTTAAATTTTCTAATATAATTAAGTCGGGTTCTTAGTGCAGTGCTCAACCTCATCGGATTTTGTGACGGATTTCTTCGGTTAGAATCCCAATACGAACAGCATTTTTCAATCGATTTATTGACTTTTATCGATTTTTTTCAAATCAAAAGGAATAAATATTTAGAATTTCGATTGAACGTGCTTAAAAAAATTTAAATATGAAATTTTAATCGTTAAAATGTTGTACATTTCTATACCTTTTGTAACTTACGACCTAAATGTCGGTTTTTAGTATCTTGGAACGTGTGATCTTGAACGGACAGTTAGTAAATAGTTTTTATCGTGTTGATAAAAAAATAATAAAAATAAAATATTGTCAATAAGTTTGAACGCTATTAGTGGTGATTTGAATGAATTTTACTTATTGTTTAAAATTGATTTGATACGAATGACGTTCAATCATAATTGGCAAAGAAATCGCATAAACCATCACGATCTCTGCAAGGTTTTTGAAAACACACGTGATTATTAAAATCGACCATCATTCAAAATCAACTCGGAAAGTCATAAAAAAGCTGGATAAATTTATAATTATTCAATTATGTTTAATTATATTTACTTTCATTAAAAGGATATTACAAGAGTGAATAAAAAAGATAAGCTTGTTCATTCAGAATCAATCAAAGAAAACTCAACGATTGACTAACTTGTATGCGGTAGCATAATATTTTATACAGATGCATTAAATTTTTATATTAAATATTGCGTGAAATATTACTGTATTTTGATGTAAACACAAGAAAGTAAAATTAAATTAAATATTCATTCCGAGGCACGCAGAAATTTGTTAACAAAACAGGCTTTTAATCAACAAGCTCAAACGACTAAAGAGAAGCCATTTTGCAATAATTTCACTAAATTGATTGAAAACGTTCGCCGGCAAACATTTGCACAGGTTTACGATGAAGAAAAATAAAATGTCCGCCGTAAAATTGTCTTCCTTTTTTCCGAAGTAATAACTAATGACATAATTTGATATTGAGCAAGCGATTTATATTCTGGCCCGGGCTTGTTAGTATCTACTTAATAGCAAACAGACTCCTGGAAGCGATCCATTAATTAAAGGGGGGTCGTTGAACATCAGCGATCGTTAACGGGAGGAAATTCGTTATCGATATCTCTTAATAAAGGTCAAAAAAATTGACGGAAATGTTCATGGCGTTTGCATATTTTATTTGCAAGTGGTGGCACTTGCGTCATTTTACGACTTTCGCAATGATTACCAATCAACCTACGCAAATACGTAAAGATTGTTTTAAAATATTTATTTTGATTTACGCATGTAGTATATATATTACTAAACCAGACAATATAACACGAAAAATAAGATACAAAATAAAAAAAATATTTCGGAAACGTTGCGATATTTTGTCTGATAATGCTTCTTAAAGAGACGAAACAAGAGTCACAATTTATAACACAACAAGTAGAGACTTAAAGTTATCAAATATAATCTAATATAAAAAAATGTTGTTTCAACTTCTCTAGCCGATAGATTGAAGTTCATTTTGTCAAACACTTTTAATGATTTAAGTGAAGGTTCACCATTTATTTTTCTCGTCATCAATATTTTGTTTATAAAGTCTACCACTAATTTTGATAAAATCGAGTAAGGGGTGCAAAACCGATAAAAAAAAACGACGACAAGAAAGATACTGTAGGTCACATTACCCAAACGCGCCTGCCAGGTCTTGCTGTTACAAAAACGGGGAACGTGAAGAGACAAACACATTTTTCTATGATAATTTTTATTTTTTTCACTAGATTCAGAATTTAAAACAAAAGCTATTTATCAAAAAATATATTTTTGGTTGATACATCGCGTTATAATCGAATTAATAATGTCAACAAATGAAGAGTAAACCAGCCAATTTGGTATTATAAAACAGTAACTTAACTAACAATTCTAAATAAACAAAAACATTTTTCATAACTATTATCATTATACTACGACAATATAATTTGATAGAAAATCCACACTCTAAGATATCTGCCATAACAACTTTCAAAATTATTTTTTTTCAAAAAATTTACGACTCATGTTCGATCATATTTAAATAGTAGTTTGTGATAAATTTAATTCTATCAACATTGCATAAAATATAACGCACATTATTCTTAATCTAAATAAGTCATTTGGTTTGTTGAGAGCCGAATTGATTTTCCTGTAATAAATATTAGAAAAACCCGTAGTGGTGTTGAGTCAGGATTTGTTCCGTGAAAAAGAATACTTTGCAGTAGACATGAATCGATTATTTATCCAGGGTCGTAATCCAGATGCACTGCTCAAATCAACAGCTCGCTGCAAAGGGAATAACTCAAGTGGATTTGTACGCGACGCTGAATCTGCTGTACAGTGTTTATCAAGTTGCTGAATGACTGATATTCCTCGTATAGCAACCACATGAGTCGAATATAACGGAACCTTTACGACATCTTAAATCTTTCCCCTAGTTACTGGATTAATAGTTTATGATTCGATTCAAATCCCCACAATTAATTACCTTTATTACTTTTAGTTCGATTTACATTTATTCTTTACTCTACATATTATTAACACTAAAAACTTGATTCAGCAAATCGGCCTATTAATGATTTGTCAATGCTATACGTTATAACAAGGTAATGTTTAGTTGACAAAAAATATATATTCAGTTAGTTTTTATTTAATGAAAGTATTAAAAACAGTTAAAGAGAAATTTATCGTTGTTATTCTTTTTATTACCATTAACGTTATAAACACAATGTATTCTTCTGCGAATGTTTTAATAAAATATATTTATTATTACAAAAAACGTTCATTACTCAATAAATATACGAAAAAATCAAGTATTTTGTTTTTAAAATCGAAGATAAAAATGCGTTATGTTGAAAGAATTGTCATTTTAACGTGATACAGTTAATTTAATGATATAAGTACCAACGTTAGAATTCCAATGACCAAATGATTTTACCAGATGGATTTTTAAACGATTATTATGATTTTCATAAATAGTGTTGCAGTAATACATCTATAACTTATTCAATATTATTAACCGAGTTTGTGAAAATTACGCACGTATAACGACGTAAAAAAGTGCTCATTGTTTGTATGGTTTTAACAATGCGCAGAGTATAAAACGTCAGAAGCGTATGCATGACGAGTTTGGTGTCTAATACATTATTTTATAGTAAAAATGTATTAATGCTCATCAAAACGAACTTGTGTTAAAAAGTGCGATGGGAAATGTACCGGCGTAGAGGACGGAGAGAGCTATGGCGGAGCATGCACATCGCGGAGCCGTAGCGCGCGTAGCAAGCAGCCTTGATTGATGGGGCGGATTACTGGGCGAGTCGCGGCAGGCTTCGAACAGGGGCAGGCGGGATATATATATATATATAGACCATTAGGTGGGTAAACGGTGGCTCATGGGTGTATTGATCCGAGAAAACGTGAAGAAAAGTGGCATTTATCCCATAACGAACATTACAACAAGATTCTACTACACCAATATTTTGAATGTCATATATTTCGAACATACATAGAGCACATAATAAAACTGAACCGATGAGTTAAAAAGGAGATGGCTGCTTAAATATATTCAATTAAACTGTTTTCTGAAACTGATATACGTAAATTACCTATATAATTATTGAAATGATACAAACAAAAAATCAATACATTTAAATCGTTAAAATTATGTACATTCACACAACTTTTGGTAATGGTCATCATAACTATTTTATTGCATGAAAAAATGTTTCAACATTTTTTTTTGTGTAATTTTATTGAATTACTGTTTGTTATTATTTCTGTAATATTCATTTAAAATTGTCGCGACTATTATATGCATTTACGACAGAAATCAACAAGAATTAATTAGTAACAGTGTGCAGTAAATCAAACTATTTTTGCTGTCTCTAACGAATTTTTTTATCTCGTTTTGGCAAAAGTCTAGTTAAAGGATTTTTCGAATAAAATACGCGTCCAAACATGAGCATCATATTTACACAGTGGACAGCTTCCTGTGTAACATTCCAACTGTAATTCGCTTTCGGCTTTCGGGAAACATAGTGTGTATTTGTTTTCAACCATTTACGCAGCGGAAAATATTTTTGAGCGGTACATTGTTTATATTTGTGCTACAAGTATGACTCGTAACTGTGTTAAATATAATAAATAGCAACATGATTAACGATGATGTTAAATTTATTTGAAATTAACAGATATGGACAAAGAACGGGAAAAATAATCCCATTGGACAAGCTGTCTTGACTGCATTTACGGCACATTAAATGTCGTCCCTTACGTATATACTTAATTCATTTTTAATTCCTGCAAAATAAAGTGCATGCAACAAACCATTGGAAAATTAACCTCTAACACTTAAGACTTTTTAAAAGTTCAGAATACGAATAACGTTGTTCCACTACAGAACACACAATAAAATGTTAAACCGTAGCTACTGCAGGTGGATACATCTTGAATACCAATAGGGTCTGGGTTAGAAAAAAATCCTTCATATAATTTTATACACACGAGGGCTTGAGAAACAACGGTGGCAGTTTTCAAAATTCTAAAATGTTGTCAAATCAATCAAAACGTTTTTTTTTCTTACAGATAAAACGTCTGAAAAAAGTAACGTCAAGTGTTCTTATTAATATGGTTTTGTTATTTTATTATAATTTACATTGTCTTGTGAAATCCGTTGAAGAGTTGTTATGTTTACCATACAAAACTATGTAAACTGCCACTTTTGTAGCAAACTCGATTTTAATTGTTCAAAAATGTTCCATAATATAACTTTTTAAAATAATTTACTTCTATGAACGGAATTGCCAGCTTTACACGATGGCATATTTAAATCGACAAAATATGGAGACTATTGTCATTGTTTCAGGAGCATTAAAATGTATTAAAATGAAAAATTTAAAATATAGCTTAGGTGAATACAACACTGTTTGCATATTCATAATATACTTCATTGAGTGTTGCAACATCATGCAAAATCAAATCAAGACAAAAACAGGTATAAATAATTATTTGAATATATGTGTATGACAAAAAAAACTGACGTGTTTGTTGGAATCATGAAATGATTCTGGAAATATTGATTTATAGCAACAGGAGAAAACTGCAGGCTGGTGAGGGAGGGAGAGGAGCCAGGTTCTGTGGGCGGCATGACGTACCACTCCGCCGCCCACTTGTCGCGGTACTCCATCAATGCTTTTTGTCCGGGACACAGCGATCCGTACAACTAATCACAAGAGCAATGCGGTGGTGTGACCACCATTTTAGGATCCAGCAATATATACGGGGGTTGATTCCTTTTAACTCTCGCGGCTCGGAGACTAGAAAAATACTTCTCATCCGATGGGGGTCGTTTAGGGACCCCAGTGGTTTCCTCATGATTGGCCTTATTCTTATGAATTTCAAAAAAAAAAAATAGTCTAAGGGCTTTAAAATATCTCTCTGCATCATTCCTCATACATTTTTTTTTATAAAAATCCGTGTTTTTTAATAAATAATCATATTTTAATTTGCGAGTAAAAAAGACGTCATCCCAGCACACATATGAAATTGGAACTGACGAGTTTAGCCCAGCTATCTTACGAACGATCGCTTATCGCAGGCGCTTATAGTGTTATATTATTATATTGTTATATTGTTATATTAACTACAAAAGGTCCAAAAAACTATGATATAAGAAAACCTTAATTATAAACATTGTATCACCCATATTAAAATATATATTTAAGAAAATGTGGGTATTGGGGTCGCATTTCTTGAGCTTAGAACCGGAAAAGTTAAAAATAGGTTGACAGTGCTTTCAAACCACGTCCACTTCCGACCTTGAACATATAAAATAATGAGTGTCTTACAAAAATTATAGGATATTACGTTTTAAAAGCGCTGTATGGTAAAAAGCCCAAAATCATCACTTAACAAACACTAAAATATAATAATTTGTTTTAATTTGACTGATTTTTCGATAAAAAAAATTGTCAATATTATTTGAGACCATGAAAAGTGAAGTGAGCAATGTGGTATTTAAAGAAAAAACGAATTAGATGTGTTATAATATTAATTTCTTAATGTGTCGTAAAAAAGAAGTTAGCTTAGTACACACTGCAAAAGTGTTTTCTTTAAAAAAAAAATATGCAACCCACCAAAACACCAAGTAAAGACGTGATTGATTTACCATTTTGCTACTTGGCTCACTTCACTTCTCAACGGCTCATTTGCATGATTATTTATATATTTTTTTTGTAATATTCCATTAACTAATTGTTTATTGCACCTTGCAATTTGTTGTACTCAATTTAACATAAATATTTCTGAATCGATTGAAATTTTCATCACTTGATAACGCGCGTGATGACAGAAACCAGTCCTGATCGGTACTAAAAAATGTGGAATTATAATAGAAAGACGACTTGTATATTCATGTATTTGTGTTTATATTATAATTGAATCATGGGACATTTTGATAATGCGGTTTAATTGGATATACAAATTAATTGCTTAAGTTTATTCTGTTATCACAAAGATTAAGTTATAGTTGACATAATGTGTCGTAATAATCGACTGTGCAAAACGAAAAATGGCTTTCAAACAAAACGATGATAATTATAATAAATCATTGTGTGTATATAAGATGGTAAAAAAAAGATTCGTAAGGATTTTTAAAAGTTGCATGGGAGAAGAATACATTATGCGTTATCACAAGACAGATATATGATGGCAAAATGACATATGGCCAAAAATGCCCGATAAAGAAAGTTTTTGTAAAAATGACACCGAGTCTGATGTAAATATTAATACGGCAGTGTGACAAATAACAAATGGGAACGTTTTGGACTACTCGAAGGCAATCTAACTCCGTCTGTCCTTTTTCATACTTAAAGAAATTGGTCATACACGCAGTTTGTTTTGTGGGGATGAAACATTCAAGTATTTATTATACACCTCTGTTTAACGCAGTTGTTCTATATGCCTCTTTTTAATATTTTAATACTTAAATCATTATAAATTGAAAAAAAGATTTGTCTGAGTATTGATGAAAAAACCACAGTATTTTCATTTAATATGTCTTGTCCGTACTACAGTGGTGTTCAAAACAGGTTCGAATCACAGTACGAACAGATTTTTGTACGAAGGCATAGATGTTTGCGATGTCTAAAAATTTCCTCCAAACCTTTCAATCCTAAATTATTGGGTGTAGCGCGAGCGATAATTCATCCACTATCATCATGTTCTAGCTCTATCTTTTCAATTCCTACTCTCTTCAAACTAAAGAGAGGTTGAGTAATAACCTTTATTAGGTGAACATATGCTCCACATTGAGAGCTGACACGGATTAGCAAAAACTTTGATTTTTATTTCACTAGTAAACGGATTTTCATTCTGCGGAATTTTAGGAATAGGAAGAAATGTGTACCTGCTCCAAATGTGGAGCATATGAGATTACAATAAAGCTTGCGGCAATAGAAGTTTTTTTTAACGAGAACTCAATCTACACTTTTCGAAAAAAAGTGAGGTAAGCCAAAAATTCTCGCTACGCTCTGTTACTTACACCATGTCTTCGAAAAGTAATTCATAACTTTCTGCATTGGGATTTGAGCCTACGAGTACCCGCGATCGAAACCAACGACTTTGACGACTCAACCGCGAATCCGCCAAGTGTTTACTAAATAAAACACCTCACTGCTTTGTTAGTTTAAAAGTGTCGACAATAAATTAGTAAGGAGGAAGAAAAGATTTGTCAGAAGATTAAGGAATATCGAAACAACATGTTTCATTTTTGAAATATTTGTTAAGAACCCGGGTTTTCTCTTTCAGTATGTTTAACTCACTCAGTTGATGAGTGAAACAACTTATTTTTTTAGCATATAAGAGATTGATTTACTCCGTTATATTATATAATAATATGTATTAGGAGATTTTTGTGATAAAAATTCGATTTTTCTATAGAATATTATTTTTTGAAAATGGAAAGCATTACGATGTGATGACAGTTCGAGAGAAACATGATCCCAATTCAAATATTGTGACACGATAATCAATTCTGTATAAGATTCGCATATTTGTGGCGGAAGATTTAATACATATTGATTTTTTTTATTTTTTATTTATTTATTTAATTAACATTGCAAAAGGTTGACAAATTATAAATTTAAAACTTTTACAATGGAGAAAAAAAATAGTACAATTTAATATTAAAATCAGTAGAAAAAAAAATGGCAAAGAAGTCAACTGAGTAAGCTCCGACGAACTCTACTTTAATACATAAAAAATAGTATTCGTCGGAACTCACCCACGTCTACGTGGAATATGTCGACATCCGAAGCAATATTGGGACGCACGAAGACTCTGCATACCAGCGCACTATCTCCAGAGCGGAACTGTCATATTATTCCGGCGTGATTTATTTGGGCAATCGGAACGAAGGCGCCGGACCGTTTGTTTTCTTCGAGACTTCAAATGGGATGCTTCAAAGATAAAGGGAACCAAATATCAAAGGAGGGCAGAGTGAAACTGACAAATACATTGCCCACTTTCAGCGCAAAATTAATGTCGACGAAAATGGAATAACTACGTACTAGGGATTGCAAGGACGGACAAATATATAAATACCGGTATTTCGGTTTTGTTAAATAAAATACTGGTATGACAAAAAAAGTTTAAACAAAGCAAAAACTACGGCCGATTGGAATCATTTAAAAAAAAAATCCACGCCCGCTCCCAATATGTAGCATATGACCTCCTAATGAAGGTATCTAAACGGAAGTTTTTCTACGATAACTATTTGTTACTCGGTCTTCAACTTCTCCTTTTCAAAGAAAGTAGTAGGGATATAAGGATTAGGCAAAGATATTAGTAGTAGTTAACTAATCGCTCTCACTACGCTCAGATAACGAAGGGTCGAAAAGGGGGGTAGGCAGATTTTTGACATCACAAACACCAAAGCCTTTGAACAAAAATCAATCGAAAAAATGCTGTTCGTACTGGGACTCGAAACCGTAAAATCCGGCACGGAAGCCAACAACGCTAACCACTGCGCCATAGGATCTGACAAAAGAATCGTAATACCGGGCAAGTAAATCAAAATTGGTATTTCGACATTTCGAAACTTTATATAAAATACTATCATTAAACATAATAATATCATAATCATAAACGGGTGATTTTCATGGTTTTTTTAAAATAATTAAACTCATCGAAAGTGTTATTAGTTCTTGAACCATTAAAAAATCGATTGGGACTATTTTCCGATATTTCGGTATAAAAAAAACACCACGAATACCGGGATCCCGGTTTCGGCAATACTGATATTGCAATCCCTACCAGGAACGTTTCAAG
This sequence comes from Himalopsyche anomala, assembly GCA_031772345.1. Lineage (NCBI taxonomy): Eukaryota > Metazoa > Arthropoda > Insecta > Trichoptera > Rhyacophilidae > Himalopsyche > Himalopsyche anomala. The sequence goes on along the minus strand of CM062824.1, from coordinate 7,153,717 downwards.
CCGTTCACACAATATTAAGAGCATTTATGCGGGGAAATGGAACATTTTAATTATTCTTTATAGTAATGATTAAAAACATATTTGAATTGGTTATATAAAGATCAATTAAAATAAAGTTTGGTTTTAAAGTAAATACAGTTTATTCTTGTATTACAGTACAGTATATTTCGGAATACTTTTGGAGAATCGACAAGTTATTCAAAGATGAATCCCGGATGTACTGGATTTGATTGTCTTATGTCCAAGTATGCAGTCCAAAATTCACACCAATTTCATCAATGTGATATTCATCAGCATGCCCTAATGTCTGAGACAATAGTTGAAAAAAAGTATTTGTTGTCAAATCAAATGCAAAGATCGATTTTTTATCGAATGCAATGAAAAATCGATTGCAGTAAATTGTGTATATTGCAGTAAACCGTTTATATGTCAGATACATTGTGCAGCGATCAATGCCATTGGCTTCCGTGTCGGATCTTAGGGATTCAACTTGTAGTACAATAAGAGTTTTTTCAATAAATTTATCGTTTTCTGTTCGAAGGCATGGATGTTTGTGATGAGTAGGTATGAAATTGCAGCGCAGTGAAAACGATAAGCTAACCACTAGTGTTCAAGCCGTATCCTTGTATCCCTAATACTCTCTTTGAAAAAGAGAGGTTGGGCAATTGAGTAACAAGTAGTTTTCGTCGAAAAACTTTTGGTGACATACCGGAATTAGGGGGCTATATGTTTTAAGTCGGGAGCGGAAACGGAAATTTAAAACATCAACTTTGTAAATTTACATAATCTGTCAATAAGGTGAGATATCTATCTACCTATGGTCCTAAACGTAAGAAAAAATAACATATTCCTGTCATCAATGCGGTAACGTATAGCAGCAAATGTTCAACAATTGTAATTTTGAAAAGGGCCAGGTTTATTGAAAATGGATATTGTTTAATATAATTCTTAATACATAAGCTCTGTTCTTCTGCGTACTTCTGACGGTTTGCAAACTGTTTTCGAATTATAATCAAAAAGCAGTTTTGCAAACCGCCAGCAAACCATCAGAAGTACGCAGAAGAACAGAGCTATGGTGTAAAGGTGTACACAAAAATGGTTGATGATGGGTTAAGCAATGCAAATCATTAAATCAAAATGAATTTTAATATAATGATATATAAATATACAGGTTGAAAAAATATGCGTATGTTGATTAAAACAACTATGCCAGAGATCCAATTTGAAAATAGAACGTTTCTAATAAATTGACATTGACAAAAGATGACAAATCAAAATGTCACGGTGAATATAATTCCATACAAAGCACAAATAAAACACGGGAAAAGATCTCTCGCGTCTGCGTTGTCGGACGCAGCATAAATGCTAAAAAATACATCACGGAAGTAAAGATTTATGTCACTTTCGGCAATTTGCATATGACAAATTAAACTTCGGGCGGGATAACATTTTTCCGCGCTCGCGAGCTATATGACGCCATTGTTTATCAGGTCGCGCGCGCCACCTAGCGGGACCGCGTCGATCTATTGAATCAAAAGAATAATAGGCGGGTAAACTTTTTGTTTGGTGTCAAAAATTAAATATTTTTTTGAATGCTGCCGGACTGGGACCACGCATTTTTATTTGTTAACATGACAATCGTCAACGTAGTTTGGTTGCGAACTATCATCAAAAAACACCGACAGCTTTGTTGCGATGATATCAAGTATTCCCCCACAGGAAAATCAATAAGTGTGTGTGGATGGTATTAAAATCTTTCTCAATATCAGTTGATTTATTTATTTTACTAATTTCTGTAGAGTTGCCATTAGCTCTACGATTAAAAGAATGTTTATTGGTAAATAGTGCAGTCCGTAAATAAATGAAGTAAAAATGAAGAAACTAGTGAGCGAAAGATCTGCTATAATTTAAACAAATCTTTCAAATAAATCAAAAGTAAAAGAAATCAAATATCTAAGATGGATTCGGCGGTTACTAAGTAAAATTTCATTTTAACAAAATGCGACACGTGTTTCGCTTCTTTGAGAATCATGATCAAACTTAAAATCGCAGGGTTTACGAATAAACTAAAAATTGATTATAATTCTTAAGTTATAAATTATAAAATAAAACTCAGGAATACGGTAAATCCCAAAGGAAATAAATTCAATAATTGTGATCCGCCTTATTTCGAATGATATTTACTAATAATTCCTTTCTATTAATGACATTAATTATTTCTAAAAATTCCAAGCTATTCATTCTCAACCTTTCATTGTTTACTTTGTAGAGTAATTAAACATTTTTAATTTCATAAAAATTGTGATAATTTTCTATAAAATAATTATAATAAACTATTATAATAAATATATAAACTATTATAATAAAAATATATATATAAACTATTATAATCTGAACATTTTATTTATTACTTTCATCAACTCCTATAAAATATTATCCCTATTGCTTCAGGATTAATTTTAGTAGCTGCAGCGCTACGATACACATGTTAGTCTGAAAGAATTCCAATTGGTTTTTCAGAGCATTATTTTCGAAGAAGATTATCAAAAGTTTTCTGCAATCGAATAAAACAAAATAAAATGCGCATGATTTCTCGCTATTTATTTATAATGGGGTTTCCTTCTAAGTATAAGAAATTAATATCGTTATTGGCACTGTTATTTTTTGTGTTGGGCTACTCCCTGCGATCAGTAGTAAGAAAAAAATCTCAATCTTTAGTTATCATTTCTTACTTAAGATAAGAATCAATACACCGAACAAAGTCAACAGTTTTAATTTTAATTTGAAATTTAAAATGAGTTTCCACAAAGCTACCCGCTAAATACTATGAAAGAAATGAAAGATATCTTCCATTATATACATTAAAAACACTCCCGGTAACCCCCCCCCCCGGAGTGGACAAAATTTTATAAATCTAAACGCGAACAAAACGGAAACGCTGAGGTCACCCGTCGATACAATTGTCACGTACAGAAATGAATGCGGCAGAAGTATGGCGATTTGTGAAAAAAATGTGAGATTGGGCGAAATGGAGAGAAAGAAGCATGGGATAAAAGCTTTTGTTATTTATGAAACATCTGTGTGAATGAAGCTTTCATTTCTTAGAAAAGGCGTCATTGTGTGACGTGTGAAAAGTTTCAAACATTGTAAAATTTTCAAAGCCTGTAAAGAGAAAACATATTTTTCAATAGAGTCACGCGGTCAGTTTTATATGAATGAGCTTTTCTTTAATCACAAATTCGTAATTGAGTATTATCGATAATATTATATTATTTGTGGCAGAGAATCTTAGCGTTATTTGACTATGTTTTATTACTATATATTACTTTTCCTCAAATAATATGCATTGAATATTGCAATTCCGTTGATCAATGAATCCAGGATGTGGGAAAAAACTGGTTTTATGAAGTAAGATTACTGCTTCATCTGGGAAATAATTGCCCATGGCGGAAGTTTAAGTGGGTTTCTTAAACCCCGAAAGAGCTCGAGGATTAACTCCAATTTCTACTATAACAAAACAAGAATCAAATCAGTCTAAAGAAAAAAATTGTGGAACCCAAGCCTTACAGTTACTTAGACAAAATATTAGTAAATTGCTGTTTGAGTTCTCCGGATGCGTTTTCAGTGTAAAAAAGAGTTAGACGTTCCTTAGATGCGATAAATCCAGAATCACTCATCTTCTGTATGGAAAAAGCGTTAAATGATCGCATGCATATCTATCTATGCATGTGAGCGAGCGAGAAAGATAGCAAGCGCATGTAAGCACCAAAAATGTTCCGAAAAAAAAATGTTTATAAAAAGATAGTGATATTACGATTCCGCCTTGATGAGCTCGCGACGAATTCCAATGGAGATTACCTGTATATAATTTTAGTTATAGTTAGCATTAGAAAATAGTGTACGTAGTTTGGATTCTAAACGAATACTAAAATGTATATATTTTGGTGGGTAAATGGAGACGAATAACTTTCCCGCCAAATTAACAGCTTACGATAATGGCAACATTTCATGTAGTATTATTAAAATTCACAGTGAGATTATTCTCTTATGAGCCTCTAGTTATTTTCGCATTTGCGTAAGTCCAAATCCAGCAACGATGGCGACCATCCGTGCGTGTTTTACCCATGAAAGTATACCGGAACGGAAGCAGTGGCATACTTTGCGGAGTTGGAAACGTATTTAGTTTGCTACTTGGTTTTCCTGAACCAAAACGTATGAAATATAAATTTACCAATTGTTCATGCTATGCGATGAAATTGCAAAGTGTGTTTTACGAAGTTAATCTACAATTTATTTTAGTAAGTACATGAAAGTAAAACTAAAATTATTCAAATTATCTTTCAATTTCTATACAGCTGGAAAAAAGAAACAAAGACTACCCTATAAAGGAATCTTAAATGAAAATAGCTGCAATATACTGAATAAAATTCTAGGTGTGCCAACGGTTAAGATTTTATTTTCAAAATTAATGATATGAGAAAATGTATGTTTTTTCTTACTATGTATCATGAAGAGATATAGTATGATAAATTATATAAAATAAAAGCAACAAAAGGTTCATATTCAAAAAACAATACGCTAAGTGTCTGGGCACAAAGAATTGTCATGTAAGTGTACAGAAAGAAAGATTGTCATCCCCATCTGTCCATTAAAGTTGTCTTGCAGAGTCTTAATTTTCAATATTGTAAGATATTTCGTTAGATAATTATTGCTCTTTTGTCATGAAAATTACTGAAGTATTCTATAAGTAAAATATGTAACTCCATTGTCTGAGGCACACCACTGTCGAAGAGCCTGTGGTCCAAAAGGTTTTTGGGAAATGTGGCCGAACGTGCGGGGAGCGAGAGGAATACGGAGGGGCAGATCCGGACAGGCAGCGTGGACCGGAATGAGTAATGAGAGTTACACAGGACCGCTCGAGGGCAATTATGGCAAATCCAAGTTAAATTCACCTCTCTTCCAACTCCTCTGTGGATTGTTTGTCCAGCGATTTTAAGTTGATAGCAGTTCATGAAATTAATCAGACACGTGTTGCTACAGTTTTGGAGACTTGTGATAGTTTTCTCAGATTTTTTTTCATTTCACTGATTGAATAACTAATTGTGACACAAGTTTCTGATAAGTCTGAAGATGTTTTTCAAAGTGGCGAGACACATGTCACAATGAGTAACACAATCAATGAAATAACAACGTGGAAAACGGAGACGCCTTCTAGGCAATTTTTGTTATTGTATAGTCATAGATAAAATTGCTATTTGATTTAAAAAAAAAATATTAAAAAATATTCAGTTTTTGTGTTGAACTCGCAAAGAATTAAATCTAAAATCTAAGTTAGGAAAAATTCTCCTTAATAAAAGCTAAAAATGAGTTTTTTTTCTATCTTGATATAATTTAAATCGCCATCAATTATTTTATTAATACTAGTGGCTTATATAATTTATGTTCAAAAGCTAATTAACTAACAATTTCGCGACCCTTAAAAATATTCTTTTATTCATTTCTTTGAATATAGATAACAATTATACACAATTAAAAAAAATTCTTCCCTTAAAAAGATCTCTCACACTTATGCTTGATGAAATTAAATAAAACAAATTGCGCCGAAATTTACTTAGGACGATAAAATGAAAAAGATTAACGAACGTTGAAGTATAAAATAACAATAATATTATTTCAAAAAGATACGAACATAATGATGACAACCTTTATAATTACTTAATTAAATTTTAAAATAAGCAACATAAGTATGGACACTCACTCTTCTGGACGATATTGTTTATGGTGTTAGAAGCTTAGGCCTATAGGCTAGCAATTGACAATAGAAGGCTCGACACCTACCCAATAATTGTTGAATGTTATCTTAATTAAATTCATTTATAACTCAATGATTTAATTAAATTCGATTAAGATCTCGATATTTTAATTGTTTTTTTATCTATAGTTTAAATCGGTTACGTAAAATGGACTTCTTTTAATTGATTTCCGTAGATTTTAAAGTTCTAGCAGCTTATTTTTTAACTATTTTACAAACACACATTTTTTTATTACTCTTTGCTCACAATGCAAATAAAATAATACTCTAAGTGAAATTTATCTCAACAGAAAGTTTATACGAGAACTGTTTGCTAGCCAGTAGAAAGATTGGGCTAGGACAGAACAAATGATTACCTAATCGCTTTCGCTATGCTCCGTTTTTATAATCAGTTTCATGGTCGAGTAGTCAACCTTTTTGGATACGGTCAGAGTGTTTACGGCCAGCACGGACATTTTTGATAAATTGATTTTTCAATCAAGACAAAGATGTCTGTGATGCATAATATGGAGGTATCTCAACAAAAAAGTCAGTAGTTAAACATTTATTTTTAAGAAGAAAGTAGGATTATAAACGATAGGGTTAGGACAGGACTATCGGTTAGCTAATTTCTCTCGCTAAGCTTCCATGATCTAGGGCTGGAAAGGTAGGAAGAAATTTTTAGAAATCGATTGGAATGCTGTTTGCACAGGGATTCGAACCCGTGAGATCTGTTGACACTGCGCTATGTTGCGATTAATAAAATTGTATAATTATAGAACATATGTAAAAAATACACCGCTAAGTACTAGCCCATTCAAAAATACCCGAAAGGCAAAGTCGTTAAGTAATAATTTATCTACTCTCAAAGGTATTTAATATATTATTATGGAGAGCAACAAAAGGCCGCCACAATACAAAAAATGTCACTACTCGAAAAACATCTTTACAATATGAACTTCTTTTCTTGGCATGGGGCTTGTGTAAGGGAAATATAATGAAAATCGCCGACGTCAGGATATAAAAGAAAACAGGCGAACAAAAAATTCTCCGAGACAAAATAACACTTTAACTACTGAAAATCAGGATTTTTCTGGGATGCTAAAATTGCTAACTGGTATTTATTGTAAAGCCAGTTTAGCAAAATAAAGCATCATCTTACTTTTAAGCACAGTTGTGCATTGTTTGAATATTATTCTCGTGCATCTTTGCAGAAGATACGGAGTGTGCGGAATATTTTATTATCATATAAATAGGTTAATTATGCGGTATATATAATGAAGCGATAAGAAAGGCAACTGTGAATGTAAAATGTAAGCCTCTGTAGTCCAATGGTAAGAGTTGCACTGTATAAATCAGATGTCTCCGGTATTAAATCCATTTGAGAAGAACATCATATTCTTTTTGCAATTCAATCTTGGACATAGGTGTTGGCGATTTATTTATTTTTGAGTTGAGAAGTCGTGTAGTTGATTTATTTAAATATTCATCACAGCTTTGTACTAACGATTTTATTTAGAGATGCATATAGAGAGAAAAATGACAGATAAAAAGAGAGGTTGAGTAACTGAGTTCAGTTTTCGTAGAAACAAACTTATGTTAAGATACCTCCATTAGGAGGCCATATGCTCCACATTGGGAGCGGACATGGATAAAAATAGAATTAAACAAAAAACATAAAAATATTCGTACTGGTAATTGCATTGGCTTTATTAGAGAGATAAGTTTATGCCATTAGTGTTGAAATATGACTTTGGGCATATGAGTGCCGCGGCTGACTCGAAAAAAACGCAAGCTGGAAGCCAAATTTGAGACAATTTTTTGGAGTGGCTGGGGCCGCATTTCGCCAATAATGCGGCGAACGTTGGATTCTAAGCAGTCTATCTATCGTCTTTGGTTTATAGGCGTAGACTAGTGACTTCAAACATTCCTGCAGAAAATAGAGGTGTTCAATCACACGATTTTGGAGGCCAATTCACAGGTCCATTACGTGAAATTATGCACTCATCGAATGTTTCCTTCGATAAATTGATTGAAGTGCAGACAGTGTGGCATGTTGCGCCTCAATCAATTTATCCTCACAGATTGCCACATTAATGCCATTTAATCGGGGAAAAACTGACAGTAATTATGGATCAAAAGCGCTGTCTATTTATTGTGACGTTCTTCCCAGCATAATTTTTGAGGAAATATGGACCAATGCTTCCACCAGCCCATAATTGCAGACTAAGCCTTTTGAGGAGTAACGGCGTCTCAATAATGACTTGTGAATTTTATTCACTCTAAATGCAGTAACTTTGCTTATTGACGTGGCTATTAAACTAAAAACGAGCCTCATAATTGAAATTTTATAATAACTTTTAAATTTTAGAAAAAAAATAGAACCACAATTTTCAAAATATTTTTTTCACAAATCGTAAGCATTGTTCTGGTGTTAGTTTATTCATGGTAAAATGGCAGACCAAACTGAGCACAAGTCAGCTATCAGTTGTAAAATTGACTCCCACTGAAAAAAGTGTTATATCTGAATTCATAGTAAGCGCAAACTATAAAAAAAATGATTAGAAAATTCTTTTAACTTATACGAATACCGAGATTCTATTATACTATTTAATACTCATGAGCAATGAATCGTATAATAACAACAAATAGTTAATATTTAATCAATATTAGATATATTAACCAATACTGATATAATATTAAAGGAACAGAATTTCATATTAGGTTTGATTATACAATGTCCCGCAACAAAGCAGTCTTATAATAACCAACACGGTATAAATACATGTAAATTGTTAGAAATTATTGATATAACAAGGCAGAGACGACGACAAATTAGATACAATCTGACAACGCCGTGTATAATTAGTCCATAATAACTAATCCTACGATATTGCATGCGCACAATATAATTATTAATTATTACGGAGGTGTATGAATTTAAATTGATACTTGATTAGGCATGTTACGGCTGCGTTTAAATTAATGCAGCACTCTAGCAATTCGAATAATTTGAAATTAGCAGTTAAATATTATAACTTCGTCAAACTAAGCTAATAAAAAGGTTAATTAACGCTAACATAACAATATTATACGATTAAATTGTGAACCATTTGAATGCAACTATTAATGATTATTATATTTATGCGAAAGTGCTGAATTCTATAGTTGAATATTAAAAAAATGAAATTACATATTTTTATTGTGTTGTTGTTTGTATTGATATTTGATAGTTTCTATTTCGAACAAATGATCTGTATTAGTAAAGCACTTTCATGATGTGTATAATAATTTAAAACATATAACAGATTAGGAGGTAAAACTTATTTTACTTGTTATAAATTTAAAAAAAAAACCTGTGCCGAAAAAAAGCCACCTGTGTGGACGAGTGGTCAACGTCGTTGGCTACCGCTACGGAGGTCACGGGTTCGAATCCCAGTACGGGCAGTTTTATAAATTGATTTTTCAATCGATTTATGAATTTCTGCTTAAAGGCATGGATGTATGCGATGTCTTGAATTCCCCCCTTTCACCCATCCTATCCTATGAACGGGGCGTATCGAGAGCGAGAAGCTAACCACTAGTCCTGTCCTAGCCCTTTCCTTCTATTCCTACTCTCTTTGGAAAAAGAGACGTTGAGCAACTGAGTAACAAGCAGTTCTCGTAGAAACACTTCTGTTGAGATAAACTCCATTAAGAGTCCATATGCTCCACATTGGGAGCGGACATGGTTAATTTTTTTTTTTAAATTGTATGGGCATGTTTATTACATGAATAAATCTTATTTTAATTAGCATCCTTAAAAGTTGGTGTAAACATTAAAAGGCATAAAAAAATTCTCTGGATATCTCAAATGATGAAAGCGATTCGTCTATTGCCTGATCGCGATAGAGAAAAATCTTTTCTACGATTTAAAAAAATAAAATATTGATGCAATAAACGTTAATTAATGATTTTTATACGAAGAAACCTATCTACTTTTATTTATTATTTTCATCTACAATTTTAAATGTGTTTTTTACACGGTATTTTGTGTAACGTATTCACTGCGTAAAAAAGATTCCAGTGTATTCCGTAACTTCTCCAGTCAGTTTTTGCAGACAGAAAAATTCTTCAGAAACAAGTTCTTTTTTGTAATTGTGTTCTATTGCTCAAAACAAAGAAATTTCATTGAAAATTGGGAGAATTTTATTCGAATAACTCACAACTTAATGAATACAAAAAACCTGCGAGTGGTTTTAATCCATTATATTATACAATGTGAATGTCGAGACATGATATTACATTAACACTGTCAATCTTATGTAAGTATCTATCGTTTGTAATAACAGCATATATTTTTTGGATTACCTTAGTTTCTCTGATTCCTTGTGCGCAAAATGGCAGTAAAACGTTTACCCATATAGCTCCTTGCACGAGGTACATTATGCTTTTAATCTCAAGTACTGGGTGATTTATTATTTCTATCGAAAACAATAGAAATGTCGCATTGCGGGAGTAAAATATATTGCGAGCACATATTCATGTGACAAGAAGTTTGCCAAGTAGTTCTGGAAACACTCTCTGGTAGAAATCTAGATTCCGTATTCGCATACTGATAAGTTTACAGCATCTAAGAATAGTTGAAAAAATAAATTTTAAGTTCAGAAAAAAACGAACCGTACTATTAATATGCAAAATTTTATTGGATTTCGATGTATTACTATGTATTTTATAAAAAAAATATTGAAGAATCCAATCAAATGAGGTTTTGTTATAATGGCATGAATAAACGTCAGCAATCTATGGCCTTCGGGCCAAATTCAGCCTGATGACTATTTGCGATCCAACCCAAATTCGGCCAGATGATGTGTTAGTTTAGTCAAAAATCATTTTAATGATGAGAGTTCATACTTAAAAATTCAGTTTGATTAAATTTTATTGCATAAAAAAAAGTTATATTTTATGAGTGCGCTTAACTATTTCATTATGATGTTTTTGTTCAATAATACCTACCCTTTTAAATAAATGTAAATATGTCTATATAAATTGTAAATGGTTGAATAAAAAAAATGATTTTAAAATACATAAAGCTTCGATCACTTTAAATAAAGGAATATTTAATAAAAATTCTGCGAAGTTCGCCCACAGTGAGATCTCATGCAGTTGACTAGGGAAAGGAATTTGTCGGCTCAGAGTAATGTAAAAACTTTTTCTGATCTATATCGAATTCGGAAAAACTTTCCGATCGTAAACTTTCAGCAAGCAGTGAGTAATAGGAAAATTCATAAATTCAGCATAGCTAAAAATTCTGCTCCTTATAAGATGCAAAATTGAAAAGTTCTTATAGGGTGTTCATTATTATGCACATTTTATATTTTATATATCTAAATAAAGAATCGATACAAATGTATACAAAATAATGATTCTTATCGAAGAGATAAATATTAATCTACCTGAATTACCTAAAACATAACAAGAAGCTAACTTAATTTAAAAAAAAACAAGATTTTTCAAATAATTCGCTTTGTTTTAGTTTAAACTTACTCCATATTATTCCTAATATTTTATTTTTTAATACAAGTTAGGATGGCAGAGTAGATGAGAAGATATTTGTATTGTGTATCTCTATCAGCCAGAAAATAAAGCTAACCTTAATTAAGTTTAATTATCCTCATAAAATGACGAACATGCGCAAGCAAGTTTAATCAAAGTTATTAATTACGTGGGCGTAAAGTCGAAAAAGCTAGCAACTAAATAAAAAAAATGTCTAACTAAATATAGTTTTTATTTGACCTTATTGTTTGAAACACGTGAGTTGAACATGAAATGCTAAAAGAGCTACATATATCCCTTTAAAATAATGAATATTTTTTTTCGATGCATTCGGCGGTTAAATTGTGGAAACACGCGTCACACTTCGTAACACCACGTGGAATACTAAAAGTATCAAATTTAATTTTATATTAATGAGTGTTTGTGTGCTTGAGTATAAAGGCATGGGAAATGTATAATATTTTATTGCGTCGAAAATGTAGAATGTTTTCTTTTAAGCGATGTTAAGATAATTAGCACAGAAAAATTGCATCAGCTGAAAAAGATTGTCAAGTACGGAACATACTGTAAAACATAAAGAGTGGAAGATTCTTGTGAGAGACGAAAGCAAATAGTTACGCTAAATATCTACTTTGTATTTATAAAATGCGGTTGTCTTGCGGTACACAAACAGCGAATGATGTTTCATGAGAAGATGTAAACCGAAAATTCCATTCCGGGGGAAACTAATAAAAGCACAAAATTAATGAAAGCTACAAAAAGTCGGACGGAGCTTTTGCAGACGAAGGCAACGTGGCCTATAAGCCAGGGTTGTCAATGATTTAAAATTACCGCCAAGGCATAGAGAAACAAACCTTAATTGTTTCCTTATATGAGATGTATTTTTTCCAATGTTGTGGGATATTTTACATATTTTTATGTTTAATTAAAAGTATATTTGGCATTACAGCTAATGCCAAAGCTCCAAATATTGTAAACATGAAAGATCGTACGAACAATACTCGATGTGAATTTATTGTAAGTCTATTGAGATAAACTCGAGACAAATTGACTTCACAAACCTAGACCCTCTAACCAATTAGACCATAGCGGGCGATATATAGAATATTAAACTATAGAATCCCACTGCGAAACCAAAAATAAAATATGACAATTTTTTTAAAATATTTTTGCCATGATTCATCAACTATGTGTTGCACATAAGCTTATAAAGAAACGTATGAATAAAAGGTTGGTTAATATAAGTCAAACAACCTACCTCTTTCGGAAAAGATGATGGTATTTATATATACTATACTTACTAAGCTAGGAAAGAAGTGGTAGTTAGTCTATCATTCTCGCTACGCAGCGTTTCAAAGATGAGTGAAGGATTGGTTGAAAATTTAAACATCAAAACAACTTTTGCATTTGGACAAGAAATTATTAAAAGAATTTTAAAAAATCGAGCCAAAGGAAGCTGCAGTCGAATATGAATGACGTTGACTGTTCTACTATAGACCGGTAATATATTGCAAAGTTTAAAGTTTTTTTGGCATATTCTACAAAAATACAATAAATACTATGATAATACATGAAGAAGGCGAATCTGATAAATTAACTGGACAAACATGACTCTAAACAGAACCGATGGGATGAAGTTACTGATTTATCCAGGTATCATGGTCAGTAATGCTATATATCTATCAAACGAATCTCTTGATCGAGTTAAAAATAACATTATCTTTTGGCGTTAAGCGTTTCTTTAAAAAATAATAAATAAAGACGCTTTATTGAATTCCAATATCATAATAGAGTCGTGAGTATATTTGTTGCAAACGACCCTAATTTGACGACTTCAAATTTTGAAATTAAAACTGAATTGAATTACTATTGCGTTGTGTTATATATTTTTCCTTGTAAATACTTTGTAAAAAGGCATTATATTAATAAAAACACACTATTTCTTTGTAATTTATTTATATTTTTCATAAGCATAGTCAACTGAATTGTCGCAATGAGCGAAACCGGTCTTGAACTCATTTTAAATAAAGTGAAATAAAGTACAAAGTAATATTGTGTTTTAATTATTTATATATTTTTAGTAAAAAAAACTTGTGGACGATCGGCAACCCTAATTTTAGTCCGCTACGAAACCCTAATTTGTTTTTCTCGAGCCAATGAATAACTACAAAAAAGTTACTTCCTCAAAACTTACACTGACGGTTATTACTATGTTGTAATTCAAGAAAAACCAACGACACAATGAGAATTCATGACAGGGTGGCACATAAAAAACGATCTGTAGGTGACGTGGGGAAAACAACCCTCCCTTGGGTCATGCTGTATTGTTTGTTTGCGAGGATCTGACCAAGCATTTATGTCTTGTTTTTGTGGAACTATAAGCACTGGGTTAAGTGGATGATGAAAAAGTTTATAGATTGTGCCGGCACATGAAAATTAATAAATCATTATGTATGCTTTATACGAGACAAGACCACTAGTTTTATTTTATGTTTATTTCACATTATAAGTGGATATTAAAACAATCAATTTCATATTTATATTTAATACGATTTATTTATTTTATATAAAGTTAAAAACGCTTGCGGCGCTATACATTACAATTGTGACATTTTTACTAAATAAAGATCAAAACTAAATATTACATAATAAGATACAAAAAAGACTTGATTAAACAAAACTTGAGCTCTCTACAAGTAAAAAAAAATAGTGAAAATATTCGTTGGAAATTTGGTTCTTAATCATATCACGTCAAAAAAGAAATACATACTATGTACATACAAATTACTAAAACAAACACAAGAACAGAGGCTGAATATTAATTTTGAAATGACGCACTCGATTTTCCTAGTCAAATTTTCTCATTCTTTTTCTGATTATATTATGTGCAATTATTTTGAGCATTTATAAAACAGTTATATCATATACTTATAAATGACAATCTTAAATGTTTTAATGTTCAGAATCAAGGAGGGGCTGGAGGGGGCTTGAAGAGGCTCGCGCGAGCCCCTTGTTAAATTTCGACGCGGCCGGCGAGCCCCTTGTTAAGATAAGAAAATCATTCGTCTTAGATCAAATCATCACATAACAGCAATTTCTGTAGATGGTTAAATTTGAAAATTAGTTGTCCTTTCATTTTTTCATTCAGCGTTGTAGGCTTCCGTGTGGGACCTTTTGGGTTTTTCAGAGCATTTTTTCGATCGATTTATCTATTTTCTGTTCGAAGTGTTTGTGATGTCTTAAGATTGCTTCCCACTCTTCCGATCCTTCAATTCAACTGGGCGCTACTATTAGTTAATCACTAGTCCTATTTTATCCTTATAATGCTATCCCTATTACTCTCTTTGGAAAAGAGAGGTTGAGCGCCTAAGTAACAGGCAGTTCTCGTAGAAAAATAACATTTTTTGAGATACCTTCATTATGAGGCCATAGATGCTCGACATTGGGAGCGGACATGGATAAAAAAATGAATAACATTTACAGAACCCTTGTTAAGATATTGGCAGCTCACCGCTGTTCAGAATCACTTGATTAAAAATCAGGGCTCTAATAATGATCACTGTGATATTATTGACTTCACTTTGAACGGATTACGTTTAGACGCATCAAAGTGTTAATAAAACCAACAGTAAGAAACAAATTAAACAGTGATAACGTGGAAGTGCAAATGCAAACATAAATGTTAAATTGTGCGTAATTAACGCGGCCATCGGTGGTGTGGTGGGGCAGGAGCTGCCTGCGCGCTTGCCTACTGCTTTAATCAATTCGCCTAACGAAGATAAATTGGCCATTAAATTTTAATGAGCTGTTGAGAAATAAATCGTCATCGAATGCATCGTTAATAGGTACTCTGATATCTCATAAAGTATTCTTGATGACTTATTTTTTATTTAAAAGATGGAAAATATCCTGTGGGCCAGGAAAGCCTAACTCTGTATCAAAACACGTTTCATTGTAAGTATTTTAAATTTATTAAAAAGTTGTGAGTCATTGCTGAACACTAGTATGGCTGTGGTAAATTTAAAAAATATAAACAGATTCTTTCAATGGATTCAGCGGTAACTTTGTGGAAGTTCATTTTAATATAAAATAAAAATAACTTTGATTATTCCACGTATTGTGTTACAAAATGTGACACGTGTTTCGCCTCTTTCAGAGGCATTCTCAGACAACTACTTTCGCAAATGTTTGCTTAATCGTAGAATCGTAGATTCGTAGATTCGTAGAATCATTGTCACAGAGTGGTATCTGTCGCCTCTCTTGTGGAGACTGCCCCGCTTCATATGTAGGGCAGACAGGTAGAAACTTTAATATTATAATTAAAGAACATATAAGGTGTCTAAAGAGTAACAATTTTTCAGAGTTTGTTAATCATCTAATCGAAAACGAACATAATTTTAATCATAACAGTAACGTAGAAATACTCCACCGAGTAAATAAAAAAGGCCTTAAAATGAATAGTCTAGAATTTCTAGAGATAAATAAAAGCATTAATAATAAAGAAACATTATTAAATAATATCTTGAATAAATCAGGTGGTTCACCACTGTTAAATATATTTTCAAACGATTTAACCCGTCCTAATTGATGCAACTCATTAGATAATCATTTCTTAATGTAAATGTCATTTTGTATTACCTTTATCGTTTGTGTGTTTTCCCGCCTTGTTTCCCCCTTGCCACCCATTTTTATTTGATTTTTGTTATAATATATCAGAATAGTAATATAATTTCTAGCGGTTTAACCCGACCTAATTGATCCAACTCATTAGATAATCATTTCTTAATGTAAATGTCATTTGTATTACCATTATCGTTTGTTTATTTTTCTATCATCCCCTCCCATTTTATTTTGATCTTTATTATAATATATCAGAATAGTAAAATTAAAATCATTCGTACATAGGCAAACATTTGCGAAAGTAGTTGTCTGAGGATGCCTCTGAAAGAGGCGAAACACGTGTCACATTTTGTAACACAATATGTGGAATAATCAAAGTTATTCTTATTTTATATTATATACAGATTGTTATTTCTCAAAGAACGTTTAGTATTAATAAAAAAGGAATCTAAGACTTGTTTCTGAATTATTATATATTATTTATTGACTGAACAATCAGATTTGTAGGTTTTTATCAACATTGTTATTTTTAAATGAATAATTCAAAATTTTGCACTCCTATTGTTTTATTTCCATATACATTCCTAATGTATGTCAAACATATATTTCATTTTAGTCAACATGCCACATAACTTAAGACACGTAACCTAAGAGAGTTTCAGTGAACGAATATGATTTTCTTTTCAAAGGATCTGGCCGAAGGGCAGAAGTAATCTTTGCAGCCGTTTTGTTGAAAATTGTCAAAATTTACTAAGCAATACGATAAAGTAAAAACAATTTGATATGAAAACTGGCATTACTTGACAATTTCCATTTCTTTCCGATAAATCAATTTTTACCAGGTGTGAAAATTTACGGCTATTTAGAATATAAATCACCGCTGTAATTCACATACATCACTTTTGGTTATAAGATGGACACTTTTATTTACATTTAACTGTGTTAATAATATTTAAGTAGAAATAGAAAAAGGTTTATATGTGGAACATTTATTACCATAACTTTCAGATTTACATTCTAAAATTAGTCTGAAATCGTTTTTTGCACATAGACACCGTATTATTTAAAATACATATTATCATAAAGACGGAACAAAAAATGTACTTTTAATTCGCAGTTCAGTATATATAACACGGGATGAAGAACATTATATTAAACCAATCAAAATATGTATCCGAAATTTGAAATACATTTTTCGCGACACGCTGTGTACAGTAATACGATGTGTAATTCAAATAGATATTAAATTTACTAATTTAAGATTTCGACTGAAGGTGCTTGGTAGAATTTCAAATTTAAATTTACTAATTTTTACCGGGAATCCTAAACGGAATGATAAGTTAATAAATACAAAACAAATATGTTAAAAAATATTGTTTAACATATTTGAGGGCCAGTTTCGCACAGAATAAAAAACTTTCACTTTTTAAGTAAAAGCACAACGATGAGTCATGTAAAAGGTTTTCTATTTTTACGATTGTCAGAATGCGTGTTTACCCCATATGGAAGGCATAAATTAAAAAAAAAAGAACTTGTGATAAAGTAAAATACATACATATATGTAATAGCAAGTTTCTGATGTGTAAAATTAAAAAAAATGTATTTACAATATACTTGCAAAGAACAAAACAAGTTCATGTTTAAGATTCAATTATTATTTTAAATAAGATAAAACAAAAATCCATATTAAAATTAGTTAGGATATCAACATTAAGCATACTGATTGCTATGCGTAGATTTTACCGCTTGCTTTCTGATGCCAAGTTCTTCATCTAATAATGGATTGACCGACGAAATGGATGATGCGTCTGTTCTCCTAAGATCAGTGTAAATACTGGATAGATGACGCCCAATACAGAGTGGTCCATAAATCACATAAATAAAAAAATCTTCGAGTCACATTCGAACGCAGCACAGTACGTACCATTACGGGGGCAGTATATCAAAACAGTGAGGGTTTCGGAAGTAGGGGGGCGCGGGTTCAGTTCCGGGGGGGCGCCGGCACCGGCTGCTCCAAATATCGACCCCTCGCCGGCGGCCGGGGAGGCCGGGGCATGCCTGACGAGGGGGCGACCTACACTTTCCGAAAACGAAGGCCAGACGAATCGATGGACTCAGACTGCAATTAAATGGAGGTAGAGGGGTGCGAATCCACCGCGAGGAGCTAATTTTGAAAGAGCGGAACACGTGTTGCGAGCCGGCTGAATTATCAATTCGCATGGTTGGTTGTAAGTTCGTTATTAATTTTTTGTACTCTGTGAAATGATGGCCAGGAGATATTTTTCGCAAAAAAACAGAATCGTACAAGGACGAAAGAAAAGATACTAAAACGTATTACACATTTTCAATACAAAAGAAAAAAATATTTATGTATCAAAACGTTAACAGAAATTAATATATCAAATCTGAATCTCTATTCTCTCCCCCCCTTACAATTCTAAAATAACGGAGCGTAGTGAGAGCGATTAGTTACCACTAGTCCTGTTCTGCCCTATCATATCTCTACTACTTTCTTCGAAAAAGAGAGGTTGAACTTTTGAGTAGTTTTCGTAGAAAAACCTTCATAACATGGTCGTATGCATTAGGAGCGGACATAGAAAAGTGATCCGCCAAAATCCGCATCAATATTTTTGTACTTGTGTGGAATAACAGTATATATATATATATACATATATATATAAAATTTGCGTGATGATTAACGGAAGTATTTCGTTTTTCATGATTAAAAATACGAATCATCTGGAAATTGCAGATTATATGCGATTTTGTGTCACACTTTAAGGGCAAATGATACGGAGATACAGCAAAATTTCCTTCAGAATTTCAAATGATTTTGCATCCGTAGGACTAAACAACGAATGGGTAAAAAAATATTGAAGATACTTTTTGAAACGACTTGATACCTTAGTCTATGTTGAAAAAATATACATCATTTTTGGTAATTTTTAAAATTATGTACATATTATAATTATTAGGTGAAACAATGTGGACTTAAAAAATAGTTATTGTTGGCATATTATAAAAAGTAATATAAATTAAATGATGTGGCTTATAAAATATAATATCAAGTATTTTTTTAAAATGATGAAGTACGGATTAACTATGTACATATTCAATGCAAATGGTGAGAGGACAAAGAAAAACATCATTTAAAGATTTGTTTCATGGATTGTAGACCGTAGAAATTGAAAAGATATGGAAAGGCTATTAACAGCTGAGACCAGTTTGTTCTTCATAAGGAGCCGCGAACTCTTTTCAAGAAAAAAGCAGACGAATTCTAATGATTTTCTTGTTAATTTCCATGTCCAACAATATCAAAGTATTTGATCAGTAATCTTAAACATACTGCCGCGTTTAAATGGTGTAATATCTATCAACTATCTAAGCTGGTAGAGTTTGGCAGTAAAGTGACTATCCATAAATGTTCGGGCGGCCCAGAAGTAGATATTCACAAGGATTGTTCAACGATGGTTCACTGATATTTTTAAATGAATCTTGGTAAATGATTTTTTCAAGTCTATCTAAAGTATTCTGACAAAGTGATAATCAAAATTGTGCTATAATGTCGCCGATGAGACTTGAAACGATAATTTCGAAACGAAAGTATCGCGGATAAGGGCCATTTACGTGGATTCAGAATAATAGTGTGTGAGAATAAATATATTGAAGCGTTTACGGTTACGAACAAAGAGGCACTAAAAATTGAATTAAATTGATAGCCGATGGAAACAAGCGCTAAAGTAAAATTGAAGAATTCGAATATTTCCGCAGGGCTATGGGCCATAAAGTATTCGTAAAAAGGTTACAATAAAAAGGGACATAAAAATAAAATGCGTAAATTCTTGTACCTAAGCGTTTTTAATGTCCCGAAAATTTTACTAATGAAAAACTGCACGGCTAAAGTAACGCTGACAAAGTTATTTATGGAGGCCGTTTAATTTATTTTCTCGAATATTTACTGAAAAAATTCTTACTTGATAACAACTTAGCGACGCAAAAATTCTACCTGTACGAACTGAGACAATATCTTTTTTTAGATAAACGGTAGACATAATGAAGGTCGTTATGACAAAGTAAATATTCTTTTAAGCATGACCGCTCCATATCAGGAGCTTACGGAAGCCTTACGGATCATTCTAACAGTACTTTTTATACTGGTCGATATTCAATCGTTCAGATTTTTTTTTTTAATAGAGTAAGTAGAACAATAAAAAATGGAATTAAGGCAAGGCTTGCTTAGCAACGTTAGCTTATCGCTCTCGCTATGTTTTGTTTTTGAATCAGACGAGTGAGAGAAAATCAAGACATCATATAGACCTGTGCATTCAAAACAAATCTAAAACATCGATAGAGAAATCAAATTTTGAAATTATGTGGAAGTATTGTAGAATTTTTTTTATGTATTAAAGTAGAGTTCGTCGGAGCTTACTCAGTTGACTTCTTTGCCATTTTTTTTTCTACTGATTTTAATATTAAATTGTACTATTTTTTTTCTCCATTGTAAAAGTTTTAAATTTATAATTTGTCAACCTTTTGCAATGTTAATTAAATAAATAAATAAAATCTTTTAATTTGGATGGTTCTGATGAGTCTAGGAAAATTTACTGCCTAAAATTCACCGCCAGCAATTTATCACCAGAAATAGGTCGCTTACAGTTTACCACCGAATAAATTAATCGAATAAACAGTTTATTGCCAACATATTATGATAACCATTACTTATTCTTCATAGTTCATAGAATTTTAAAAATATGCCAATTAAAACGTAAGGCAGAAACTTAAGAAAATAAGGTAGCGATAATTTTAAGGCTAGTATTTATTCGATCAATTAATGAGGTGGTAAACTGTTGTCGATTAATTGTGGACGGTAAATTCCTGGTGGTGAACTGCGGGCGGAAAATTGTCCAGACGTCAGCTCCGATATTGAATTATTTTACCAATAGAAATATTAAAATAAACTGTTCAACCACGAGTTGCTAGGGTAAACAAAATTAATAAATTAATAATAGTCATAGCTAACTAAAAAAAGGTTAAATCGTATAGTTAGTATACTATTTTTTGTGATTTGTCTGTCTGTGATGCACAATACAACACACAATTTATATGCACATCGTTTACAGATTAAGCACTTGTGAGGTCCCAAGCGCAATACATTTGAAGGCCCTGTTTTTAGAATTACTAAAACTCATTACAAAATTACAACATTCTCTTCTATGGTAATATATATAGCTGAGTATATGCAAGTTTAAACATAGTTCCAACGATGGCGCACGCCGAAATAGCTATTTACTAATCTTATAAAAAATTGTAGAATTAAATACAATGATAATTTTTTTATCTTATTATTAAAACTGAATTCAAATTATTTAATGGGTTTTATAGAAATTAATAATGTGCTATTTTGTGCCCCTTGAGATTGGCGGCCCCAAACGCGCGCCTCGTGCGCTTATGGGGTGGGGTGTTCAGCCAATGATCGTGTGTATTGAAATACTATAAACTCATATAGTATACTGAAGTATTTGATAATCTTCTATTCATCCAATTTAAATGTAAATTGATTATTGTGAAACGTTTGTTACTGATTTTTGATTGAGCATAAGGCACACGATACAACTGTTTTAAATGCACTTGTCGTAGAAACTTAGCGGAATCTTAATGAAAAAGTCAGAAATTTAGAATGCAATTCTCTTTGTAATTTTCATCACCAAAAGTGTGTGACAATTAATTCGGACCATGACTAAAAATATTTTACTTCAAGATAGTGAAACGTTTAACAGAATTTATTCAATGCTGGCGTATGTAGACTGGTGACAAATCAGAAGATGATCTCCTTGAGTCCTGGAGTTATGGCATCAGAGTGGAAGGGCGGAGTAAGCGAGCTTATAACGTTTACGATGCCAATTACTACTTCGGAGGAAGCAAAGCTACAGCCATTACGGAGGCGATGGCTGTATTTGCATATTCGAATCAACGATAGTGTGGTAACGAGTGAAGACAGCTTCGTACTTAGGTTAACAGAAATAAAGAAGATTCAGATAATTGTGGCACATAAGGCAGAGGTAAAAAACGAACAGTTTGTTATCGTGATACTCTATTCAATCGAAGTAGTAAGGAATTGAAATGAACAGTTAAGCAAGTTTTATTTGAAGTACTTTCATACGATCAATCTATTAAATAAATGTATGGCTCTCAATTGTTTGCCCTTCTTTAAGTATCTAAGTTTTACACTACCGCGTCTGTATATAGTTGTAAATTACTTTAAGCAAATATCAGGCCAACATAAAAAATATACAAACTCTTGATAATGATAACGTAGAATCTCTAAATAAAGGAAGGATACTGGTGAGGGATTGTATTATAATTAGGTATTACGAATGTGCATTTTTAATAAGAAAAGAAACTGCACAGTACAAGGCTAGTGACGTTGGTCCAAATTTTATGGCTGGAAATACGAACATGCGATTGAATGTAATTTACAATTCAAAGTATTGAATGGAGTCATAAATTAAATTCACAAATAAATAATCAAAAAAATAATTGCTGTGCAGCTGTGCGAATCAGGAGTCAACGTTGTGCTACGTTCAGTCTACGAGCAAGACGGCATTTTACTGGGGTTTGATTGCAAGAGGTATGACGTGATTATCTTTCACAAAACATTCTTAATAAGTGGCGACAGTTTTTTTTGTATTTAACGATTTTCACATTTGACTTAACATTCTGTCCGTTATATTGATGTTCTACTGAAGGGTTTCCCAAACTTATTTTGGGATGGAACACTTTGCAAGTCCGGAAAATTCAACGGAACACTTGTCAAATCTGAAAATGTTACCGGAACACCGTTTTTTTTAGGTCGGGTAATTCTTAATAGTACAAATATTAGTTATTAAACCACTTATTATGTATTGATTAATTATCTTTAAAACATATTACATAAAAATATGATTAAACAAAGTTCATAGTGATTAAAAATCTCCGCCTGTACCTAGATATTTGACGTTTTTATAACATCACTGGAGATTTACTATTACTCGATTTTTGATACAAAGTAGAAGATGTTTAAATGTGTTGTAGCGTATGTTATCTATCTAGGTCCCTCGGAACACCAGTGTTCCACGGAACATAGTTTGGGAAACCCTGTTCTACTGTACTGTTAAATCCCTAAGTATGTATTTAGTTTCCAGTCATAAGAGGGTAAAAAAATTAGTTAAATCGTGTTAAGTGGCAATGATGAGGATAAGATTCGCAGACAGTTACAAACAAATATAAACAAACAAACTATTGTAACTTTCAAACATAAAATAAATGCCAATACATCAGCTATAAGGAACGGATGAATTGAATTACATATAAAAAACTGGTTGGCGAAAATGAATTTTATTCCATGCTGCAATACAGGATATTATGTTAATTTCAACGTCGATCCGGGTGAAAAATAAAAATCAAAATAGTTATGTGCAGTCACGGCGATAACCTATCAGGGAAATTTCTCAAAACAGATTGAAGCAGAAAATTGAAAATCAGACGTTGTCCGTTGAAGTGATAGCGATCTTGTGGTGGAAGTGAGGGAGTAAAGGAGGGTTGTGCAACAAAACGTCACTATATATATATGAGGTTAGGGGTGATAAAGCTAGAATTACAGCATCAGCAGGAAGTGAAGAATCTTAAGCAAATAATTCTATTTGTTCGTATTTGACTATGAAATACAAGTAAGCAGTGATGGTAACAGATGACATGGCAGTTTGGCATGAAAGATGGTGTAGAAATTGGACTGTATAAATTATTATCAAAAGCAAGCTATTATTTAGAGATGCTATAATATATATTTTTATAGCAATCGGATCAAATATGTAACTTAAAAAATGAATATGTAAAAAAATTGAAATACATTTTTTTAACGAGGCTCTTGAATGTTTTATTTTAAAATTTAAAAAAAGAACATTTTTTTTTAAATCATTGAATTTAACAAATGCGAGCAAGATTTTTCGTTGATGAATCAAAATAGATCGGTTTACCATCATTATTTATACTCGGTATATAATCTGGTTTTACAAAAATTTTAATATTTTAAATATTGAATATGTTATAATATGTAAACTCACTGAGATTTTTCATAGCGTTAACAAGACGTTGAGTAAGTCTCTCTCAAGACTGAAGATTATTAAACGTACCTGAAAAAGATAAAAATATTCTGATTATTACACTTTCCATTAAAATAAATACGTATAATATATATATTTTTTGATATACATACCTAATATAAAGAATATATTTGCAAAACAGAAAAAGTATTTGTCGCCGTACAATTGAATTAGAAACAATGAAACAAACCAACTCGTTTCCAAATAGTGATAACTGATAACCAATGCTAAAAGATAAGATGAATTTTCAGTATTGTTTTTGTCAATAATTAAAAATCGAGCAATTGCCGTTATAAATTTAAAAAAAACCCGCACATTTAAATTTGCAGTAACTATAGTTAGTCGGAATAATAATGAATACAAATATTAACTACAATAACTATAGTAAAAAAATAGAGATATATTGTATGTATCGAAGCATTTACAAACATTAAAAAGTATACAGCCATTATGTCCAATAAAGCAATTATTTTCATTTATTTAAAGTATATAATATGACCCAGGTTTGAATTATGATGTTAAATACTATCGAATCGATAAAAATATAATTAAAGAATTAACAATGTGAAATTTTTTGTGCATGAGCACAAACCAACAAAAAAAATGGGATTACAAAGAAGTATAGGTTTATTTTATAACTAAAAGTAAAATATAGCAGTTTTTCACATTTAATGTGTTCACTGTCAATACTTGTTGAAAAGGAATTATATTAAAAAAATAAAACACGCATTTGCATTAATGCTACTTTTATTTTATATGTTCAAACCGGTTTCGTTCATAACGAGAATTTTAATAAGTAATCAATAAAAATAAAATTAGAACAAATGAGTTTTATTTTTTGAATATGACAATTTCTCTTAGTATGAGAAATATTATTAATAAAACAAAATATTTTATCCTTTTCCGTTCTCGATATAATATTAAAACATGATATTTTGTATGTCATAAAAATGCATTATAAAGATTGGAGTAAACTTGTAGCGACTGATTGCTAAAGTGCACTCAATATAAAAAAAAACGAATCTAAAAAGCAAGAATAAAACAAGAAATCTTCAACAATCTTAAAATATGTATATAGTTTTCGTTGAAGGTGTTCCAATATTCTAAAGTGCTTTAATCGAGCAATTTTAATGAAAGTTTGCGCTTGGTAAACATTTGTGCATCGCACTTGAGAGAAGTTATTGTATGTATATGATATCCTGACGTAAATTTATCCGGAAACACGTGAAGCTTTCATTTTAAATACATTTCGTCTTTTATAAGATTAAGTCCATTTGTAATAACTTAAAAATACACGTAAGCTAATTCAACCACTCTGTAAGTCTATACCAAACGCTTAGTTCCATAGAAGAATAAGTCAAAAATGTTGAGTTATTTAACTCATTTTATATCTGTCTTCGATAAGCTCCACAAAAGTACGACAAGGAAAAATTACCATTTTTCTCTTGGTAGACATGTGTTTGTATATAGAAATTAAAAAAATATAATCATTTTCTCAGTTTTATATAAATAAAAGTGGAAATTTCTAACAACGTTTTCTGTTAACGCTGCAATGAATTTGAATTGAGATAAATTAGTAGGTAATTTATTAAACAGATTGGACAAATAATATTACAATAATCACATTTTTAAAATTCAGTTTAGATGCGTCAAAGCTTTGGTAATCCATATACATATCAAAACTACCAATTTCTAGTTGTAGCACTATCGAACCAAGCCATCGATAAAAAAAGTGTTGGCTTGTGAAAAAAACATAATCGTCTGTGATCCAAAATTCAGTGTTTTCCAATCGATGGTTTGCGGACATGTTCAAGTCTAATTAAATGCTGTAAATAAAAATGAGGTCTAGATGCATAAGCAATAGTAAGTTTTATGGAAACATGATCTCTTGACAACTGTATTTTTTGTTCAATAAATTCTTTAAAATAAATAAAGCACATTTTTATTTAATAATGACTTCACTGTCATTTAGATCAAATGTACCAACCTTTTTGAGGTTAGTTGCTACAGATTAAATATATTAATGCAGTTTTTCATAATTTAAACAATCGTCATTGGGATTGATCAAATTTCTCGTCGCAATCGACCGGTCGATCCCAATCAACCGGTTGGGAATCCTTGACTTAAACAAAGTGCTTCTACAAGAAGTCCAAGATAGAATGTGTTTTGATTAAATAAAGCAATAATCAAAATTTTCGATTTAAACAATACTACACTGTTTTCCTGTATTGCAATATATTGGTAATAATAAAATATTATTTGATATCATAAACGAGATGGAAAAGATCATTTTAATCTTACTTTACTAGAATAAATCTATTCGATAGAGAAATGGTTAAGAAGGCGTACATTGTTGCTGAAAGCAAACGTAAATAACGAAGTTTTGATTTGTTAAGACAACGATGCGCTGCGGAGGAAACTTCCCGATGAAAAATGTTTCGTTTATAAGGAGATGAGAAATTGTTGACTCGTCGACTTTACAGCTAAAACGTGAGCACCTTTTAAAATGTACCGACTTGATGCAGTTTCGGAAGAAATTCATCGTACCAACTTGTGAATTATAAAAATACGATTTGAAGTTTTCAACAAAAGTTTCATTTCACGCCATTTATTTGATAAACGATCAGCTGAGAACATTATTTTACAATTTTACATTAAGGAAGTGGTAGCTTTTTATAGCAATGGTACTTTATAATATACGTATTGTTTTTTAAAAACATTTTCTAATGTGATTAAAAACTTTAGAATAACATAAATAAAATTCACTTGCATCTTTAATCTTACTACTGGCAGAGACAGTGCAATACTATAGTGTGTAAAAAAATGTAATATGACAATTATTTATATAAAATTGAATGATATTTTGATTCACTTTAAGCCGTGTTCCAATCGCGTTCGTAGTGACTTCGACCAGGTAAGACGAAGCGTAAAAGCGAAATACTTCGTAACTTATTGGCAGCTCACCGCTGCATATGGTCTAATTAGGAAGCAGACATTGTGACAAAATAAATAAGATAAAAATAAGTGAGATTTCATAATCGCGTAATGACAAATTAAATTACTAGCGAAGCATTGCCAATAAAAGGTCTATCTATGTTGTACTAATTCCATATTAATTTTATATGATCAGGACCGGTTTTGCTCATGATGAGCATTTTCAGCCGATGAAAATGATCGTCATGAGCGAAATCGGTCCCAATCATATAAATAAAAGTTTTTTTAACACGAATTAATACGCTGTATTAATTCCCAAAGGAACAATTTAACTCGTTTCTATTCTAAAATTGACAAGTTTTTAGCACATATTTTACTATTATTTGTGACTGTTATTATATGCTATTTATTACACTTGTTTTTTTATTTGTATTACTTTTTGTTTTTCTTTTCAGGCAAAAGAAGTATAATTACGTTTGTTTACACACTTTTCTTTAGAAACGTCCATCGTCAATATGTTGGTGTTGCCATTTCGCTAGTGTGAAGTTCATTAAATATATTCCGGACAAATTCGGTTCAACTGACGCGGCAATAAATATAATTACTACTGAGCAATCAAATCGTCGCTTTGTAGGGAACTCCATTCCGCCACAAAAGGCCGATTAAAACTAATGGGAAAGTAATCCGGCAGTAACTGAAATTGGAAACATTAAGCGCACTCGTCGTTAACTAACCGAAGGGCGGGCAGTTAAACTTTGTATGGAGACTGCCCGCCTACTTGCAATAAAGGCCGCCTTAATGTACAGAAAATCTTAATAACGGTGGGAGTAGGACGGAATTCGCGTATACGGCGCTTTTGATGTTGCGTCATATATGCGATATCGTTGTTTTCAAATAAGCGGTTTCAATTTTGGAATATGTGTTTGAATTTTGAAAGGTAAAATCATTCCAACGGACTTACTACTAAGCAGACTTCTATAAATCATAGATGCCTTATAAAATGTATCGTTGATTAATTGCTTTACTAAATTAATTCTTTCGACACCGTATCAGTTTTACTACATCAGAAATAAATAAAAACTAATTTTAAACGCTGATTAATATTAAATAGAGATGTATTATAGAAAATCAGTAACAACTATGGGTCGAACATGGTGTCAGAGACGTGGCGATTCAGGTTATTTGTAAACGCACCGTACCTATGTATCTAGAAAATGAATTGCTAGTATAAAGGTGGTAGCAAATTCAGTTCGTAGTAGTTTTAGATAGATTAGTCGATAACTTTGAAAGAAATTAGTTTTAACGTAAAATTAAAATCGATTTGTTCAGCTTCACAGGATGCTTACAAAAGAACCGAGCATTGACGATATTACAGTGACGAAACTGAAGCATAAATGCATTTTTGAAATGCATTCGATAGTTGGATTATATCGGATGCAAATCTAAGGTTATTGTAAAGGTTAAGCCTGCCTAAGAAACGAACGTTTGTTTCTCAGGACAAGTGGTCAATTTTATATTGTCATTAACATATTTATTTTGACTAAAAGTGAACGGCATCATCATATAAACAAGTATTGATTTAAAAATAATTTTGATGCATTAAGCGGTAAATTTACCCATGTATACAATTCGAATAAAGACAAAATGTATTTTCTTTGATAGATACAGCGGTAGCTTTGTGGAAGTTCATCTTTAATATGAAATTAAATTTGATATATTGATAACAAAAATTGGAATAATAAAGTAATACAAATTTAATTTTATGTTACAAAATGTAATGTTTGGAAATAATTATTTTTAAAATTCTATTAACATGAACAAAAAAAATGTCCAATTAATATTAATTTTAAAAATAATCTATAAAGAAAATATTTCATCATATATATCGTACGACGCATTTACTACACTTTTACGTTTATTATATATAGTTAACAATGTTTAATAACGCGGTAATTTATGTAGATGTAATATTGATATATAAATGCGGACAAGATAAATTAGTATCCGAGAATATAAGAAAAAATGTGATAAATTTTAGGGGTAGATATATTGTACGAGAATAAAAAGCCAGGGTTATGAACAAAAGGTCAATAACATGTAAATTTATAGCAACGCTCGAAGATTTTTAGCAAAGCTTCCGATCTAGAAATAAGATAGCTGAGTAATAGATGTTTGTTGTTGTCTTCAAACGTCTCATTATAAAGAGAAAGAAAAAAATGGCCGCACACTGGGGTTGAATGATAAACTGGCCGGCCGGAAAGGTTTTTATATCATTAAAAAAAGCAAAAATAATTTAAATATTCTTAATAAAACAAACTTAGGCATTTTTGTTAAATAAAATATATTTTTAATATACATAAAATGCAGACGTAAAATACAAATAATAGAAAAAAAAACCTAACTTCTATTTTATATATTTATATAATGTTAGTTAACTTGATGATAGTTTTTTAGAACACGCTTCATAATACACGTGTCACAGCTGGTTAGACGAGCTGTGGAATAACAAAGGGTATGTGAAATATCATATTTAATTTATATTATAAATAAAGCCATATCCATAAATATAAAATCCATCAGAGTCCATCGAACACATACATGTAATATAATATTATAAATTAAACTATGATTGATGTTAGTGTTATATTTGCATAACGAAATGGAACACGTGGATTTATAATAAAGAATTTTGATAAGACCTGCTTCAAGAACTGGTTGTAATTTAGATGTCCAGCTTCATTTATTGGAGAATGTAATGTAAAAAAAAGGCTAAAAAAGCTTAATAGTATGCTAACTGATCTCGTTAAGTCTATAAATTCGTCTATATATTGATAGATGAAATTGATCATACGAGGATTCGAATCCGTGGACACCGTAATCGAATATGACGAATATCACTAGAGAGTTGACCGTTTGGCTAAGCTACAGGACCGATTGTTAGTCGTGAGAAAAATATACATAAAGTTTTCTTTGGTTATGTCGTGCGGTTTGTAAGCCAGCAATTCGGCTGTCGGTGCGTCGGCAGGAGAATTTTCCCGGAGCATATTTTCTACACAAAACAAACAACGGTCGTAATAAACGGCATTATGATACACGTCGTTTGTTTTATGTAACTTAAAATAATATAAAAAAAAATCGCCCGCGATTCGCAAAGTCTGATCATCAGGCCAGGCTCGTATATCAAAAGGGAGCGAGGTATCGACTGTGGAAGTTATATAAGAAAAACTCCCGGCGATAAAACCTTTTTTGTTTTTTTTATATAAAGAAAGCGTAAAAAAAGATTTCGCGATTTTTACTTTATGTCAACTGATATTGCCATCATAAAAATGTGACTTACTTGCGAAATATGGAAAAATTGCAAAAAAACTATGGGCAGAAAAGTGTTTGTTTACTAGGTTGATATGGAAACGCATAAAATAAACAGTTTACGGACTGTAATACAGTATAAGTGAAAATGTATACAGTAGATGACAAATCAACCAAGTTGTGATACCAAAGAGAGAGTGGATGTATTCATTCAATCATAGTTTGTTCTAAAAAAAATATAAGTATTTTTAAATAAATAATCATCTTAATTCTAAAGGTTATATAAAAAGTAAGTTAAAAATATCCTTAAAAATACATAAAATAAAAAAATCTCATTCGCATTTATTCATTGCTCGCTATAATTTTCGATATGGATGTTTCAATGTACCTTAAATAAAAAATATTTTTTTTTACTTATTCTACAATTTTATAAAATAGTTAATACAAGTTTCACTCACTACATTTTTAACTAACGAGTTCTTTTATATCAGGTAAATAAAAAACAAACACAGCCACCAATCGAAAAGATTTTTTCGTTCTTTTTAAAAATAATATGCTCACATCTTGAATTAATAGAATGTCAGTTAAAAAGTACTAAACTCATTCAATTCCATTGAAAAATAGCGAAACCAATTGTAAAAATACCTCGTTTTTTATTAAAATTAAATATAACTACAACAATTGTTGTGGTCAAGTACGCAGTATGGAATCTTTTAAGGAAGGTGAAGACAAAAATAAGCTAGAATCGGTATATTAAAAACAAATCATATTAAAAAATATAATATCATTTTAAGCCTAAGATATATTGTTGTCTCCAAAAGAATAATTCTGAATCCCGCAGACAATATTTATTCAGATTTATCAAACATAATAAATTGTGTAAATTCCAAGACGTCAGCGTTCATTGTTAAGTGTGACGGACAGATATATGTGAACTAACTTTGACATTTAAGAACCTGGTGGTAAAGAGATTATTATTTAAATTCTTTGTAGCACTATTCGCAAAAAAAAATGAGAAATTAAATAATACGCAGTAGGGTTCAATCAAATTCACAAGAGCGTGAATGAAAGCGTCGACGAAATTGGACATTTGAGAAGAATAGGAAATAAAAAGTATTATAAAAAAAGAAATACAACGAAGAAGAAAAAAAATACGCAACAAAACAGAAAAGGTTTTAATGTCGCGACGAAAGAAAAATAATCTGAGCCGCGCCTAGAGTAATGTCAGTTAAATTGTACGAGGGTTTTAGGTAGGTGATAAAGAACAATAGAAAAGACACCCCGGGAGTAGGTAGGTAGGTACGGAAGGTAAAGAAGTAGGAAAGAGGATAAAACACATCCCTTTATCTCTTACTTTTCGAGGAGCTGTTAGTAGTTGGCAACCTGCGCGCGGCCTAACCGGCATAAAGAAACTTCAATGCCTCAGCAAAAACCTACGTGGGGGGCTCTTATAAACATGTGGTCGGTTGTTATACTCGAGTTTCAACGACAAACATTACCGTGTCTACTTCTCTCGAAAACAAAACCAAGCTTAAATAATTATAGAGGATTGTGTAAATCGATAATATTATAAACAATAGCAGATATTACACACGCTTTCACATGTGATTGGGTGGTTGTGTTCATGGACAATAAATACAAACCAATTTGCTTTAACACAAACTCTTAACACACCACGGTTATATACAATTTCTCTCGTTTTAAAGCATAAATTTTACCCAATGACAAGTGAAAGCGCCTCGGTGAAAATCCGGCTGTATACTATCATATTAAGACGCTTTTATAAGGTAATACAGAATATTTGATTTATAATATTAAATATGTATACATAAAAAACACAATTTTGAAAAAGAGAAACAGGAAACTAAAATTGAAATGAATAGAAAAAAAAGTAAAAAAAAATAATTCATAATTTTAGACAAAAGTATTAATTATACGACATCGAGTGATAACAAGCAAAAATATGCTAGGAGTCATAACAGTTCATTAATTACATCAATAAATCAAATTAGCGAATTTCTATTTATTCCATTTATGTTATCGTGGGGACTTTTTTAAACAAAATATTAGTGTGTACCCAAATGATTATTATTAAAAAGTTAAATATAAATATATTAAAAAAAATAATATAGGTATATTACCAATATTATTATTTAATAAATAATTTGTAATGTTTTTGATAGAATCATATTGAAAAATAATGTTGAATAATTTTCAAATAGCAATCAAGATATGCATAAATAACGATACAGTTATTTTATATTCAAGAATGTCAGATACATAATTTATGCAAATAAAATTTGTTTAAATTCTATGGACGTGAATATTGAATATCTATTCTGGTTTATTTTAACAATGTTATTGTAAAATATTTTATTAAATTTGCATATATATTTTACATAACAAATACAGCAAGTACTGTTTTAATCGTAAATATAATTAGGAAAATATATTTTCTGTACCGTTGCAAATGGTGTTATTTCTCTAAAATTACATCTACGAAAGTATAATTTTCAAACTGAAACGAATTTTATTAAATTATTTCATAACACGAAAAACAGATGGCAAGTTGTATTAAGGAAAATTTGATATTCGAGTAAGAAATATAGTCGAGAAGAAATTTGTAATTTTAAAACAAATGACTTTTGGAGTCTTTGATATCTGAGTTCTGTGAAAATGTGGTTTCTTCGTCGACAACTCGACACCTATGCTGGTTTTGTGGCGAACAAAACAAGCGCTATTCATCGACACGGAGTCAACTACTTGGGAATGCGGTTTACATGACGAGGAAGTAGCTTGAAAAACACACGTTATAATTACTGTTGAATAATAATTACACAGTAAAATCAATAGTCAACATATTCACTCTTAAGATGTTCACTGTCAATTATTGGTAGAAAGCCATTGTACTAAAGAACATTTTTGTTTTAATACCACGTTTGGATGCAGGAAATAAAAAAGGTACTAAGTAACAAAAGTATGCAGAAATTGTTCTATACAATATGGAATATTTCTGCATACTCATTTTTTTTTGGTACTTAATGCCCTTTTTAATTCCTTTATTATTTAAGAAAAATCAGGACCGGTTTCACTCATCATAATCTAAAATGGCCATGAGATAATACAAAAAAATACATATATTTAAATATATGTATTTTTTTGTATTATTAATAATGAGAATTTCTCATATAAAAATACAAACGGATACAAAAGATAAATCGAAGAAAAAATAATAAAATAAAGTACATAAAAGTAAAAAATCTTAATAAATTTTATTATTTTCTTATGCTGCTAAACAAGTTTACGTTTGCAGTCTGCTGATAGAAACAGGATGATGTATGATTATTTATTTACAAATTTGTCAATTTAGTTAAAGTTAATATGTAAATAAATATAATATAGATTAAATGAATTGTAATATTGTTTATTTTTATATTTACATGAGATCTTTAACAAAAAATATAGTTATTAATTGTTATAGGTGTAAAGCAAATGAATTTGATGCTTTCGGTGATATATTTCGGGTTCAGAAGATACGGTACACACCAATTGAAAATATAAGTCACGATTGAACTGCTGGATAAAAAACTTAAAACTGCACTTGCTAACTACTAGTCTTGTCCTAATCCCATCCTTTCTATCCTTACTCTCTTTGAAAAATATGAAGATTGAACAGTTGAGTAACAATCAGTTCTCGTAGAAAATCTTCTATTGAGATACCTCTATTAAAGAGACTTATGTTCCACATATGCAGTGAATAAGGATTTTTAAAAAAAGTTCATAAACCTCTGTAGACAATGCCACCTTGTGGTATAATGAAGTGACATTGGACACCCTAAAAGTAAGCATAATGAAGTATTAAGAAAACTCAGTGAAGTAAATGTCTTTTGTATTGAATAAACACTTCACCAAAAGCGGAATCATTGAAATCGGAATAAAAATGATATTATTTGTAACAAAAATATTTTGACGAAGTTATTTCCGTGTTCGTACAAAGCTTTAGTTAGGGGCGTTTAAATTTATATACGCCACCATTTTTTTTATGTCATTGCAAAGAATGTGGAAATAACACGAAAGAAGTTTGGTTTGATAAATGACTAACGTTATGAATGGTCACAGATTTTTAGTGGTTATGTGTAGTTTTTCGTTACTGTTTTGTGTTTTTGTTTTGAATATAAAATACGAAATTCAAAGAACGTAAACGTGTTAACCTTATACCTTCATGAACGTGTTGTAAACGAAAATGTAATGCAAAACGAAATCATTTGAAACCAAAAGTAGTGATATAAAATAAAGTACCACACAAATAATCTTTTTTTTATTGCAATCTAATATCATTTGGTTGACTACTTTAGAATTACTAATGTGCGAATAGATAAAATAAGTAAATATTTTTTGTATAATCTGATAATATTGACAAAACGTTTAAGTGATTGTCACTAAAATTATCTGATTCATGATTAAATTTGAATCGTTCAAATTATGTACATTCACACAAATTTTGTCACTAACGACCCGGGTTTCGCTTTTAGACATCTTCAGGCTTTCAAGTGCACGGATTAATTTGAGCTGACGCTGAGTAAATGAATGTATAGTGTTTATATAAGAAATAAATGTATCATTATGTTTAAAGCCATTGCTGGCGAAAAGGATTAACCCATAGAAATGCCTACAGATTTGAATGGTGAGTAGTTTTATTTTTTGTTTGTTTGTTGGAAAAGGTTTTATGATTATATTTGCTTTTATATAGAGCATAAAAGTGGAGAATTTGGCATATTTACCTACCTGCTCATTTAAAATCGGAAGGCTGTTCAATTGTGCTTTAATTGTGTTCCAAATGTGTTCAATTGTGCGATTGAAGGTAACGGACTTTCTAGTTAATAAGGTGATTTCTGTAAAACGAATGTTTATTTGAAAAGTTAAATGTTATTTTTTTTATTCCAATGTTTCATATATGAATCAATGAAGAGCAATTCTATTTTGTATTTTTATAAAAGTCTTTAATATCAGTGTGTTTATTGTTAATCTGAAAAATTATATAATGTCGGAGGTAATAATTCATGGAAATCAGGTCGTGCGACAGCTCGGTTCTTTCATGTGATATTTGTGTTGATTATTCAAAGTGTTTTATGGATTTGAAAAATCTATTAAGAACTTATATCGGAGGCGTCAACGGGTTTGTAGACGCTTGTAATTATAAGTGCTGTGACGCCTTTATAATATAAGCTATATGGTTTGCTACGACAGACGCTGTGCATTGCTACGCCATGTTTCGCCATGCTACGGTGTGCTACGCTTTTTTATTCCGCACACATACATAGTTTTAATAAATACATATATTATAAAAA
Organism: Himalopsyche anomala; assembly: GCA_031772345.1. Taxonomy (NCBI): domain Eukaryota; kingdom Metazoa; phylum Arthropoda; class Insecta; order Trichoptera; family Rhyacophilidae; genus Himalopsyche; species Himalopsyche anomala. Next base: position 7,118,045 of record CM062824.1, on the reverse strand, counting down.
CGCTATTATCTTATGTACTTATAACCTTTGAATTGTTTCATAAGTGTTTGATCAAAATTTAAGTAAATTGTTTTTCGAAGAACACTGAAAGCTCAAGAATTTCAATTATATGATTGTTGTAATTCTTGAGCTGAATTTTGTACTCAATATAAAAATGAAAGATTTGTAAGTGTCACACGACAGAGAGAAACAAATCGAAAACCAGCTTCGGCCGACCTTAAATGACATTAACGAATAATTAAATGTGCAGATTCCCATTAATCGTTATTGGTATGTCTTGTCATTTATCGTTAATGTTGATAATTCAGTTACTGGCTAATTTATTAGTTGTCAAGCAGTTTATGTTAATTAACGTCATTTATTAGTTTTGTTATAATAGATATTCATTTAAATAATGGCACAAAAAATCCAGTGTGACATGTCAAAAATAATGAAATAATTACGACGGCTTAAAAACCAGAAACAAAAATGTCCACCAGAAACAAAAAAAGATTATAGTTTTTCTAACAAATAAATATGGACATATTTGCATTGGATTCATTTTGGTCAATTAGGTGCAGTGTTTTACAGAAAAAAAGCCGACAGACGGCATTAATGATTTGACAGACAAAAGAAAGAAAAATAAATGATCCTGCAGGTTCATTAGGAGAGAAAGAGAGAGAGGTGTGAAAAGCGCAGTGCTAAAAGGATTGCAAGGGCTCGAGAGCTGTGCTTAAAGGGTGTTGAAGAATAAGGGCGGAAAAATGCACTCGCATGTAAGTCTCTTTGTAATTTTTAAGATTTACAAACAAACGGTATAAGAATATGAAATTTTCAATACTAATAGTATGTACAAACTTAAATAAATTGATCAAACGTTAAACCGTTATATATAATATTATTATCATTGAAATATAATAACCGGGTCCACAGTCAAAAGGTTAACGTTTTTGACTTCAGTTACATTAGCAGATTTTTTATTAAATTTAAGTTATTTTCTCCGAAGTCATGAATGTATTTGATGTAAAAAATTCTCCCTCACCAATTCGATCCTAAAAACGAGGCGTTGCGATAACTAACCACTATTCCTGCCTTTGAATAAGCTTAAAAGTTTATATTTATGATTTCATTTCATTTTTTTAACTTCCGAAATAATATAAAGTGTCAAATAAAAACTTTTATAAAATAAAATGTAAAATATTTATTTATTGTTTAGCATTTACTTGGTAGAACTCCATTTTAATAGGATAAAAATATCAACGTATTTCAGTTCTACAGTTTTTTATATTTTATGCGTTGATAGCTATTTCGGCTTTCGCCATCGTCAGAACTATGCTTAAACGTTTTAACATAGTTCTGACGATGGCGAAAGCCGAAATAGCTATCAAGGCATAGAATATAAAAAAAAACTGTAGAACTGAAATACGTTAGTATTTTTACCCTATGTAAAATATTTATTTTAAAAGTAATTTTTAGAACCAAAATGTTTTCGGTTTTGTGTGCTTCCGAAACGAGTAGGATTTTGCAAAGATTTCTTAATCATTTCAAAAATAATAGTCTGTGAGCAATTTACACAAAAAAATAATTGAACGAAAAATTAAGCAGTAGTAATTCTATCCTACCTGGCAAGGATACAACTTTACCCGCCGAATCGTCGTGTTCAGTCAATCTATTGAAATAAGCCACACAGTGGGTCGGTTCTTCAGCTTAATCCGACAATTATAAAATAACATTGTCGAGTGGTGAGCGCCTCTAACGGGGCAATTACCTGCTAGCTAATGAACTTTCCACCGCCGTCCCGAGCGCCCCCCGAACCGGAGCCCCGGGACGAGAGTCTACGTGGATAAGTGGCGAACGGGTTTGGGGCCGTGGGCGCTACGTGATGTGACTGCTCGAAACTTGCACGACATTTGAGTGAACAGGTCAAATAAATCCGCTTAAGGGTGATCGTTAACGCTACGTTTGCCAAGCGTGGTTAAATCGAAGCGATTTGCAATCAGACGCTGCGAAATTGGTCGTTCGTTGAGAAGAAAAACAACATGCAATGCGATCTACCGTTTACCAAAACGAAATTTCGTTATTCACATGTTCCGATGATGTTTAGCTTTCGAGTTGTCGACTTTCGTGAAACTAACAAATCAAATACTCTACCAAGGTACCATACAAATTAAGCAGTTTACCTATTCATGTGCAATAAAAATACCATTATGACTAGTCATATAATTTAAGATTTCGACTGAAGGTGCTTCGTGGAATTTCAATATTAAATTTAAATCGTTCAAATTATGTACATTCCCACAGATTTTGTCACTAACGACCCGGGTTTCGCCTTTCGGCATCTTCAGGCGTTCAAGTGCACGGATGAACTTGAACGCCTGAAGATGCCGAAAGGCGAAACCCGGGTCGTTAGTGACAAAATCTGTGGGAGTGTACATAATTTGAACGATTCAAATTTAATTAAGACTAGTCTATATGAAATAAAAGTAAGCGAAAGCAAGGTGACTTTTAAGATAATAGATATATGGATTACATAAAGATAGATACATAAATTAAATTTAAATTAAGCACTTGATAATAAGATAAAGTATCATTGACATCGTTTATTACAAACATTTCATGATATATAAATATACGAAAGAAGTTTAAGAAATTCAATATTAATGTAGTTACGTATTCTGTGAAAAGTATTTTTTTACACATATTATTTAATTTGACGAAAAAATGTTTGCAGGCATTTTAAAATATATTGAAAATAAAAGTTAAAAAAAAACATTAGAAATTCGAACATGCCATCATATGTTATCTATGGAAATCAAACCTGAACGTGACTATAGGTTGAAGTAACCACTAAACACGGCGCTACAAACGGTGTGATTAAAGTATTCCAAACCTTCACGCCAAGTCTAGTTTATAGTCGATGTTATCACAGTGCCACAAAATACAGCGCACGCCACTTAAAGTAAACGTGTATTCTGCCAATTTACGAGGTGTAAAAATAAAAGACAATGTTGCTGCAGGATATCTCACTGCAACAGCTGTAAGCGAGAAATGCACCCGTTAAGTTTTATCTGAAATATGAGCGAGACACGTGGAACCGTCAGGTGGAATAAACGGCACGTGGATCTGGAAGACCCCTCGGGCATCCGAGGAACGTGAGGTTTGGTCTTGAAGATATCTCGAGCACAAATAAAAGCAGCTCTTGGTGGATGATAAATGAGATACACACATAGAGATGCACAGAATTTCCAATGCGAGGAGTTACTTTGGTAATTACAGTATTCCTCAGGTAAGATGTAAGTAAATTAAGATAATTTCTATGAAAATTTCGTCACATAAGCTGTGACGTGACTAATCCTAAATTTAGGCAATTAAAAAATGAGATAATAATTTTAGCAGTGTCAAAGTTCTCACGTAATTAAAGAAAAGTTATTATATACTGTAATTTGAAATATATTATTAATAAAATGCATATAATATATGGATGAAGTTTTATTATTAAGTAATACATTATTGAATTTTTAATTTTACCATAATTGATTCAATATTTAAAGTTGAATGTTTCAACACATTGCAAGCGTCTTGTCTGATTCAGCATATTTGAGATAGTTGGATTTTGTGAGAAATTGAGAGACCAGAACACCACACCCTTGAGCATTAAAAAGATTACTCCAGGGTTCTGGGATGATTAAAATATTAATATACTGGCAGTAGCGGATTAAGCACACTACATACCATAGGCGCAATGAAATTTGGAGGCACTGTTTTTCAGATAAAATAAAAAACGACAGAAAATTCTATGTAAAATAATTAAATCTTAAGCTATTTATGAGGATATAATTTGGAGGCCCTAAGCGCGAGCCTTATTTGCTTATAAGATAATCCGCCACTGTATACTAGTACTGTTGTTGTGAAATATATTCGAACTCTACCGAATTGATAATATTCATAAAAGATTTTCAATTAAAATCTGTCCACTTTTAGATAACTGCTTCTAAGACACAACTAGCAATCATTTTAAAGCGCTTAACGTTTCTGTGTTACGGTTACGCAAAGTTGTAAGCTCGTAGCGAATGGTGGTGATATCAATGTTGAGCATTCAAAGAAGAAAAAGATTCATAAAATACACTATTTATATATACAAATGGGTTAAACTCCCTTTCCTTGCTTAGTTATATATATTTTTTCATTAATTTAAGCAATAAATTACCCACAAGGGCTCAAAGGTATGGCGATACCTTATTTTCAATATTACTAGTACGTGTTATATGTTACAATCTGCCTTTTTGTTGCTATAGGGTCATATTTCTAACAATGTATAAATTTTAATGCTACAGTCAAATGCAGAATGCAGTCGCTAGTGAATGCAACCGGATAATACGAACATAAACCATGTCAAGTGAATAACGTCACCCGAGCGTCAAAACGGCGGTTATGAAATGTGAAGCATTAATGATGATTGCTCACCTAAGCCCATATGAATTGAAGTTTGAAATTACAATATAAACTGTTGCATTTCCCTGCGAGTATATTTTTACTGTCGGTTTAGTATAGCAGTTGACACGTCAACACATGTGCAATAAACTGAGAGATAAAATCTATTTGTTAAGTGAAATCGTTCATTTTGTGTAATTAAAAAGAACAGGGACATACATTTCACCGATAATTCGATATGGTTTCATTTATACTGCATATTCGCGATTTTTTAAATAATTTTAAGCAACCGAAAACATGTTAAGCTGTTTGTGTTTGATCAATATTTTTCATTTGATTTAGATTTGTACTGAGAAATAGTTTTTATCGTAATCAATTTATTTTGTATATGACGCTTATCCATTTCTTTTGGCATTGAGCTTATTTTTATTTACAATTTTTAAATATTTTTGCCTATGGTTGGTTTTCGGATGCCCTTTCATGACATGAAAGATTTTAAAAAAATTACGCATTAGGTCAAAAAAATGTTATAAATATTATTTTAATGTCCGCTCCCAATGTGGAGGCTGAGATGGAGGTATCTCAACAAAAGTTTTTCTATGATAATTGTTTGTCACTCAGTTGCTTGACCTTTCAATATAAGGATATAGCTAGGACAAAACGAGCGATTAACTACTCCATCTAACTACGCCACATTGCTTTTAGACATGAAACGTATAGAAAGAAGTTTTTAGACATCAAAAACACACATTCCTTCAAACAGAAATAGATAAATCGATTGAAAAACATGCTGTTAGTATTGGGACACGAATACGTGAGATCAGGCATGTAAGTCAACGACGTTGACCACTCTACCACGGACCCTACGATATAGATAGAATATTAATTGAAATGATTAAATGCAATGTTTATCTATGACACAAATAGGGGCATGCTACAATCTATACTGTTAACAGCTTGAAGGATTACTAACAAGCAACGTTCCCTCTATTTTTTTAATTGTGTGTGCAGACCACCAACTTCTGTGAGCAGAAAATTTTCAGCAAAATAAAAAATGTGCGAAAATATGTAGGTATACACTCACTGACCTATTTACATACGCTAGATGTGAAAGATTCGGTGAGTTTTGTAATAAAATTTGGTGAAACTTACAATATTTCTGTGTGCGGCCTGTGCGGGGATGGAAAAATGTGTGCGGACACATTATGGGAGGTGTGTACGCGCACACCTTAGCGGGAACATTGCCAACGAGTTAAAAAAATATTAATGAGAACTGTGTCGCGTATTTATCGAAAATATTGCCCATCGGATATGCAAATTGCAACAATATTTTATGACCTAAGAATCAGATGCTACACCTCTACACCATTGGTGCAAATTTTCTACCTGCAGTACGTGTAGTGCTGTCAAAAGTTAATATAGAATCAGGCATCACGCGTTACCGAATAAAACCCGCTTAGGGATTTGTTATACACAAATTACAGGTGTGCAAATTTTACGCTGGCGGTAACTGCATGTCACCAACTACGCGGTAAATTTCACATTTGTGAGAATTTTTCTAGCAATGCATGGATATTATCAAAAGCTTTCGTTAAACAATATTTTTGCAAATATCCATTCTATGAAACGTGTTCTCGATCGATAAACGGGATTCATACAGAAATAATAAAACCTCGGCAAAATTATTTCTTACATACTTTAAACTCCAAATTTAAAATGATAAGTTCTTGTAGAAACAAGTGCGAAATGTAAAAATACTAAGTTGGAAAAGACGTAGGAGTAAAAAATAAACAAGCGATAAAAACTCGAACGTTTTACAAAAGAGAAAAGTTTTCAACTTCATTAATAATAAAACACATTTCCACCATTAACTATTCGCACAAAAATGGCGATAAAACGAATTTACGCCTCAAAAACAATGGCGTAATGAGGAAGTGGCGAATAATTTGATAACAGTAAAGAAACCGCCTACTGTTTGAATTCAAAACGACCTAGCTGATATAAATTGGTTGCTAGTATTTCGTGAATTATGTAATTTGAAATGTTTTTTGGACGTGTCCATTATTGTTATCTATCGTCGTCATACTATACAAAGTTTCACTTGAAGAAAATATAGTTTTAAGATGGATTTATTATTTATAAAGAATTTAAAATACGTTTGTTACTGATTAAGAAACGTCCAATTATATTTACTGTTGATCCCTTGATGTTAATGTAAAGAAAATGAGTTTAAAGAATATTTTTTATTTATGTATAAGATAATTTACACATAAAAAACAATACAAACAGTAAAAGTAAAAACACAATATTCCTTTGTACTTCATTCCACTTTATTTAATATGTCAGGACCGGTTTCGCTCATTACGAGCATCGTCAACTGATTATTAAATAAAGTGGAATGAAGTACAAAGGAATATTGCGTTTTTACTAATATAATGCCTTTCCACCAAGTATTGACAGTGAACACCCTAAAAGTAAACAAACAGTAAAAAACTGCGACATTATTCGGGTTTCACCTGTATTATCCATAATAAATAAACGAAAAGGACTTCGTTACTTTTCGAAAAGGTTTATACAATGCAAATTATTTATATATTTAAACAATTCATTACAATAAATATTTGTCTGGATTCATCTGTCTATCTGTAACGCAACTCGCAAACAAAAAAAAAAATACATTGTGAATCTTTTTTATCTTTTGGCATATCGCGCGTGTTAATTGAATGTTGATATGTGGCATAGCAATCTTGTATATAAAATTTTTACTTACTTGAAGGATTCGGTTCTGCAAAGAAATTTGTAAATATTTGTAATTGCGGATAAAATATATGTTTTTTAAGAGTTTATGTGTTGAAATCTAATGATGAGGTACATTCAGAATTGAAGTTTTTAGACTTCAATACATTACAATTCATACAACAATCATATTCAAATGAAGCCTCAAGTAATATATACATATGTATATATAAAACACTAATCTGTAAAAAATCCACATTTACTAAGACCGGTTTCTCTCATCACGATAATTTTTAACTGATAAAGGGTTCCGATGTTGATGTTCAACCGATCTTAATATGTATAAATAGTTATGCAAAACTAGTAAAAAAGAGTGTTCTAATATTTTATTGTTGTGCATTTCTACCAAGTATTGATAGCGACACCTTAAAAAGAGCGAGTTTATGATTTTTCATTTTTAAAACGACGAGAGGTCTCAACATAGTAATGGAATTAATTACTTTTAGGGTGTTCACTGTCAATACTTGGTGGAAAGGCATTATATTAATAAAAACACAATAATCCTTTGTACTTCATTCCACTTTATTTAATATGTCAGGACCGGTTTCGCTCATTACGAGCATCGTCAACTGATAAGAAATATAATTTAACAGTGCTATTTATACAAAAATGAACAGTTATAAACAACAATTGGCATTGAAAAGAAAATACCAATTACATTAAAAGTGATTCTAAAATAGCACAAAATTAAAATGTTTAACACATCTAACATATAATTAAAAAGTCATCTCAGATTAATAAATTTAGAATGGGAATTGAAAGTAATTAATTAAATTAAAATTAATTACTTTCAATTCCCATTCTAAATTTATTAATCTGAGATGACTTTTTAATTATATGTTAGATGTGTTAAACATTTTAATTTTGTGCTATTTTAGAATCACTTTTAATGTAATTGGTATTTTCTTTTCAATGCCAATTGTTGTTTATAACTGTTCATTTTTGTATAAATAGCACTGTTAAATTATATTTCTTATCAGTTGACGATGCTCGTAATGAGCGAAACCGGTCCTGACATATTAAATAAAGTGGAATGAAGTACAAAGGATTATTGTGTTTTTATTAATGGAATTAATTATAAAAATGTGTGAAAATATTTTGAAATAACCACAAACTAGAAATACAACAATTTAATATGCAACGAGAATTTTTTTTATATAGGCGAATAATTATTCCCTTTAAAAAGATTGGATCTTATGAAAAATGTCAAAAGCTAGGCTGCAAGAAGACACGATTTTCCTTTGCAAGGTGCACCGATGCCGGTTAAAAAAAGTCACAAGCACTGCGAACTGGGTTGAGACTCTCGTTAACAGAGCCCAAGAGGGAAAGGGAGGAAATGGTTAAAACCATGGCGAAAACGGAGGGTGAGCATAAAAATTAGATAATACAGTGCAGCGCAAGAAATATGATGGGAAAATGTTTATGCATATTATGACCAAAAATTAAAATATTAATCGTTGATTACAGTGTTTTTTTCCATTAAATGTGGTGGAATGGCATTCCGGCACCCTTTTTATTGACATTTTGAATGTTTCAGATTAAAAGTAGCAAAATGTTTTTTTTTATTTGCTTTGAAACCTTTTCAAGTGACAGCGATTAGTTAATCACTAGTTCCGTCCAAGCCCTACCCTTCTATTTTTTCTCCATTGAAAAAAAGAGATTAATCAACTGTGTAGCAAAGAGTTTTTGTAGAAAAAACTACTGTTGAAATACCTCTGTTAAGAAGCCATGTGCACCACATTGGGAACGGAAATATATTAAAAAAGAAGACTTGACAAAAAGTGAGTTATGGCACCTTTTTTTTTAAAAAAAGCACTGGTTGAGTTTGACATCAAAATACAAATAAAAAAAACTATGACATATTTTATTCAAGTGGAAAGTGTCAAATTTCCAAATGAATTAGGCATATTATTTGCAAAATACCTTCATGATATCGATTAAAAAAAGTGTCGTGTAAACGTAACTAAATAATTTATCTCACTTAATTTTGAGTAAGCAAGTAAACAGATTTAAAATGTGATTTTTTATGAAACATTATACATTTTTTGATTTCCGTTCGAAGGCATGGATGTTTGTGATCATAACTGAATAACAAACAGTTTTCATAAAAAAAATCTTGACACCGGCAGCAGACATGGATTCAAAAAAAACTTTAACGCCACGCTGGTGAAATAGAGAACTCTAAAAATGATAACTTGAGTACGCCAATGTCAATGCTGGAGACTGCAAATGTGGCAGACACAAAGGCAGTCTTGAAACAAAAACGGCACAATGGGCATGCGATATTGGCAATCGGGTCAGGTGGGCAATCGAGGTTCTGTAGCTGCGCCAGGTGCACTGTCGCTTCCTAATATTAAAGCGTGTAAATCGACACTATAAGAAATAATATCTGAGGCCACGCATGGATGAATTGTTATTTCAATATAGATGTGTAACTAGAGCATGTCGGTTTTCGAAAATTGGGTTTTCAGCTAAATTTAGAAACCCAGGTTTCAAAAACTAGAATAAAGATTAATTTTCATTATAAAGCCAGTATTTGCAAACACGGCTCGTTCCAAAATAGTCAAAAAATTAAACTTAAATTTCATTTTATAAAACAATATGTTTAAAGTATTTTTAGTTTACATTAATTTGGACTGATATTTTGTATGCTATCAAGCAAGGTTTGAGATTGATTTCTTAAAATATTTTAAATTTAAATTCAATTTTATTGAACAATTAAAACATTAGGTAAAATGAATCATTGACCAAGTGATGAATACACTTACCCTGAAAATAAAATATCTATGAATAACGCGATGAGTATTTAAGCATTAAGTAAGCTTATCCGAAAATAAATTAACGATTCAAAGTAAATTAAAAATCGTTGTTCATTTATATATTATAATGTATTCAAAATTGTTGTTATAAATGAAAGAAATCATTGCGTAAACACAAAACGAGCGTCTTCAAATTCAAACAGTCCAACACGAGAATAAAAAGGGGTAGAACTACCAAATTTATTTCCAGGTACGCTTTTAACAAGCGACTTCATGGGGAGGAGTCGTAGAAGAACTTGGGAGGCTTTTAATATTTTGCACACGTCACGGACGACTAGAGCGCCAAGACATGGCGGGGACGTAAAAGAAAGCGCCACCGATGCAAATTCAGAACAAGTAAACATAAACTAGTCTCAGGGATGAACATTATTATACCGTAACGATTCATTTTAAAACACGTTTTTTGTGAGTATAAAATAACCAATCTAGGTAACTGTCACTTTTTCACGATTCAAAAATATTTAATTGCACACTGAAAACTACTGTACTGTATTTGTAAAAGGTTACAATATCTGACAAACATGTTAATCTAGAAATAATCAGTAGAAATAACCGTAATTTTGGCACAAGGAAAATTCAAATACACATACGTATTAAATTAAGTTATTGATGATAACTATCAATTATTTAATGCAAATAAATTCGCACTTGGAATTGGTTTCAATAAAATATGCATGGCGTGTTTTTCAATCGATATTAAAAACAATATCGTACGATTAGACTTTTTCAAATAAGTTTGGCATGTAAAAATGAACTCTGTATTTAATTAATGAAGTATGTATAAGCAAAATTCTTGTCTTTAAAGATACGATTCGAAATGCAAAAGAATATTATAAATTAAACAATAATTCAAGTCGTGCGATTAAAAATACGTAGATCATCAATTAAAATTATTCCGAGAAGAAATGCTGCGACGAGGGTAACACAAGCTGGATAACTTTCAGTATTTGTTTCTTCGCGATGTTTTTCTGGATAAGTATTGTTCATTTAAACATTTATTCATGTTTATTAATATTTAAGTCTCATAAATTCTACGAAAGTTACAAAGATACCAGAGAGAACTGGCGACGTCGCTCCAGCAAAGACCAGTCCAGCAAACCTCGTAGTGATAAATTATTAATGAAATTGAATGGCTGCTGCTACACAGTGTTATAATATGGCAAGATTGACCGATATTCTAAATGAGTAAAAGCATTGATTTCTGATAGAAAAGGTGCAACACGTATATGTAATCAAAAATAAAACGTTACACGAGTAAAAAATATTTTTTGAATGTTTACTTAGGCTTTACGGGCAATCTTTTTGACTTCTAGGACCAAATTATCTATCTGTCTCCGAGTCAAGGCTCGGAACAAATTATTAAATAAAATGAAATAATATTTAATAAATCGGAATAACTTAATAATTATGATTAAATTTATTTGTTTATAATGGAGCGAAAATAATGATTCAGAATAAGAGTTGAAAACGTATACTAATAATATGATTAAAATTTATATTACACTTATATGTAATGTGTACGTTACAATTTTATATACACAATACCTGTAATAAATCTTGACTTGAAAATTGTTGTATGTATATAATAGCGGTAGCAATTTGTAACGATATAAAATCACATGGTAACCCTGACCGATCGTAAAGTGGCCTGCAAGCCAGTTACTCAGAGTGAAAATTCTAAACACGGAGTGAAACGTAACTAACTACCCGAGCCGCGACGGACCGCAAATAAACCGTCGAACGGGAATGGAAATTCAAACTGAGATCTGGCAACACTCTGCGAAATAGAATGCTAATACGGAAACAAATGTAAAAAGTTTTCAGGCATAAATTTCGCCAGTACAACCCTTAACCTAAAATAACCACTGAATATATATTTCAAATAAATTAATATATTCAGAGTTTATTTATTATACATACAGAGAGCTTTCAAAAGCTTTTAATGCGTAGAATGCTTCTACGCTATTCAACTTTCGATTTTGAGAAATTTAATGTACAATAAACTGTTATTTATACAGTAGATATGTTCTACAAAAAAACTGTGCCAAAATAGTAATAGAACTCATAAAAAAAATGAAGAATGGTTCGTGTAAAATTGTGTAAAGATACTTTCGATGGATTCGGTACTAAAAAAAAGAATTATTATTAAGTAGTATCTTAAATAAAACAAGTTGCTTGCTTAATTTATTTCCAATGGGTTTAACCCTTCCTAATTGAAGCTACTCATTAGTAAATCATTTTGTAATGTAAATGACATTTGAAGTATCATTATTGTGTTTTGGTTTTCTATCCTCCCCTCCTTGCTTTCCGTTTTTATTTTTATGATATATCATGTTAGAATATTAAAATTTAAACTATTCGTACTTAAACAAGCATTTTGAAAGTAAGATTGATTGAGGATGCATCTGAAAGAGGAAACACATGTGTCACGGTTAGTAGTACAATACGTGGAATAATCTAAGATATTTTTAATTGTATATTTATATGTGTAAAAGATGTTCTAATGAATACTATAATTGGACATCAATCACTTTCATTCCTGAAAAAATCTTCTATGTGTTAGGATCTAACGAAGCTTTTTGTTTATTATTAATTTCTTGTGATGATCAATAACTTGTTATGAGAAAATCCGTTATCTGGTTCTGTGTTTTTTTTTGTTTCTGAAAATCGTGTAAGAACAATTAATTCGTGTAAAAATATGGTATTTGATTTATTTATATTGGATTGTGTTGTTTCAAAATCGTATAAAAAGTTGAATGTACATTAAATAATTAAACACATATTTCAAAACAAACGCAATTAAACTAAATTTCAATGTATCTACCTTATTTAAAGTTCTCTAAATAGGATGTTTGCAATGATACAATATTGAACGTTTCGAATGTCTTCAAAGTAAGCAAAAAAAAAAAAACACTACATGTACATAGTTTGCCATACATATTTCAATGTATGAATCTGTTAACTTGTTAAGAATCTGTTTTTTATACGTGTTATTTAATGTATAAAAGTTAAATACAGCAATAAATAGAATATATATTATTGTTCTACAAACAATTGTGAAATACCGTTGATAAACTATTTGCCCTTTAGCATCATTCAGTAGAATATTATATTAGCTAATATTATATTATTACGACATAGAGAAAGGACAAATATCAATTATTAACTTTTATGTATTTTGCTTACATATAAAAATAATTACTCAAGAAAATAACTTGAGTATTTGGACGTTTATTCATTTTTTTCCGAAAAAAATATAGGAAACTAGTTAAAATAAAATACGTTTCAATATAAACAAAATAATCACATAACAGTGTACTCATGAGACAGCCATAACCAAGAAATTGCAGAGCTTAATGAGACTTAATCACTAGGGTCTCCAATCTCGGGATTGTGACAGTACTAATCCTGGGATTTCGGAATTGAGAATATTAGAGAAAGTTGAGCGAAGTCTGTAAATTCCTGTGATTTTTGATTTGAAATTATTGGAAGAGCTAAAAAAAAGCTCTCACGGTAATAATTTTTGGAAATTTGAAAATTTCTGGGTCTTTAAAATCTACATGAAATTGTGTGATTAACCTCAGGTTTTTAAAATTTCCGAGCAAAAATTTCAAAATCCCAGATTACAATTTATACACGATTTTATGTTGAATGTTCAATTCCGGGATTGGAAAAATTGTCAACCCCGAAATCTCAGGAATGCTCCAGTAATCACATATACTTGAATATTTGTTGAATCATACTTCTTGTTACGACGTAAAATTTGACGATCTTAACAGAAACATCGCGTTTTTTTTCATTTCAAATTGACATCAAGCCAATATAATAATCAGATAAATACAATACTTTTTGTTTAATTTATGAAAGAGCCAGCTCACAGAGTTGTAAAATATATTTTAAGAACACACATAAGATAATGAATGCATAACCTTTCTTATATAATAATATCCAGAAGTGAAACACGTGCTTACACTGCGGCTGTATATTTCATGAATGCGTGGTTTTGGTTAATAAATGGCTTTGTAGATGCTGTCACTGTACATCGTCCAACAATAATGGAAAACACGTAGAACAAACAGTTTCTGTAAAAAGCCAGAGGCTGATTCGCTTGCCCGCCTTGCGAGGTCGACTTTTATCAAAAAAGTTTGCACAGTTGTGGATTTATGAATTTACAAGAGGGCTGGGAGTGTAACAGTAAAGATAAACAATCTGCCGTTGGCGCTGGTGGCGGTGGTAAGCACTCCGCGAACAAACCGAACCGAAGTATTGAAAAGCAAACGTACACACAACAAGAATGTACAAGTTAAAGTAAGTCTTGCAAAGTTTTGCTTGCCTACGAATCAGCATAAATGTGATGTTAAAAGTTTCACTTAAGAATACTGATATACCATTGCAATTATAATTATGCGTATTTACGATACAAATGTCTGATTGATACATCAATCCATCGAAGTTGGTAAATATATAAATCTTTGACTATGTTTTACGAGATATTTGTTTATTATTTAGGTACTGTAGTTGAACTATACTAAAACGCCATGTGTAAAATTGTTGAAAAAAGTCAATATACTATGATATAAAAAAATCTGGCGTTTATCAAACAAACTCCCACCATTGTGATCCTAAATAATGGGGCGTGGCGAGAGAATTTAGACAAATTAGTTCTGTTCTTAATATAAAATTAAAAATAACTTTGATTATTCCACGTATTGTGCTACTAACTGTGACACGTGTTTCGCCTCTTTCAGAGGCATCCTTCTATTCTTATTACATTCTTTCTATCTTTACTCTATTTGAAACTGAGTAACGAGAAGTTATTGTAGAAAACTTTTGTTGATTACCTCTATTAGAAGGTCATATACTCAATATTGAGAGCTTAAATGGACTTAAAAAAAAATCAGTCCCGCAAAGTATCTTCTGGTAGGGTAAGAATAAAAGAGTTGTACAGTTATTTGTAGATGATCGCTCTCTATAGGCCCCGTTATTATTTACAGACACGAAGTATCGCAACTTCATGAAAACATGAATATGGCATTTAATTAAATCTACATTTTTCGTTCATAAACTCAGATCCTTTATGAATTCGAGTACAAATCCAGAAACCGATTGAAAATTCAGTAAACAATATAAAAGATGATAATAATTATTTATCATGGAAATGGACATGTAATGATTTCATGTATTTATGGGGAAAAGTTTTCATGTGAGAAATTTATACTAATTGAATTCCAAAATTCCTATGCAAACTCGGAGCGCGGAGAATAGTTTGAAGTCAGTACTTCGCCTAGACTCGTCTTTGCCAAGTAAGTTATAATTAATCGCCCGAGAACACTCGTTACTGACTAAGTGAAGCGGCAAAAAGCTTTGTCATTATTTAAGACCACGAAAAACGATTTGAAACATGAAGTGCATTAGCGGCGAAGGGCGGTTCATCAGGACGCCCGGTAACGACGGCGGGAGGAGAGAATGCTTATACTCCACGTACGGGGCGAAAGCTCGTCCCTAAAAAGAAAAACATTAAGCCCGAAAAATACACCCTAAGAGTCGCCGCTGCATGCATAAAGTCATTTATAAAACCTTTGGATAAGGCACTGCAAACAGAACGCACTAATACAGAATAAAGGTTTGTCAATAAAGGCTTATTGCACGTCAGCACATTGAAAATCTATAAAGACTACTGAACATTTTGGGCAATGCTAGTGTAAGTCAATACTAATATATAATAAAAACTAACACAGGAGTTTAACAGAAAAAAATAACATACTTTATATTATATATATATCGACTGTGGAAAGAAATAAGAACGTAACCCACAGTTTTTTCAAAACAGGTTTTTTTCGATAATCACAATGTATCAAACTTGATACACGTTCTACCAAAAAGATACAATCTACAAATACCGAATTAGTATCTAAGTTCAGCTTTTAAGTTTGAAATATATGACCTTGTAAAAAAATTAAAACCAAGAAAAAAGACTGAAATAACGGGTTTTCTTCGACAATTTCATTAATTAATATTAGTTTATGTAAATTAAACACCAGTTTAGAAGTCTCCGTGCACTTTCATAATTTGCATATAGCCCAAAATCATCAAAACACGTTCTTTGCGCCTCTTGTAAAATTTGATATTTGTGGGTTACGTCATTTTTCCTTTCCACAGTCGATATGTACCCTAACACCTGAAGTGATCTCATAAACTGATTTTATTAACGCTTGTAAACGCTTGTTTATCAAGCAACGAATATACTACATTTTATAAAAATATTAATATTGGACATAAAGAAGTCACCGACGCTCGCAGATTCAACGCTCTTATTATCAATGATGGTGAAAAAAGTCAATAATGTTAATTTAATAGACCACTGCAGTCAGAAGAAGAACTAATAATGAAGATAACTTAAAATTGCTGATTGCTAGTTAATGAGTACTTTATTTGCAAACTAATGAAATATAACATGTAAATGTTGCACTGGCACGGCTCATAGCATTATCAATGCCGTATCTTCACTTCATTGCATCTATATTATATAGAGTGTAGTGCAAAAGAAAAACAAATAAGTACGGCAGGTCCGCAAGGCTTTGCCGAAGACACAGCTAGTTACGAATTCAAAGAAACAACTAACTAGATCGTGGAAAAACTTTTCGTTTTTCAATGCCGCAAACGCAGAGACGGGCTGAGAATACTGCTCTGCCATTAGTTGGAGAAAAGTTACCGAGGAATTTCGGGGAGGGAAAAATAAGCAGGCTCATCAAATAAGTCTTATGTATAATATTTAAGTTTAAATCAAACAAATACGTAATTATGTGTCAGATGTATAAATTATGTTACAGTGTAAGCGTGTTTCAGGTTAAACTACATTTTCACTTGTGTTTTTGTGACCATATTGAATAATATTGAAAATACATTTTTAATGGCAATCACTTTAAATTGAAATTTAATAGTGGTGAAATGATCAATGAGATCATTTTACCAATTTTATGGAATATTCAATATCCTTTGTTCAAGTTCTTTAGTATTTATTAACAATATTAATATAATAACAATTACATTTCGTAAAACCAAACTGACTGTGTATAAGCAATTAAAAGAAGTGGTAATTGCAGTTTGTAAAGCAGAAATCCCATTTTCAGGACAAATAATAAATTGCTATCTAGAGAATAAGCTTTTTAAAACACTATTTTTTTGTTCTAAAATGAAAGTATTCATCTTTTCGTTTTGGTGAGTACGGTTTCTGAAAGTGACAGATGACCAAGTATTTTGGAGCATATTATTATTATATAAACATAAAATCAATATTTTTTAAATAAATATGGATACAAAAATCATGTAACGTTAATATAAAATTAATTTTAAACACAATAGAACTCTCGGTACATTGCTACTCGACAAATTAAAAAGCAGCGTTTCCTTATAAAATTGCCTTCTGTTTCGTCTGTTTGACAAGTAATGCTAGTTGTCAAAAGTAAAGAAAGCAATTCAAATTGAGTATAGAAAATTATATTAAAGAAAGACACCTTTATTGATATTACCTTATACGTGTTTCATAATATAATAATAGTGATGACACGTTCGGTTCTGGATTTTCATTAGCTTCTTGCTTTAAGTATAAAATCTTTCTCGAGTAACCGTTGGACGTGATCATAGCAATAAAGCAATGAAAAAAATGGCGTGAAAAAATATTGCGACGATGATAATTTCGGCGTAAAACTTTGAACAAACAAAAACAAAAAGGCTGTCAGGTAAGACAGTAAGGCTGCGGCGAATCTGAAAAGCTTTCGGCGAAAAGTTTCGGATGGTTTGCGTTAGTGTGAGATGATACCCAGAGATACACAGGGATATTGTGAGAAGGCTCTATGCGAACAGAATGAGTAACTATTGAAGTGAAATAAGTTAAGAAACCTCTAGCGTAGAATTGTAATAAAGATATTTGACGAAAACTGTTTGAAAATTAACTGCTTAACCTCTATTTAAGATAAATGACGGTCTTGGACGATTGATTTAGAGGCATTAAGATAAAATGATTGAAAATATTAATTCCACACATGTTAATCCAGTATTCATAATTTTAAAACTTAAATTTGATGTGTATTATTACTAGTGTTGATCATAAATCGCTTAGTATTTTTTTGCAGCTAGATAGTTACAGTTCTGCTTACCTGTTTTTTTATCTAAGCGTTTTGAAATTAAGAATTTAAATAACTAACATAATTAATTCAAAGCAACCAATGCCAACATTTCACGACAATTTTATAATAAACCAAACTTAAATACACGTGCATCTGAAACATTAAATATCTTAATTATAATATTGTCATTAAAGAAGTAACAAGTTTATCTATTTAGATATACATATGTTATACTTTGTCAACAAGTGATCGGTTTTTCGATAAAGTATTTCTCAATGAAATAAAATAAGACCTTATTCAAGATATCCTTTGATTAAATAACTTCTCTTCGTACAACAATAAAAAATGAGCTTTTGTATTTCACCTTGTACTAGAGACAGCATTAGCCGTTTTGAAAAGAAACCTGTTCAATACGTATATAAATAATTTCATATTATGATTTATGTGAATTGAACACTCATAATCAATATTTAGAAAAGATTTTTCTTATTTATTTTCCCTATTCAAAGCCTACTGTTAACCAAATCTTCATTATATATTATTTAACTAAAATGCGTGCGGGAAAAAAATATAAAGCACACAAAGACATCCACCAATTCCGGGATTACGAATGTATAAATCCCGGGATATCGGGAATGAGGACAAGAAGTGCGAAATTGTAGATTTTTTCTGAAAATAGGCTACCAGAGAAAATTTTAGAAATTCGCACAAAAGCTAAAAAAAGGTCAACAATTTTGGGAATTCTGAAAATTTCTGGGTTTTTGAAGTTGGAAATTCTGGGAAGTGCAAAAAAAGGTCTCGCGTATTTTCCAAACAAAAAATTCTCAATTCCGAAACTCGAATTTCTACACGATGTTATGGTGAATGTTCGATACCGGGAACCCGGGATTAGAAAAATTGACAATCCCGAAATCCCAGGATCACAAAAAGGGTCCGGGACTGGATACCCTAGTAAACAAGCTAGAAAAAATAATAGCCAGTATAATGACAACTCGCTTCGCAAGCTTCACATAGTTTTAGTATGTTAATATAAAAAAAGCATTAAGATTGGAAATTCTTGTAATGTGGCGAAGAAAAAAAAAT
This sequence comes from Himalopsyche anomala, assembly GCA_031772345.1. Taxonomy (NCBI): domain Eukaryota; kingdom Metazoa; phylum Arthropoda; class Insecta; order Trichoptera; family Rhyacophilidae; genus Himalopsyche; species Himalopsyche anomala. The sequence goes on along the minus strand of CM062824.1, from coordinate 7,098,811 downwards.
GTTTATTGTTAATGTTACGGTTGGGTTGTAGGTCAATAAAATCTTTTAGGTATTATGTTAGTATATGGAAGATAGTGTTTTTATTCTAATGTATATAGGTTTAAAGCAGACGCTGTAGCAGTAGAGATAAAAAATCTGGAAATTAAGATTGCAAGCCAGTGAAATCCCACTTGAGGGGAAAGTTCAGCAAGCCCTAGGCCACTCTATGTGTTATTTTTTCGAGCGGGAGAGTGGGACGGTGCGGCAGGAGGTGAAAGGACAGCGGAGATTGCTGGCAAGTACAATAAATCTCCAGAGGGGTCGAAGGCGACGGGGCGGGCTGTTTATTCAGGGGCCGGGGGCGGAATGCGGCCCCGAGGAACTCGTCGGTTCGGCTTCCGGTCACTATCTTCATTTTGGTGCGGATGTAATGCCCCGTTTACATTGAAGCTCTGTGAGCGATTTGTCATCATCATGCTCACCTTCGACTGTTGCTAAATCCATCCATGACAGAAATCGGTAATAAAACTACTCTTTTTTTAACTTATCGGAGCAAAACCGTTTTTCGGAATCACTCGTCTCACGCAGCTCGGCATCGGGTTAAGTATTTGTCTCGTATAATATATTTCTATTAACTTAAAATGAGATATGGTAGACATGAATATTGCATCTGAATGTGTATGTAAAGCGCGTCTGTATCGCAGCGGTCAGCGTTGTTGGCTTGCTGTTCGAAGGTATGAGTATTTATGATGTTTAAAGGTTATATCCCATCCTCCTGATCCTAAAAACGATGTAACGGAGCGTAACGATGGCAATTAATTAACCACAAGTCATAATTTTCATGATTTATTTATTATTTATTTATTTATTTATTTAATTAACATTGCAAAAGGTTGACAAATTATAAATTTAAAACTTTTACAATGGAGAAAAAAAATAGTACAATTTAATATTAAAATCAGTAGAAAAAAAAATGGCAAAGAAGTCAACTGAGTAAGCTCCGACGAACTCTACTTTAATACATAAAAAATAGTATTCGTCGGAACTCACCCACGTCTACGTGGAATATGTCGACATCCGAAGCAATATTGTTGAACACCGTTAAAGCTCTCCCCAGTGGCATCCCCATTGGCAGGCTGGTTCTACACCTTGGGAGAACAAACAATTCATGATTCAATTCAATGATGAGGCCATATACTTCACATTGGGAGCGGATATAGATATAAAAATCTTCATGATTATTTTGTGATATGTATAGTTCAGTGTGTGATCCTCATACTGCACGAAAATTATTTTTCTCTCACCAGAATCAGCTATATTAACAATGATAACCGTAACATAAATAATCTAATGTATTTTTTTGGTAGAATGTTGTTAATACGAATATTCTTGTATTGAAATCATTTTTAGTTTATACTAAGTGACGACATAACCTAACACAGATAGGTGATTGATTATTACATAATTCAAGTTTAAATAGTGACCTCGACGTCGGAATATGCTATCATTACAGTGAGTTGTTGTTTAGATGTCAGGAAGAATATTTATATATTTGCCACGTCTAACTAGATGGCATGTAAAATATTGCTTCCGTGAAAACGTACCTTAAATGGCTCTCTGCAAGGAGATCTCGTAGAGTTAGGGCTTTGCTTTGATATAGATAACGTTCAGCTGTAATTTCTTAATAGCCCTGCGTGAAAGCTGCACGTGAGTTATAGCCGTGGGAAAGTTTTATATCGCCCGGCGACAAGTTGACGTATTTATCGCGTATCTGTGAATTATCTGAGGATAATGTTCGCAGCATTGGACTAACAAACTGTCAATGAATCTCCAAGTATTGGTATGATTCAAGCACAAAATAGAAAATATGCCTTAAAGATAATTTTAATTAATTAAGTCAACTTTAGTATAATGATAAAACGATTTCGTGGCAATCGTCAAAAAAAAAAATGATTAAAAAGTCAATCTATTTCAAATAATTATAAAAGACGTATGAGGTTTGGATAGTGTTTGAGCGAATGTTAACCGGTACGCGTGAAAACTGTTGCATTGCAGTTATAGTTTAGTCGTGCTAATCATATGATGTGTAATATTGTTTACAAACGACGATTTAATAATTTAAACAAGTGTAACACAACCTATCAATACAGGTTGCTTTTTTATTGTTTTTAATTGATTTTATTGATAATTGGCCGAAAATTTAGTTTTTCATATTCGATGCCCGTTAAAATTAACGATTTGATGGCTTTTGTTAAATAATTTGTTGTTTTGTAGCATATTCTAATGTGGAATGATAACCACGCGATGCCTTCCTTGCTTTTCCCGACAATAAACCGGCAACCTTCAGTTCTACCGACTACATCCTACGAATAGTGTTTGAAAGGTATCTAGGAAGTCGAAATCCCACCGGCCGAAAAAAGACACAAGCGGAGTTGAGGCTCTCCGGAGGCAGTCACAGCACGTGACCAAGCCAGTTCCAACGTCTCGAAATGTTGTCTAGTATGTTCTATACTCTTTGATTTCATCATGAAATAAAACCAACTCGCCCTCAATGTCTGATGCAAGTATCTATTTTCGAAGCTTGGAAGAGATTTCTTTTGGTTGAAAATCTACCACAATAATACATTTTTAATGGCTAGAATTCTCAAAAAGATATTGGTATTTTTTTCCAATTGCTTGAATAAATTATTCTATCGTGTACTTAGTGTAAGTTCAAATATGATATCTTTGGTATTCTGATACAAAATAACAAAATGAACGTATTTGAATTGTTGATAAAGGAAGTACTTGCGTAAATCAAAATTTTGCGTATAAACAAGATCATAGGAAAGACTGGTGGTCGGATCAAACCTTTCATCGACATTTTTTTCTTAAAGTCGTAAAAATCTCCGTATCGATACATAAAAAACAGGAGTGTGACATTTCGTGTATCACGGATGCTATAAAATTAAGGATATTTTAGGATACACGTCGAGTTTAAAAGCTTACCGGCCAAGTTGCCAATGTATATAGAAGGATACGGTAAAATATAGGAAGTATCAAGGTATTCCAAAACTCCAACAGTTCACCACTTTGGTAACATAAATACGAGCATTTAATTAAACATATTTGGGATTGAAACAATTGGCCGAACATTTCAGATAACTCAAGCAATATGGAGGAAAGTGCATAGATTAAATTATTGTAAAAATCGACTCGTGAAATATTATCCATTCAGGAATCAATGTGTTAGCAGGCTATGCAAAATCACAATAGTAAAGACGACGTACAACTTTTATAATGTATCGGTAATACAATTTAAACTAATTAACATTAATTGCACATTTACCGCACCGAGTAGATTATAATCAAAGATTCTGTACCGTCATGTAAAATCGGTGGTGCAGTGGTCAACGTCGTTGGCTTCTGTAACGAATACCAGTACGAACAGCATTTTTTCAATCGATTTATAGATTTCTGTTAGAAGGCATGGATGTTTGTGATGTCTGAAAATTCCCCCCCGCCCTTCGAATCCTAAATAATCTGCTATTCCTTTTCTAGCCTGATCATTTATATTCCAATACTTTTACTTTATCAACAGTTCTCGTAGAAAAACAAAAATAACCCCTATATTGATTTTGAAATTGACACAGGAGACAAACAGCACATTACTGTTTACTTATAAGTTCCCTTGCATTGAAATTGTATGCACTCTTTTCTTGTGTGCTGTATTAGTATTGATTGCTTTCATTCGTTATATTTTATAAAGAATATTTTATATTCAGCTGTTGAAAAGAACCCCAGCTGACAAGCTAGAGTAATAGCGAGTAAAATTACCTAGGCAAGAGCCTAAGTAACAAAAAAAATGTATACGAATAGTAAACTGACTTACCGGAAGAAAACCTTGCGATTGAGTTGTCAATGAAAGTTGTACAGTCAGCTTAACATATGGGTGCTCTGCAGAGCAAAGAATTAATTAAAATAATGAATGAACCGGCGACGAATGGAAAAGTTTTGCAAGCCCCTAGGTCCAGCCGGCGACGAAGCTCGTTTATTGGGGTAGCAAAAAACATATAAGCAAGAGGGTCTCAGTGAGTTTCCGTGTTGCGGCGTTCGACGGCACCCGACGACCTGCCGGGAAGACCGGCCCCAGCCATTCGGATCATCCAAGGGTAAAGGGTCAAACGGCACCTGAGGTGATTTTTTTTTGGGACGAGACAAATTGTCACTCTTGAGACATCGAAAAAAGGGTAATTTTAAAAGGTTACGATTGGCATACTAATCAACGCCCTGTATCAGCGGTGCTCACAGCTCTAAAATACTGAATTACTTTTCCTATGAAAATGATTTAAGTGCCACTTTAAAAAAAATATAAGTAAGAAACAATGTTAGTATTGTAATTGACAAAACGCCTGCCAATTCGCATTATGATTGCAATACGAAAAAATGCTTTAAAGCGATATTACAAAATATCCTATGACGAGTGGCTTGTTTACTGCTTTTGTACCACTGATTTCTTGTGTATATGTACACTCAGACCATAAGATTGATGGTAACGAACTTATCAAATAAAAAATGGGGCTTAAATTCAACGGATATAAGCTAAAACCGCGGTCAATAAATACGGCGCACGAGTCGTACCCGGCCACTGATGTTTAATATATAAATATGTAACACGTGTGGAATAATAATTTTAATATGATTCCAACAAGAATATTTTTCGCTCGGCCCTCAACGCTTTGAAAAAAAATCATCCGGCCCGTTTCTCAAAAAGTTTGGTGATCCCTGCAGGTGCAACTTTGCGCTGGTTTTCTGTAAAATACCATTTATGTAAAATATATAAAACGTATTGAAATCACTTTTAAGGTGTTCACAATTAATACTTGGTGAAAAGACATTATATTGAAAAAAGAAGACACGTGTTTTTCTAATTCCACATTTATTTATTACGGTCAAGACCAGTTTTACTCATCAGTAGCATTTTCAACTTATAAAAAAATACATATACTAATTTATTATTATTTATGCCGCCTGCGTGGTCGACGACAATGACGCCGGAGATCGCGGGAACAAACCGCGGTACGGATAGTTTTATGAATTGATTTTTCAATCGAAATTGTTTTGCTTGACGAATGTTTCACATAACGAGTAAGATTCTGGAACGAATTAAGCTCGTTATGAGAGGTTCCACTATAGTAGGTATCACGAGTATATTATATGTGATGAAAAAAAATGTTTTTGGAATTCCGAAATAGCCATATAATCTAGCGCAAAGAGTTGAATTGTATGTTCTCTTTTACGTGATTTCGATAAATTATAAAAAAATGGGTCAGGTAATGAATAATAATTTTGATATTGTTTATTTATCCCCGGATAAAGTGTTGCTATTTACGGGGAAGCGTTGGCCCAATTTCGCACCGCGTGCTTGCTACGGGTATCAGTGTTTACTGTGAAAGGGAAAAGCGTCTGTCTGTTCGTTGGCGAAAATTCACCATTTATATAAACGGTCTGAATATCGTGTTACTCAAAACCAATAAGACGGGACGGGATCGGTAAATTGAAACATATAAATATAAACGCGTTACTGTATTGGGGACCCCCTCTCAAATACATGGCCGATATGTTTATCTGATATCGTTATGCAGTGGAGTCGAAAGTGCTGGTATGAAAATTCAATCACTTTACATTTTTATTTAATTACATATTCGCTTACAATTCTGGAAGTTTGATATCTAACAAAACTGAAAAAGTCTACAAAGAGATTTTTTTCTATAAATTCTTTGTCTAGTAAAAGTCCGTCGGTGCATTGATATCACCAGTTTGCCAAAAACTAGCTTTTATTATTATAAGGAATTACTATGAATGCCGATTAAAGGTAGAAAATTATCCATGACAATTAGTTCTAATCTCATATTTGTGTCAATTCAGCATTAATGCTTCTATATTTCGACATTATATTTATTGTTAAAAATTAAAATTATAGTACATGACATAACAGCTGACGCCAATTCGCCATGTACTTGACAAATATAAAGAGACAAAATAAACTACATAATACATCAAAATCAACACACAAAATCAAGAAATAAAATAGTAAAATTTAACAGTTCACAAATACTATCACTAAAAATATCCACGTCTCTAGGCAATGAGTTGATCAATCGAACGGCCCTAAGAACTGGTGACTCATACCTCCTAAACGAGGTATAAGTTTTTAGAAATAAAAGTTTTTGCTCATAGTTTCGCCCACGTAAGAATAAATTGGGAGCATGTAAATTAATAGTCATGAGAATTTCAGGATTATTAACTCGGCCCCGAAGGAGAAGAGAAAAATGCTTTAAGCTTGAAAACGATCTTCGAGCTTCAAGAGAGTGAAATGATAACATTCATAAAATAAATTTGTTGGGGTAGTATTCCTTTAAGGAATTATCAAAGGGGAAGAATTTAAATTTTTTGAAATAATAATATCTTAGAAATTTCTTATGGACTCTCTCCAATTGCAGCTTGTATGAACTTTCATATGGACTCCAAATGATGGATCCATATTTAAGCTTACTTAAGACCAAAGAAACATAAGGCGTGCGAAACACAGTTGGGTATTCAAATGGTTTTCTTTGTCTAGCAATACGCCCAAGAAGTTTGCTTGCACGCAGTGCAATAGAAGTTATATGTAAATGAAAAGTGAAAGAGGAGTCAAATCTTATACCAAGATCAACAACTTTAGACAAACGCTTTAAAGCATCATTCGATATCACATAGTTATATAAGATGGGAAATCTTGAACGAGAGAAGGAAATACAAAAACATTTCGAAATGTTGAAGTCGAGTTTATTTTTTATAGACCAATTCAAAATAGCATTCATATTCATTTGTAGAATAGTACAGTCAGACTCATTACTGATATGGAAAAACAGTTTTTGGAACATACAATATCTTTGTCAGGGACTATGTCCTAAAAGTATTTTTTTTTCATTTGTTGTTTATTCAAAACGACCAATCTTAATAAAAACACAATCACAGTTGATCAACTGATCAGTTGACAATGCTCGCAATGAGCGAAACCGGTCCTGACCTATTAAATAAAGTGAAATCAAGCACAAAGGAATATTGTGTTTTTATTAATATAATGCCTTTCCACCAAGTATTGACAGTGAACACCCTAAAAGTGAACGACCAATCTGTTACTTACCAACCTTCTCTTTGTGTTCATCTTTTTTGTAAAACTATTGAAAACTATAGTATTTTCAAAATATGAAAGGCTCAACTTTGTGACCCGTAGCTAAACCTTAACCGTTCTAAGGTTTTCGTCTTAATTGGGTTAATTGGGTGCACAGTTAAACGTTCGAATCTACTACGAGACTAGTTTATAAATCTATTAATATATTTTAAAAATATCTAAGCTGTAACCCCTTTTCTGTTTTGAATAGTTTTATTTAAAAAATCTTATCTATGCAACTAAGCAAATAAGCGACTAACTAACGACTTAAGAGTTGAAACTTTTTAATCAACCCCAGAAGTTAATGGCGGGTTTGCAGTGAAAATAAAAATAGATGAAAAAGCTGAGAATAATAAAAAAATGTATCTATCGCCACCGCTGACGGATCCTCTTTGAAAGATGAAATCGAAACAAGGTTAGGTGTGTGTGTTATTTTTTCTTCTTGCTGTGTGTGCACAGTCAACGTAGACCATAGAGTAAGTGTAGGTAGATGTGACGCTAAGTATTAGAGGAGACATATCAAATGTCGCATGTGTTTTGCTACAGCCATGACTGCCTTGCTTCTTCAAAGAGATCCTGCGGGAAAACATTTGGCTGAGAAGGCTTCACTGCCTAACACACGTCTGGGAATAAAGCTTGATAATCGAAGTCTTTGGACAAGTTCTTGAATGATAACTAAATACATTTCAAAGTTTGAATGAATATGTTGAACTCAAATGAAATTATTTTTTATATAACGGTGTTGAATATCCAATCGAAGTATTGAATAAATTCAATACTGATACTAAAAACTACAAAGACCATGTAAATTTGGGTATAACTATTTTACACACGAACGAAATTAAAATATAGAATGAACGTCAATATTTTTTTTATTACGATACATTTAGAGTAAGCGAGGCAGTGTACTTAAGCAAGCATGTTTTGTAATGTATATTAACGTAAATATTAGTTTAAGATATTGCAATGTTTTTAAAGATTTAACAGGGTTGTATAAATGTGATTAAGTGTCTCGATATAACTTTTTTTTGCTTTTGAATCATATAAATTTAGTTAAACAAGTAAAGCCAATGTCATAATTTGAAAGTATGAAAATTGGGATATCTCCTTTAATAAATGTTATTATACTATTGTAAGTCGAGTAAGAATAGTTCTGAGTGACTCTCTGACATAAGCGACATTACGTCAAAATAGCTATTTGAAAATCCTTGTAGAAATAAAGAAGTTGTTTTTTTCTATAGTGCGAAATCCGTTCAAAAACTCACGTATACTAAATACAATAAATTTGTATGTTTAATCAATTTCTATTTATTTTTTTGTCCATTAATAACTACATTTTTATATATCTGCAAGATTAAGAAAATGGATAACCTAACAACTGAATCAAATCATCGGATAATAATCATAAAGTTTAAAAGTAAAACTATGTGACCATTTAGGCAAGGTTAAACAATTGGAATTGTATACAAAGTTCACTACTATTTGTTGGTTTAATTAGAGTAGGCTTCCGAGGCTCTCTGGCACAAGTTAAGTTGTAACATATACACTGAAACTCATATCAACGAATACATGAATAAATTATAAAGGATAAGGATTAAGATTGAGCTTTCGGGAGTACTTCTAAGGCATTTAATAGCGCCCAAAAGTAGGTACTAAAAGATTACATGGAACAGGTTTAATGGCGTTGAGCAATACTTACGGTGTTTATGTATTCAAATATTTACCCGCTTAAACCATGGATGGACTTTATGATTGACCGTGCTGTGTGGTTTTACTTAAGTGCGATGTTTTAGTAACAATAAAGAAATTTTTATTTTATAAGGAAACAGTATTCATTCTAAGTGGATTATTAAATCATGATTAAAAAGGTGAGATATAGTAAACTTATCTAAGAAAGACTATAAAAAATCAGTTAAACATACCAGACGACTCATATCTGGCCATATATAGCGCATGCCGGTCACGAATATCAAAAAGATCTCAAAAGGACATCAGAAGAAATAAGTCAATACGAAAGTCATGGAAACGATAACAACGTGTGATGGTGATGGTGATCAGGAAAAAGAGTGTTGACGACCTGATGAACAGAGAAAGTAAATGGTCGAGATCTGAGATGTTACGCTATCGAAGAAGAAACAAAAATATACTTTAGTTTCACGATTTTACTAAAAACAGGTTAAATACCACAACATAAAAGATATTTTTTTGTCAAAAGTTTCGAATTGGAATAGTGGTGTTATAATGCAAAACATACTATTTCCAAAACTCGAACTTTTTAGTACTCAAATACTATAACGAATAATATTTGCGTAAAAATATGATTTCCAATTGGAAAACGACAGTAGTGTAGACATTTTATATTAAAACTAATATGATCAGTCGATTCATAAGGCTGGAATTATCATATCTGCATATCTAACTCAGTATCGCTCATTTTGAAAATAGTACGTTTTGCATTATACCCCATTATTTATTATCGTTATTTATTTTGAAGAAAAGGCTTTCTTAATAATTAAAAGTTTTAAGGTGTTCACTGTCAATACTTGGTGGAATGGCATTATAACAAAAAATAATAAAAGATTTTTAGTACTTTTTCCACTTAAAATTTATTTGATCAGGACCGGTTTCGCTCCTCACGAGCATTATCAACTGATAAGGAAAATAAATTAAACAGTGCTATTTATATAAGTTAAATTGAAACAACAAGGTGTAAGCAATTACTAACAATTAAAAGGATTTACAAATTACATTATAATTACACAAAATTAAAATGCTTAACACCTATAACAAACAATTAAAAAATCATCAATAAATATAAGTGGCAAATGATGTCAATTATAAACACAATTAAAATTTGGGAAATTTTTAAACAAAATGAAACTACATTTTTAATTGTTAGTAATTGCTTACACCTTGTTGTTTCAATTTAACTTATATAAATAGCACTGTTTAATTTATTTTCCTTATCAGTTGATAATGCTCGTGAGGAGAAAAAGCGGTCCTGATCAAATAAATTTTAAGTGGAAAAAGAACTAAAAATCTTTTATTATTTTTTGTTTTAATTAAAAGTTTTTAATGATCAAGAATTTTATTGGAATTTCGGCGTCACACCAGCCCAGTTTTTACATTACTTTGAGTAGGTACACTTTTCATGATGAGGCCGAACACTAGCAACAGTCGCAACGTCTGTGTCAAAATTGAGCAAAGCAAATCCGAGTAGAAAGATATTACTTGCTGTAAGTATTTCGCATTTTTTTCAGACCGTAGCATCGTATAACGACTGGGTTTAGAGCGTTTTAAAGTATACGAACAATTATATCAAATAAAAGCAGGAAAAATCATTTACAGGCTTTTTTGTACAGATTTTTTTATAACTTTCTTCACTTACTTTGTCAGATTTACGTGTCGATATTTGGGTGCTTGGACACATGAGTAAAAGATGTGCGACAAACCTGAAAGTAATAGAAAAAAATGAATTAATATTGTAAAATAAAAAAAAAATGTGTAAAAGTCAGGTCTGTGGAGTCAGAGTCGTGGAAAATGAGCGGGTCGAAACATTAAAAAAAATAATTTAATGATGTGTATTCAAACCACATAGTGTAGTCCATAGTGTTGACACTGCATGCTTGGCTTTCAAAAGACGATCTGAGAGAATATACGTATATATAACAAAAGTTAAAATGAAATTACAAAAAATCTTCGGTATCGTCTTTTTTGCACGACTCCACAGTCCTGGTAAAAATGTTATCCTCATTATGGTGGAAAAAGCTTAGTATCTAAAACATGTGTTTGTATTAGCAACAAAAACCAATTATCTACTGTTACAAAAAAGATATCCAGAACGTTGAGACGAAGTATATGAACAACTTTCCTAGTAAGATTTTAATAAGAAAATACTATTTCTCTAGAACCTCAGCGGTAACCAAGAAAATGACCGCGTATCTGTTCCAAGTTTGCCATCTGTATATCGCATTGTAATATTAAACAAGTCATCCATAAGTAAAATAGCGAAGATAAAATTGTACATCAAAATTTCGCTTTATCATTAATAAATGTTAGTATTTCAATATCGATAATTGTAAAGTTGTAAGAGTCTTGATGATTGTAAAGTTGACGGTATTCTAAAATAATTATGTTAATAAAGTTTTACTTGGTTTTGTGATAGCAAATACACAAATAATATTCTCCATTTTTAAATGAAAAGCTACACTGTTATTACGAACCTATGAACAGATAATAGTACGAATTTATTGAAATGAATCATTTTTACGGTGTTCACTGTCAATACTTGGTGGAGAGGCATTATATTAATACAAACAAAATATTCCTTTATACTTTATTCCACCTCATTTAAAAGGTCGGGATCGGTTTCGCCAATTGTGAGAATTTTCAACTGCACACAGCGACTGAACAGTGAAACCGGTCCTGACCTTTAAAATAAAGAAATATTGAACCAAATTTAAAAATAAATACTCTACTCTACGTTGTATGACGATAACATTACAAATAAATTGAAATATCTGCAGGAAAAGAAAAAATCTTATACTTAAATATTATTATATAATAAAATAACGTTATAGATCTATTTCACGAATTTTATTTTCGGATTACTAAAAATATTCCATTCGAGCAGCGTGTGATAAACTCAAAATCAAAAAGTAAAACATATTCATTCAAAATAAAATGATGTATTGTTTATACGAAAACAAAATATTTTATTTAAGAAGAGAGAAAGCCAAAAAACAGACGTGTTTATTTAAAATAGCATCAACAAATCGTCAAGTATTCATTCAAGGATATTCTATAAATATATTATATAGGTATTCGTAAATGAATCATTTAATAATGGTGAATGTTTAATACAATTTATATTATGTATAAAGTTAATTTTGTCGAACGTTCAATAATAACAACTTTGAGAGCACGATACAACTTTTATCAAATGTTAGTTTTCTAATTAACGATTTCGTAGCCGAGAGCGGAGAGGCTGATGCTTTTGAGCGCTCGTTCCAGTCGGTCGCGGTGACGACGGGATTGAATCTCCAAACGACCATATTCATAATTTGATGATTTAATCGAATTAAAGAATTAATTTTAAAGACGTAAATGCCTGTTTATATTATCTCCCATCAATCTGATCCTGATACTGGTTTGTATCGTAGGGTGAGAGACTGAGTATCAGTTCTCATAAAACAACTTCTGTTTATTTAAGATACCGACTGAATGTGTTTGGTGGAATTTCAATATTCCATTTCAATCGTTCAAATTTTGTACATCCGCATTAGTTTAGTCGGAAGGCGATACCCGTTTCGTTAGTGACAAAACTTATGTGAATGTACAACATTTGAATGATCTAATTTAACTTCTATTAAGATTCTCCGTTTTTAGTACACATGCTTCACATTGGAAGACATAACTATCTCAGTAGCTTAAAAACACACATTTTAATAATCGTTGCACTATGATAACAGTACTTACGTAAGTATGTACGAATATATATTCCATTTCAACACAAACAGACGGCGTAGTCTACTGTAAATAGCAGGAATACCAGAAAGTAGGTTGTACTACTCGACAGTGGAAAGTGAAGATAGGTTTTGATGTGTTTATACGAAGTGAACACTATTTGTCCCCAATACCGCAACCGGAGAATCTCCCATTTCATTGAATCAAGAAGATATGTTATCGGTAACGCAAATATAACAAAGACAGGCTATTTGTTTGAAATTTTAAAATATTCAACCCAGATACTACTTAAACTATTTTATATTTTTGAAATAGACTTGTCACATATAATTAAAAACACTAAAATAAATCAATTTAAAATGAGGTATCTTTTCGCACAAAAAATGAGTAATATAAAAATAGATTGGAAAGATGTATTTCTATTACCAGATGTTTCTAAAATACTTATTTGTTTTAATCAGTTAAGGATAAAAAGTATTATATTAAAGTATATTCATTTCAGTTGATAATGCTCGTGACGAGAAAAATCACTCCTGATCATATTTAATTAGTCTGAAGTTTGCACAAAAGAGTGACTTATTTTTAGTCCGTCCGATTTAGTTTAGGGCCGTCCATGGTGAGAATCGTATTGAAATGCCTAAACGAATAACTAAGCATAATAAAATCTTCGGTTTGCAATTGATGTGTGTTTTTGGTCTAACAAAGCTCTCCATAACTTCATGACTTTAAACTATATTCCTTCGAATTCCGTAAACTACCGTTTTCTTATATTTTAAGTTGTGTGAAGCTTTCTAACAAAACCTTATTAAAATTTAAATTGCTTATGTAAATGTCATACATTCGTCATAAAATTTTCGTAACATAATTCTGTATTCTTCCAAAAGTCTAATTGTGAATTGATTCAAAATTTAACTGTATATATAATCAAAAGATTTCACTGATTTCGATTTAAAAGGAATAACGATGGAATAATTTTATTCGAAATAGCGATGAAGTAATATAAAATTTCCGCTGAAATAGGATTCGGTAAAAAGCTACTTTTCATTATTTGCGTATTGGGATTTGGGAAATATAAAAAAGCTGCGGTGGTCATTGAAGCGCACTTTGGCCGTGAAAAGTACGGTTGGTGAAACCTGAACGATGAATTATGACAAGTTAAAAGCAGCAAAGGATCGTGATATTCTCTAAATATATTTTTTTTATTGTTAACAGATAAAAAATAATTAATTTAACACATACATACAATTACAAAAATATGTTAAAGAATACTATAAAAAATCTATAAATTGTTGTAGAGGGATAAATTAATCAGATTAAAAAACTGATAAGTATTTGTTAAATGTAAGCCGTTATTATGGTAATAATAATAAATAAAAAATATCTGAAAAGGATTGTACCAATTTCATGTCATTTTTGTACACAGTAGATCTGCACTGCCGGATTTTTTAAGCTTTACAAGAATTAAATCTGTATCTTTTAGTATATATTACATATCTTCGATATACTGGCAAAAGACGATAAGTAAAAAAACCTTGTTTTGAGATGATCATAATTTTCAATAATCATGAAATTTTAACATCTCTATTACGGCACTTTAACTAATATATATCGTTCAAAAACTTCATGAAATTTGATAATGATTAACGAATACGATTGGCATATTCAAAAGCTTTAAGTTATTTATAGTCGTTTTGTTGCAAAACATAAATTTAATCGAAATGATTTGATGTATATTATCTTAAAGTTATGTTAAAATACACAACATATGGCTGTGCTTGAAAGCTCGGAAGAAACAGCGTGCTAAAATCTATCTATCAGCTCATCATATCATAACTCAAAACAACCAGTTTTTGACTTAAAGACTTCTGCCAAAATACCGAAAACATATTCTTCGTCACGATTACATCATTAAACCAATTAATCAAGATTATTATTCTGTAATAACGATTCCATTTATTTTCCCACATCAGTATGGTATGGTAGTTAAATACGGAACAGATTGGCCTTTTAAATGCCAGACCATTTTACGAAGAAATAGCCTCAAATCTGCTGCCTCTCTATCAATACATATGATTTTGTGTCCTCGGGAACGGCTCAACACTATTCATTACTGGGAAAAGGTCACTAGGAGAAGAGTCATCAGTGTTTGTATTTTATTGGCTGATCACTACTGATGACTGCGGCTGTTGTCCTAATATTTGTGATCACGATCGTCATGGGCAGTTTACTAGATGATTTTCTTCGTTAAAAGAACTGAAGAGTCTGTGTGATGATTTGAATTAAAAAAAAAACGGAACGATTCAATACTCAGTGTTAGTGGAAAGCAGTGTATACAAGTCGATTTGCGAGGGCGGTGCAATATTTCACCGCCGCTCTGACACCTGAATTATTATCAGAAGCGATTTTGCGGCTAGGCGACTGTAAATCGTGTGCCCCGCTCGAGGCTACTACCAAAATACTATCCATACAAAGGCGGATCAATTCATAAGATACCTTAAGTATTACAGGTTGAGTTTTAATGATATTAAAATTATTGTCGGAAATATTACTGTTAAATTTTGAAAACAAATAAACGGAAGCACTTTTTGTGAAAGTACAAAAACTGTTTGGAACTGATTTCTATATATCTTGATCACATAGCAAGAAGTTAATTGTGACAATTTATTGTGCTAGAAATTTAACTAAATAAATATTTTTTTTTATCAATTTCCGCTCCCAATATGGACCATATGGCCACCTAATGGAGGTATCTCAACAGACTTTTTTCTACGAGAACTGTTTGTTACTCAGTCACTCAACCTCTCTTTTTCAAAGATAGTAGTAGGAATAAAAAGATAAGGCTAAGACAGGACTAGTGGTTAACTAATCGCCCTTGCTTCGCCCAGTTATTGAAGGATCGGAAAGGGAGGGAGGGATTTTTCTAAAACATCATAAATACTCATGCCTTCGAATAGATTTTTTTTATATAAATCTATCGACCCATGAGATCCGGCACGGAAACCAATAATGCTAACCGCTGAGCCGTAGGATCCGACGAGAGTTTATTCAATGCCGTTAAAAATATATATACAAACTATCTGGCGCTTTGGCTGATACCTAACTGTAGTGTCAGATAGTTTTCTTAATTGAGACTTCTAAAATTTAAATGTTATGGATTGTGTATTCCAAGAATTAATATTTAAAATAATTAAAGTGGAATTTTCCATCGGTGTATCACTTCACTGATCGGTATAAAGAGATCTAATTCCTATTGCGTGGGAATATGAAACCACCAAATTAAATGACGGTGTATGGTTGATGTAATCGCAACGCCCCCCAAAACCGCGGTCGAGCGGATATAAATTTTGTTCGCGAATAATAATAAGAAGACAAAGGAATGACGATGTTCTTTTTTTGAATCTCTAGTGTCCATTTTGTGATATCAACGAATTTTCAAAATGGTGGAAAGAAAACATTCTTCCCCCCACTTCTGATCGGATTTTTTTTCACAATAAACATTATTCAAATGATTAGATATAAAATTCTTAGATTAAAATACTTAATACGTAACTACTTTTACTTTAAAAAAAAAATTAAAAGTATTTTTAAAATTAATTAAATTAAAATTAATATATTTTTTAAAGAAAAATGTACATATCTTTTAAATGAGTATATAAAATTAGAATTTTTCAAATAAACAAAAGAAAATTCGATGATAATGATTTTAAGTGTTGTAATGAATATGACGCATACCTCGTGATTCACAATGAAAGTAACTGATAGTAAACTGTGTAAAATTAAAATATTAGAAAATATCAAAATTTATTGAAATTTTATGTGAAACTCATTTTTTTACGACACAAATGTATAGTAGTTATATTAACAGCATAACGGTGAATTAATATCAAATACGCATGTCCATACTTATGTCCGAGAAAAGCAAAATGTTTGCACGTTTGTGTAACCAAGTACATACCGGAGAAACAGACAAGACTGTATGAAGCATTAAAAAACGTAAACAAAATTTACGAGAAACAAAAAGTAGCATGGTAACAAAGCTATAAAATTTGCTAATGACCTCTCTTCATGACGGCCCATCATGCTGGCCCAAAAAGAGTGCAATTGCTTAGAATGGCGTATGATAGCATATGATGGAGTGCGATGGCGTCAGTTTTTTGAGCACACATTTCACCGTTTAGACATCCATTGACAACCACCCAATCGATGATACCAGCAATGGTCGTTGATTGTCGAGGCATTTAATGTCTGAAAATGGCAAGCTTTACATAGGCGCAAAGTCGTCCACGACTTGGTGACGTGTGTTCCTTATGCACATTAGGCATAAGGAACACACGTCACCTAATCGTAGGCGACGGCGCCCCAGTGTAAAGCTTGCTAATGTAATGGTTTATGACGGGACATTGATAAGAGGTGCTATAAGATGTTAATGACATTTGTAACCAAAATAGTAATCATTTCAATGGAAAGAAGTTTCAATTTGGCAAATAGTGTTGTTAATTGTGTAAAATCCGATACTGAGAGTTCGTCGTTATAGACGAGTTTATTGACTCTAGTGAGGAATCAAGGTTATAACGATCGCCAAATAAATAAGTTGGCCATGGGCACGAATTGCATTATTCATAACTATAAGAAAAACACAATACTGCTGAAACTAGGTTGATAATGCTTGCCATGAGCGAAACCAGTCCTAATCGGTAAATAAAAGTAGAAATACATACAAAGGAATATATATATTTTTAAATCAAATGGTTTTTCACCAAGCATTATACACCCTAAAAGCGTTCATATCTAAATTGTTTATTTACAAATGTATATCATCCGTTAGATGTTGTCAGTTTAACTTGCTTTAAAGAATCGAATAATAATACAATTTACGATTTCAAGTAAGATTTTACAAGTCAGAGTTTCAGATTTAATAGTAAATGAATGCAATTAGTGAAATGAAATTCATTAGGTTTTTAAAAAAATCCTCGACTTTCGTTTATTATATATACTTAACAGTTTTTTGTAACTTAGATATGTATTTTGCAAATCAATCATACGAAATGATCTGAAATACACGAAAAATGTCATGCCGAGGCCTCAACGTAATAAATATGCATGTTGTACGCTTTCAAAATGTCAAATGTTTTCAAAATAAGTATTTAGAGATGCGGAAAACCGAGTGGCGCGTGGTGCCGATCGCATTTCCCTATAGATTTAAAAAAAGGTTCACCATGTGTCAATTCAAAGGTTGAAATATTCCCTGTATTTCATTACGAGATTTGCATTTTTTGATTCTGAAAAAAATGCGTGCATAAATAAATGAACGTGTCGGAATTGGGGGATTTCGCAGTGAATTTATTGATAATTCGTTTGAAATTTATTTAGCCAATTTACGACAGCGGCAGTATGGTTAGTTGTCAGTAGAGATTAGTACCTGTCATGGCTTTTCAGATTATTTTTGTAAACGAAAAAATGTTAATAATAAATACATTAAAAAAACACGTTGTAAAACGTCTAAAAGGAAGACAGCAAATGTATTTCATACCGCGAAAAAGATGATATATTTAATATATATTTTCAAGAAAAGTTAACATATATATAATATTGTACTGATGGAGCAGCAAAGTTAGAAGCTGTGCTAGATACAAAAACTTAAATATGGAATTGCGTGACAAACTTAAAATGTGAACATACACTTGTTTTTTCTTTAAATGTTAAATAAAAATAAAATTTACCCTATGGTAAAGAACAATTTAACAACAAAACGTTTTCAAGTACATTTTAAGGATCAGCGTGTTTTATTCTAGATGTAGAATAGTTACTCTTGTATTGGATAAAACGAGCATCGGGCGAGAGAAAAATTGATTTATATTAATAGCTCTTGTCGTATTAGCTTGTTAATACTGACCACATGCAACAAGATTTTCGGACGATTCCCTACCAAACTATTCTCCACCGTTAACTTAAATATTTATTTTATAAAAAAAACCGATAAAGACAGCATGATGATATGATTTTTTAAAACCATATTTGAGGAGCAAGCAGACTCTTAACTGAGATTATTTCAACAGAAGTTTTTCTGCGAAAGCTACTCAACATCTCTTTTTGACAGAGAGTAGGAATTAAATAATAGAGATAGGTCGGAACTTGTGATTGTTCTCGCTATGTCTTGTTTTATGGATCTGATAAGTAGGAGAGAAATTAAGACATAAAAAACATCCATGTTTTTGAATATAAATCTGGTAATTGACTTAAAAATCATCTCGTGAATATAGCGACCGAAGGCAACGATGTCGACCACTCGACCACGGATTCAATTTTATACGAAAAACGATCGAAACAGCAATGCTATGAAAAATACTAACAAAAAATAAGTTGAGTATAGTTTAGGACAGTTCTTCCTAACCTTTTTCATGCTACGGACCCCAAAATCTGAAAACAATATTCTGCGAACCCCCGATTTTTTTTTATTTCACATGTTCATACTTTATCACAACGATTGTTGAAAGAATGAATATTTCGCGGACCCCAGGCTAGGAAGCACTGGTTTAGGAGACAATTTTTATAGATATTTTCAAGACGTGTAGTAAAATAACAAATCTTGCAGTTTATTGTATCACCAGAGTAGTATAAAAAAAATTGCACACAGTATTACAAAAATTCCCCATATTTTTCTTATACTTTTTTTTTGTACAATTTTACATTTATACTCAAAATCAGTAGAGGTTTCGCTCATCAAAAGCATTATTAAGTTTTATACAATAATGAATTTATTTAAGACACATTGAAAGTAAGCGTTGTCAGCTTTTATGAAACACAGTATTGATTTATGAAATAACTGTAATATTGAGAAGTTCAGAACTATTCCAAGAAAAACGAGACCAAAAATAAATTAATCAAATACGATGAAATGATTTTTTATGAATAAATTATACAATAGAATTTGATACAGTATCAAATAAAATATATGAGCCCGTGAAATGTGAAGTGAGCCAACAAGTAATATGGTAAAACTTTTTTCTTGGACTTACAAGACTGGAAGTACAATCACGTGTTTACCTGGTGTTTTGGTGAATTGTATATTTTTATTTTACAGAGATAACACTTTTGTAATGTGTATTAATAATTAACTGAGGTTACTTTACTTTTGCGATACTTTAAGACATGTAGAATATTACAACGCACCTAGCTTATTTTTTTTTTCTAAAACAGCACGTGGCTCACTTTACCTCTAATAGCCGCATATACTATAAAGTATTTCTTTAGGATCTAGAAAATATTTAATAAACTCAAGTTGCCAAAAGATTAATATTTTTATTAAGTTAAATTTTAAATATACATAATATGTTTATTTAAAATAAATATTATATATATTATATAACGACAGAGAATAAAGCTTGAGAGTTTTATATAATTTAAGATTTCGACTGAAGGTGCTTGGTGGAATTTCAATATTAAATTTGAATCGTTCAAACTATGTACATTCTCACAGATTTTATCACCAACCCCTGATGAATGAACTTTTGTTACTAACGCCTGAAGATGTCAGAAGGCGAAACCCGGGTCGTTAGTGACAAAATCCGTGAGAATAAACATAGTTTGAACGATTCAATTTTGAGAGTTTTAATTCAATTTGATTCTGAATAATAAGGTTTTTTCCCCTACTAAGCTACAGGAGCTGGCTTTGAACTATTGGTTCCGCTAAAGGCTTCATCACTTATTCAATGATTAATATATTATATTAAAACATTTCAAAGCAAGGGACAAATTGTAAGTATTTCATTCATATAAAACACTTGGAATGAACACCAGACTCTCGCTCGTGACCCACCTTGGTCCTGGAAGGCCGCCAACGCCCGCCCTACGTCTCTGAATCGTTCGCATTTCCTTTGAAGATCTCAACGACGATTCAAATTCGATAATCTGATCGAATCCATTTGAAAAGTTCAAATCACGTCCAATAATTGAATCGAATCTGTTGGAGAAGTTACGACGTTGACAAATTTAGAGAGCTGCTCGAGTATGCGACAGATTTTCATTGAGACGGGATCTATTTTCGACGGCGCTGTTGGGATCCCGTCAAAGCGCCAATATTGAATTGCATCAAAGTAAAAATCACAGTGAAATATACACGAATGGTTCTGCATTTTAAAAAAAGAACAGAATGTTCTCCAAAAAGTTTCATGTGCGTATTTTAAATCAAATTTAAAAAAAGAGTACACCCAAAAGTTTAGCGAAAGCGGAATGTCTGGAAAAAATTAGCTTCAAATGTTCGATTTTAAGAATTTATTAAGTAAAAAATGTGTAAATCTGCGATACCCAACTTTTTTTTCGTCTATGCCACATATAGATTTTTGCTATGGTATGTAGGCCAAAACGTATGAATACGTTAATATACTATATACTATACATAATTTAGTGATTTTTTACATATAAATATATATAAATGGTAATATAATATAGTGAAAACATAGAGGAAATATAATATAATATGAAAGAAATTTATTTACATATAAACCACAAAATATCAATAAGTTACAGTAAATTGACCATTGTTAATTATGTTTGTTACGTCTTTCAAAAAAACAAACATGCAATCCCATAAAAGAACAATTAAATTAGAGTGTTCACTGTTCACTAACATTAAATTTGAAAAAAAATATAACTCAGGGAATTGTTTATACGTATACAGTCCTGATCATATTAATAGATGTGGAATTATAGCAAAAAGTCTTTTATTTTTTGAATAAAATAATTTTCCACCAAGTATTGCCAGCAAACACCTAAAAGTAACATTGTCAAATTCTAGTATCATATTGTTCGTAAAAAAATAATACGAAATATCTTAGTTACTTATTAAATCAATTAAATATAAAGATATTATAAAAAATTCCACAAAAAAATATGTAAAGCTCGGTAAATCGGCGAGCTTTGCAAATAGCAATAAAACAAAAAAGGGTACTCAAGAATTCGAAACATACAAAACGAAAAGTTTTAAAACAATACAGAACATCAAAAAATATTCATCCGCTTTGAATTTAATTTATGAGTTTATATTGTATTTATACAGCCGAATTGTAAACAAACGTACATAACTTTTGCGAAAATAATTCAAACATTCTTTAGATACCTTGCCTAAAAACAACAGACGATGTAAATATTAAATACATGCAAGTCGGGACTAGCAAAAGATTATTTCATATGCGAAATGTATTGCACGAAAACGGAAACAGATAGCACTAACGATAAGTGTAAGAATTAAATTATCCTCATAAACGAATTTTACTGAAGTGAAAATGTAAATGGGGGTCGATATGACAAGAAATTGAAAAAAACAAAATTTAAAGCGTGTGCAAAATACTACTATTATACATATATCAGTTACTCAATAAAAAAAATCAGATGAGTCTGGTTTAAGTCCCGGCAATGATAATAAATAATATGTTTTCAATTTAACTCTGAAATCTTGGAAATCGGAATTTGCGATGTCATTTGTCTTTGAGTTGATCTTGAGTGACAGATTCTCATCGAGTTTATCTAACGTAATTAAAATATTAACTAAATTTTTTTAAAGATATTTTTTTTAAAATAAAATACGTTACAATTGATTTAAGGTGTTCACTGATAATTCACTGATGTAATGCCTTTTCACGAAATATTGACAGTGAACACCTTAAAAGTGAACAGTAATATTGGTTGAATTGACATTTACAATAATAGTATCTATTTTTATCCACAACGTGGTTTGATGACGTGTTTCCGAAATATCAAACCAAAACTGTTTTTTAAATAAATACTTCCCTGTTTTGACCTTTCTGAACTAATTGACTTATCGAGTTCAACTTTCTTTTAATGTCGAATAATAATTATCGAAAATGATGATGACATTAAAGTAATATTGCAGCGATTCACAATTTTCTTGCGGTGAAAAAATACAAGTAGATAATACGAACATTATTGGACGTGCCCACATTATATATTTCTTAATGCCTAGTATTCTGATGTCTACCGTACAAAATCAAAATGAAACACCTAAAAAGTAGCTGTTCAAATAAAACTGTTTTTCAGTAAGACGCTCAACGGATAGAATAATTTCTCCCAACAGTGTAAAGATAGAAGAGAGATGAAGTCACTGTTAAAGTGTTCCTTGTAAAAAAGAAAAACATTATTGAGAGTCATGCTTTTGGACTTCTTATATACTTTTCCCATTCATTATCACATTGACTTTTTGAATTTCGACTCGAGCAAACAAAAAATACTTTTGAAAGAATCGTATACTTTTTTGTAACTAACCAATGCATTTGAATAAAAAATAAATCAAGGTTTGATAAAAAGTACAATTGAATATCTAGCACAAACGATATAGACGGTGTTCTAATAACAACGAAGAATATTCTAGCCTTTATATGTGTAGTAAGATTTTCATTTCGTTTGTTATTCAATGTCAAATTGCAGACTCTTAATTAAAGTTTTGTTTACGTTTGTATTATACACATTTGAGCTATTTATTTATACATATAAATGTTGGAATGCCAGCAGTCTGATAAGTTTGGAACAGCAAGACAGACACACGAGTGCAAAGTGAATGCATGACTGCATACATGATGCTGTTACGCGTTAAATAAATAGAATTCGGTTTGTCTGGCGTCGGTAGACGTCGCGACGCACTCAGCAAAGCTCAGACGCTCACCAGCAAAGCTCTGCACATAGTAATACATGGTAAACAATTTACCATCAAAAGATTAAGCCAGACTTCGCGGGGATACAAATCTAAATATAAGGTTATGCAGACAGAATTCGAATAAAAGATATAAATAAATGATTGATTCGTATGTCCAAATTCCTATTTTAAAAACAAGCAAAGAAGGGTGTGAAGCAGTTTAATTTAAAAAGTTTAAACATAATACAAAACTAGTCAACGTGAAATTAACAACACAAAAATAGTCGCGCGTGCACTCATAGTGTTTGCTAGCCACTTGCGCAGTCGTTGTATTTTACTGTGATCTGACATTTCACATAACCTTAAAAATCTCAACGTCTCATTTTCATTCTCGTCTTCTTTCAATTCAATACGTATAACGTGCACTCAACCTAACCTAACCCATTATGACATTTCAGCTTTGACTAGCGCTTATCAGTAAACTAACATAAAATAAACTGTAATGTTAATTCTAATCTGTCTAACGCTCGTTAGTGAGTTTATACACTTACTATTTAATTCATATATTGACTTATCAAAGTGGATGTGAATTTTAATGACTTCAACTTCAACTAAATAAGCTTGTTAATGATAACATTGATGATATGCACATTTAACAGTGAAGTATATAATATACGTAATGGTATTTTACCCTGAAATGTGCTCCGAAGATATTACTATTTTGAACAAGTCTTTTAATAGTGTTTAAATAAATAACAGTTGTATTATGGCAAAGATATTTACGGGTTAGCGAATTGAAACACGGCAAAGCATTGTCGGATCAATCACCCTAAAAAAACAATCGATTAAATGTCGAAATTTTGGCATGCCAGTCGCGTAAAAAATCCCAGTTGCGTACGAAATAAAGCCTTTCACCTTAAACAAACACATCTCGGCCATTAATTATCCCCGAGCGACGAGGGTTTAGCTTGCTGCAGCGTCGTGGAGTGAGGGCGGGGAGTGGGCGGGCGCAAATTAGTGGCCGTCGGTCGAAAGGCGGAGGTGGCATTCATTTTTGATGTAAATGAGGAAAGTTGGACTGGAGACGGAGTGTGGTAGTCGGCAACGGGCATAACACCCGCACGACACGCGATATTAATTTCATTTCGAGCCGCCGCTCGTGCGCCGTGTGACCATCTCCCGATCCAAGTCAAGTCAGTGACAAGAAAATCTTCGAAGAAGTCTTGACGGCTTCGATATGAAAAGTTTCGTCGTTAATTTCTCAGACGAAGTATTTCAACTCGTTTTGAATTAATCTTGAAGTAGTTACCTCAGCGTACTAAATATTATAAAAAATGGTCTTTATAAAGTAGCCAGATAGACGGTTCTGTAATCAAGTTAATTACTGCTGAACTTTTGTCTACTCGGCTACGGAGTGATAGACTCGATCTCCGGAAACAGCACTTTATACGTTGACTTTTCAAGCAATGAAATAATATCCAAATGCATTTTTTTTCGAAGCTGACGATCGTGAGAGAAAAAAAGAAAAATCAACAAGATAACTACATACTAGATCTCACCCTCTTAACATGGTGTTTGAATCTATAACAACTATTTTTCGTATTTCAAATTAAATCAAAATCTTACACCAAAAATGGATAAATGAATAATTATAAAATGTGGGTAGTAGACCATAACTGCATAACGGTAAAACAATATTTTGTTGCATGTTATATATAAAACAATTATATCACAGTTTTGTAAATATACGGTTGCAGACGTCTTTTTAAAAAGTCACTTATACACAAGCAATAAACATAGATATTAAAAAAAAAAAAAAATATTTGACATTACAGCTTGTTAATGCGTCAAATATTTTGACGTTGAAAGATCATACGAGATATACTCAATGAGAATTTTTGTATGTCACATGAGATTAACTCGAGTAGAATTAACTTCACAAACACCCATGTCTTAGATCTCAAATTAAAATTGAAAAAAAGCCAATTTGACATTGATCTTACCGGGAATCGAACACAGACCCACCTGATCGGTAGAGAAAGCTCTAACCAACTAGACCACAGCGGGCGACGATTATATTTAATTTAGAATACTAAACATTTACTTACAACTTAATGTTTTGCGTTTGCCAGTTAAAAAAACAACTGTTCTTCAAAATAAAAATATATAGATAACATTTTGTAATGATGAAGAAATTATTTTTAATTTTTAATTTAATGAAACCATAAAATCGTTGTTCAAAATGAGTAGAAAGATATTTATCTAGATCAATATGACAAGATGTATAAAAATGATTTTTTATTCAGTAAGCTGAACTAATTCCTGAAGTTAATTGTAAATATAATACTTGGGAAAAATGGAGGTGCCGCGTGGCGGCATGCTTCATATAGGGAGCGAATATGTCCAAATAAGAATACTTGGCAGTGACCATGTTGTCAAACAAACAGTGCAGAAACTTTCCTTTAATCGGATATTTTATTAAATTGAACGTCAAATATAAAACCAAGACAGTGAGTAAAAAAAAACACGATAAGTGAACTCTTTTAAAGAAGTTCAATGTTGCAGCATTCTGCTCAATAAATCTTGAAGCGAATATTAAAATATAATGCAGTTCTGACTTTAGATGATAAAGCTCTATAAAACTTACACTTCAAAGTAAAATAATATCTCGTATGGAAAATAATAATGGCGAAAGTAACAGGGCGGAGGTAGACACTTTCATTCTATAACCATCCATTATATGAAAGCTCTTAACGCCTGACGCCGTTGCGCGGAATTTCTAATCAAAGCGAAACTTTGCACAAGTGCAATATTGCGACACAGACAATAATATCGAATGGAGCAAAACTACTTGGTGAAGTGCGCCCCATCAATACTGAGCATTGATAGAAAGCACAAATTTCAATGGTGATCCCTTCCCGCCAGAAATATAACCGGAGAGCTTTCAACTTGATGACATGTTTTTTTGCAAACAGTATTTGGAAAACTAATAAAATTCCAGTGATTTATTTGGGTCATAAATTATTAAGCTCGATAGATAAGGAGATAAAAACGTACGAAAGCGGAGTTTCGTTGTAGATGAGAAGTCGGTAGATATTGAAAAAAATAAGAATATTGATGTATAATATCTACTTGGTGGGAAGAAAAAACTTTTCTTGGTTTGTAAATAGCGCTGAAATAACTTTTTTATACAATTTTGATAATAAAAGAAATAATAGATTCAGATTAATCAAAAGATATTGGCAGCTTTATCAGTTAAAATATTACTACTCTTGGTTTTCTAATTTTATCATTTGGTTATTAACAATGTTAAACGATAAAAAGAATTGTGAAATATTGGGAAAGAATTGTTTTTGAGAAGCAGTACCTAGAGTGACTGACAACTGGACTCCAACAAATCACAATGTCAGATTTATCAACTATAACTAAAAAAAACTTCTTATTACTGCTATATAATGACCATAGTACATCCCATTTCCCACTCATTAATGTAGTCCTCGCGATAGGTAACTGCATCGTTATTACTGGTTTTACGTCGAAAATAAATGATATTGTCTGCGTTGAATACTAAATATATGCAGGCAGAGTTATATAAACGAAAAAGAGAAGAAATATGATATAATGAAAAAAGATGACCAGATAGCCACTGTCATAAGCATAACCTTGTATAAACAAGTGGTACACTGCAATTTTTACTTTTTTGGTACACTTAATTAAAAAATGACATCCGTCCCTAAAAATCTTAATGTTGAAGGAAGTAGCACGAATTTTAACATATAGCATTTAATCCACATAAAATGATCCAAAAAAAATATTTGTATTTTAATAAATTCAAGTTTAGGAACGATTTGAATTTTCTTAAATAATAAGATGGCAGTGGATTAGAAAACTAAAAACCAAAAAACGACCATGGTAATAGTTATATGATTGCCGTTGGGAGTGGATGTTTTCATTAAATTTTTAGAATATTTCAAAGTTTAGTTGATACAATTTTGATTATGTGAATTTCTTAATTTCACAAAAATAAATGTTAGATGGCTTCTACTTAACTATGTTGTAATATAAACGGAAGTATGTTTATATAACGATAAATATGAATATGTAGATTTATCCGTAAAACGAAAAAGGTTTCGGAAAAAGTATTTCTATTCTTATATTAGTAAAGATATATGATACAAAGTAAGAGATACTCAAATCTTGTCTGTAGCAGGAAAATTACTATTTTTTGTGTTATCGGTACTGAGAAAAATGGCTCACGGTAGTGAACTCATTTGTAATATCAATTTTGCACCGACATGCTTTCATATTCGCAACAAACTCAAGAACAAAGCGTAGGGAACGTTTAACGACTAAATATTGCGGAAGATTTTCTCTCGCAAAAGTGCATAACGGGAAAGCAGACATAGTGTCTCTATCACCAAATTGGACCGTAGCGGCATAGTGCCATTTTACTTTTTTATTTGACACAAACAGTTCGAATGTTACTTCAAAACTCCATTCCAATCATGAATATCTCGTTTGTAGAATAAGAGTATCATCATCGGTTCCCGGTAAATTGCTCGAATGGAAATTGCTCGAATAACAAGATAATCAATTTGTTTCCGTTTGTTCTGTCTTAGCCCTAGTCTTCTATGTGTTCTGGAAATATATAGAAACAGTTTAAGTAACTAATTAATAAGCAGTTCTCGTAGAAACACTTCTGTTGAGATAAACTCCATTAAAAGATCATATGTTCCGCATTTGGAGCGAACACGGTTAAAATAAATACTTACGAAAATTATTTTTATATTTCACTCTCTAAACAAGTGTCGCACAAGACAAAAATGAAATTCGTAGAAAAAGTCGTGAAAAATCGTTTAAATAACCAAGCAATTCGAATAATTTGTAATTCGAGCAATTTCCATTCGAGCAATTTACCGGCTCCCATCATCATCAGCTGCACTCGCTTTCTAATTATTTATGTAATTAGAAATATCCCATGTGAATTTGCCATGCAATCTCGCTAAGCATATACATATATTATTAATCATCAATTCTACATCTGTTGTACTGTGTGCGTGACCATTTTACAAGTCTACAAGAAATTTTTCGTCAACGCCAAACGAGCGTAGATGAAGTCAAAAGGCTTAAATCTTCGAAAGCAGGTTGTTGAAGCACTGAAATGGAGACGTTATTGACTTAATGATTAATAAATAATATATGAACGTAAATGGACTAAGAAAAACAAGAAATTCGTCTCACCAAGCTATGATATTATTGACCGCATTCCGTATAAAACCGTTTACACTGTAATATGAAGCCTGAAAAAATGAAATGAGCCAAGTGATACTTAATAAAACATTCAGTTCAATGAGTTGGGTTATAATATTCTACATTTATTAAAGTATCGTAAAACAAAAATGATCTTTTTTTAAGATTTAGACTGAAGGTGATTGGTGGAATTTCAATATTAAATTTGAATCGTTCAAATTATGTACACTCCCACAGATTTTGTCACTAACGACCCGGGTTTCGCCTTTCGGCATCTTTAGGCGTTCAAGTGCACGGATAAACTTGAACTGACGCTTAGTAAATAAAATTAAATAAATGAATCTTAGTATATAAGCACGAAACATTCAATTACATAAAATAATTTTTCACATATTTAGAAATAGCAAGCTGCATTTATTCACAAACTTTTCAGTGTTCCATTTGACGGACTATTAATAACGTCATACTGTGAGCTGGTTTCAATGATACGGCTTTAAAAAAACTATGATTTCATTTACAATCACACGTAGTATACAAAACAAAAGTAAGCTTCGAATTGTTTGGGGAAAATTTTCTTTGGATAAATTCCCAACATTCATATTTATTGAATACTCTTCTATTGGAGTATCTTTGGCAACACACCAAGGCTAGTGAGTCAATGCCCTTTGATTTGATATAATATTAAATATTAGATATCTTTATAAAATATATCTATGCCATAAAAATACATCTCGATGTTAATCATTAAAGTGATAAACTTGAATAGTTTTATAAACCCTATTAAAGCATGATTTAATCAACAAAATCTTGCTTTACGCAAATATTATTTGTCTAGCTCAAGGGTGGGCTAAAACGAAATTGTTTTCAGGTTAAATTGTAATCAACTTTGTAAAAATGAATAGGAACGTATTTGGTGGAAATCATTAAGATGAGTCGCATAGAAAATAATGCATTAAAAAATTAACGCGTTGTCCACCTATTACAACCTAACTTCCCAGTTAGATTTTCATTTATATTTCACGAAAAATATTGTAAATTTTCTAGTTTTTATAAAGTTTTCTTCTAAGATATGACAAACTTGTTTGATTCTCCCCTAAAAAAACATGTAGATTTGCAGCTATGTTTTTGTGTTATTAATCTATCACATATAATGTATAATTTTAACTTCACGTTCACTTACCTTAAGTTAAGAGCGAGTGATGCAAAGTTATTGAATCAACAATATTTAGGTATGGAAATAAACTTAATTTAAGTATTTGAACTCTTGCCTTGGGTAATTTGTTACGGGCATATTAGGGTCATGCTCACCTTTTGTATGGCGCACTATAATAGCAATGTTTTATTACTTATACGTGAGATCTTTGAAGTTATAGGTCAAATTCACTTAAAACGCAAGGGAGTTCCCCGAACGGACGTTAAGAGCATGTGCTGCCGAGGATTAAGTGATATAATGCTAAAATAAGGGAAAACTACGAACGCTGTACACGACGGCCTGCGGGAAAGTTGATAAGACCCAAGGCCCTGTTGTGGCCTTCACATTAGTTAACGGTAAGCACAACACACATTTTATTTAATTCAGCGTAGGAGTAATTCTTTCAGTTAAAGATTTTTATAATTATCATCAGCGAATGTATTCCTGCCACCCTGGTGAATGCTAGTATCTTAGTTCATTTGAAGAATACGTAAATATTTTTTGTGTCGTGATTATATACATCTTACAAAGACAAAATTTTATTTTCATGGAGTTGTAAGACAGCAAAAATAAACGTCGACTACATGAAAAAAAAGATTTTTCAGTTAAATAAAAAAAAAATACAAAGATTCATCAAATTGATATTTGTAAATAAATTTCTTAATTAAAACTTGAGCCCTGTCAAGAATTTGATGCAGTGTCGTAAGTATTAGGAATAGCAAAACCGGACTAATAAATAACTACCGGTATTTCATAATTTCATACAAAATATCATTTTTCAAAAATATTTCATAATCACGAACGGACGATTTTCATTAATATTTTAAAATCTCGTTTCTTAAAATAATAATACATAATTAAAATGCTCATCAAATTTGAAACCAGCAGATTTGAAGAGTTTTTTTGGAAGATTCAAATATTTTAATTCATCGCGAACAATATAAAAAAGTGTATGTGATGGTTTCTAATTACAAATTCGGGTAATCTTTTATAAATATACTAATAACTTGCTTCTTAAAATAATAATCGATTATTGAAATGCTCATCAAATCTGGAACCTGCCAATATTGATTAATATAAGTCTCAGTCGGCTTAAGATATTTAAATTCATCGCGAACAATATTATTAAAATATATACGATTTATATATATTCAAAATTTGATTTAAGTTCATTTTCAATACTAAATTATCGATATTTTTGCATTCTCGATACAGGTTTTTACAAATAGAAAAATTAAACCGGAATCCCGGTTGCGTTAATACCGGTATTGCAATCCCTAGTTGGTATACTGGTTTAATTATAATCAATTATCTGATAACCATATTCTACAGTGTACGCTTGAACAATAACAATACGGAGTGATTAATTTTACATACCTATCATTTAATGATATAATCAATTGATGTTTGATTGATTGTGAGACAGATTGTATTGTTATAAGCGGCAAAGCAGAGCGACAAGAATAGTATGATTACATGGGAAACGGATGAAGAGTGAAACATAAATAGGGTAGATAAAGAAAGCGAATACGGCACTATGCCAATATTATGAATGCACCATTGAACATTATAATGCCAGTTGTAAATAATTACAACTAATACATTAACATCAAACGAAAGACAACTTTTTATATTCTCATAAAAGAATATACACTTTATTTTAAAACTACACGAGACTTGAGATCGATTTGAGAATATCTTGTAGAAGTTTTTTTATATTGTAACAATCTGCAGATATTCGACTGGAACTAGAGATTATGATAGAATCTCATAGTGACTATTATGTAGCTGCGTGGCAAACATTTTTGGGCTTTTTTTAATATTCATTAAAGGTGTTGCCTGTGTTGAATTCCCGAATGGACACTTGCGTAAAAAATCAGAGAACTTCTATCTTTACTCTTTTCAAGTAGAAGTGTTGAGATGAATGAATAATAACCAGTTTCCGTAAAACAACATCTGTAAAGATGTTTGATTACTAATTCATATTAAGAAAAATGTACCTAGCCATGTATTTATTTCGGCTTATACGAAACCAAAACGAAAATACTTATATTTTTAATAATGTCAAAATATATGTTGCTGATTATTTTTTAAAGAATCGTGGACCTGATTTGTTTGATCTTTCTAAGTGAAAAACTGTCCTATTAATAGTGATTAAAATAAAAAGTTTTACGAATTTTTAACGGTATGGCTTAGGATGTCAACATATATCTCGGATATGTGAGTGTGCCAGATGAGTTTTGTTTTTTCATGTTTAAAAAAGTTTTCGTCGGAACTTGTTAAAATTAATCTTTTCCTAATTGTTAATATTTACTACAGTATTCAACGAAACTGCTTCAAATGTCAAAATCTTTCGGGAAGACGCGAGTGAATCCAGAAAATTTATATTTTGCTGCACAAAACAAATTGAAAAGATCCACGAAAGGAGAGGGCAGGGATAGACTAGAAAATAAATGAATTTTGAAGATTTTTTAAGCAATGCCCTGAGAAAATGTATATTCAGGTAACAAAGCTGACGCTATCTGTCAAATTCCTGCGGTGAAACAGTCGTGAAAATAGATTACATTTACAATGGAGCGCGAGATTGTAAGACGGAAAGCGTCCTTCAGTCTGTGTGCATTGCACTTAATTCCGGTGAGAGCTGCTCCTAATGCCAACTCCTTCTCCAGCAACCCTGCTCCTGGTCTCCGTTAACTGCTTTTGCACGTAGATTTAATTGTCTTTTCAGATTCCACGCTAAATATTCACGCAGCTTCAGAACGTCATACTCAAAGGGTGCAGTCATTAGCATCTGCTTGTTAACTGTGGTGTATTTATTTTTTTACTATATTATGAATTGAAAAAATGCATTCTATTGGAGACAATTAAATTTGAATGTAGTATCACATATAGTGAGAAAACTGAGTTGGTATTCACATGGTAAAACTTTATCATAATAAGGAAAAACTTTCACATAAATGTTATAATATCGACTGTGGAAACAAAAAAGGACGTAACCCGCACGTCAAATTTTACAGGAGACACAAAAAACGTTGTTTGATAATTTTGTATAACTTTATCATAATAAGCAAAAACTTTCACATAAATTTTATAATATCGACTGGGAAACAAAAAATGACGTAACCCACACATCAAATTTTACAGGAGACAGTAAAACCGTTGTTTGATAATTTTGAGTTAAAGGAAAATTATGAAATATACACAACCTTGAATTACGTGGAGACTGAAAAACTGGGTTTTAATTGACTATCTAATACACTTTTAAAATTTTTTTGAAAAATAACCTTTTCGTAAGTATTTTTTCCTGATCGCAATTTTCTCAGGCCCTTCTTTTTTCAAACTTAAAAGTTAAATTTAGATACAAATTCGATATTTTCAATGTACACCGTTTTGATAGAACGTGTATCAAGTTGTATAAACCGTGATTATAGAAAAAAGCTGTTTTGAAAAAACTGTGGGTACTTTTTCCATTCCAGTCTATATGGTAAAAAGCTATTCTGGCAGAAAAAAACTACTTTGATAGTGTACAACAGTGTCTTGTATTTCAGGATAAACTGATATAAAAATAAATGAAATGTTATTTAAAAAAACTTTATGTACATACATAAATATAATTTAATTTATAACAAATGTCTAGTATATAAAAGGTCATGCTAAGATAAGACTTGTGCATAGCTAATTGCTCTCACCACGTACCGTTGTTTAAGAATTGGAAATATTGAATTTCAAATAACGATGGCTTCCAACAAAAATTGAAAAACCGATTGAAAAAATGCTGTTCGTTCTAGGACTTCAACCAGTGAAATCCGTCAAGGAAGCTGATGATTTGACCACGGACTCGATATTAACAAATGACCAAATAAATAAATGGACGAATAATTAAGTTATAAAATTAATGCAAATATACGCTGTCGGTTGTATATGATAAATTGATTGAATGTATATAGTTCATGAGGCCAGTACATTTATTTTTCACTGCACCCTTTGAGATGGTGTTAGAATTTCAAGACGCTTTATTCGTACAAAGAAAAGACAATTTGAAGGGGTAGTCTGTCAGCTTTTAATAACGTAATATAACTTTAATGTTGGGGGATAACAGTTAACTCAACACATACAGAATGCACTTGTAAATCATGTAACGATATCGTTATTTTAAATCGTACTAACAATGACAAAGGACAGTTACTGTTCATCTATTTTTTTGTTACTGTACAATACAAAATTATACATTTTATTCAAAATACATCAACTGATAAAGTTGCCGTAAACATATTATATCAATAATATTATTTTATATAATATATTGTGACGATTAACCTCAATACTGAGCTGAAATTAACATAATAAGTTATTTTGGAATTTACAAAATGTAATAATTACATAGAAAAGCGATGCGTTTTTACTTAAAAGTGAATGCGGCGGTCTACCACTGGCTCCCTGTTCATTTTTTTCTGATGATGCTTCTTAAAGAAGCGAATCACGTATCACGATTTGTAACACAACAAGTGGAAAAACAAATTAAAAAAAAAATGTATATAAACAGTAAATACATAATAATATAATATATATCACATATTTTGAAAGGAAATAATGTAATAAAATATCAGAAAGGTCTATGTGTTAAAACATTGTCATAAGTGCGAGAATTTTTTTTTTTGCTGTGATGTCACAAAATGACATATCAGAGACGTTCTAATATTGCTTAAGATCATGATTGTCGTGCTTTCCGGAAGTTAAGGTTTGGAAGTGGGTAGAAAAAAATGAAAAGTCGAAGGCATAGGCGGGGCGGGCGCACCCCTATCCGCTCGATACAAAGGATTTAAATCAAATTTTATAGACAAACTGTGAAACTTGTGGTAGTAAAAAAACCCAATCTGCAAAGTGTATGCAAACAACAACACAATGCAAGAGACATGGGAGAATGGAAAACTTGTGACACCACACCAAGTACGAAATGAAAAAAAAGTTTGGTGATAAATTCAATATGAAAATTTTAGTGATTTGTGATAAAGACGGAACAATGTAAAGCTCGATTTTTTCTGAATTTATTACATATATGAAGCAGAACTTATAATAACGACATGTCTAATATGACAGTTAAAACAAAAAAACATGTGTATGATTAATAAAAAAAATAATTGAAAGTGGTGTAAAATAACTAAATAATGTAACAGATTTTAAGCGGCTAAGTAAAATGTTTAGTTACAAAAAGCGATAGAACCACATTCTGTTGAAATTAAGAAAAAAATATATACTGGCAATTTTACACAAAAAATTAAAAAATATATAGAATACAATAGAATACAATAAAAAAGAGAATCTTAACTTGAAAGAAATATTTTTTGCTTATAACTTTCAAAAAATGTCGCAAGTATTAAAATGTTCATATATTGCTTTAAGTAACTAGACGTATCATAAATTAAATACTTACATTTACACTGCAATATTCTGAAGGAAAATCACAATTAAAAGTCATATTACTATCTATGGTTAATTTAAATATTTATATGCCCATTGATAGAAAACGATGGAGGAATGTTGAATTAAATAACGAGCAGTCATAGTTAATAAGAGAATAACGATAGAAATGATATTTATGAGAATGTCTTATCAATCATTGATGTTGATGAACAAATATTTATTCCAAACTTATTTGCCTCCTCTTAATAATGTAAAGTGCTGATAAAATAATAATAATAATAATAAAATTAAAATGCATGCCAGGAAAATATACAGAAATGAAACACAAATTGAGAAATATATCATTGAGTGTTTGAATAAAAATTATTAGGACTCAAAATATTTTTTGTAATCATTATCGAAATTTTTAAATTAAATATTTGTCAAATAAAACTATAATTAAACATAATATAACATTGTCCATTAAGATTAGAATTATGAGTTGTCGTTTATTAATACATCGAAATTCTACGAGAAATCGACAGATAAATTTTTATTTAAAAAAAAGATAAAAATATTTAATAATAAGTTTGATTATAAAAAGTAAATCATAATTTAAGGACGAAATATATAAGAAAATAGTTCACTTCTTTTATATTAATGTAAATATGTAAAAAATATTACAACTCTGTTATTATTTATTACTAACCTAAAATTAGTAGACATTTTCGTACAATAGAAATAGCAGGAAAAAATTAACAAATCGTTATTTTGAGTGAAACAAAAGCAGACCACAGGCAAATCAATTTTACGAGCCTGATGTGCGTGTGTATTCTACGCCGTAGACGCCCGTAGACGCACGCACTCGGCGGGCCTACGAAAAACTTTATTTTATGTTACTTGTGATAAAGTAATGAATTATTCACGAATTAGTCTGCAAACGTGTAAAAAAAATTCAACGAAAACCTGAGGACAGCTTTCATAAATATTTTTAAACTTTCGTTAAGTAAAAGTATGTGACGGGTTCAAAAAGGAGTTTTTTTTATTGAAATTTTTTTTTATTGAAAAATAAAAACTACAACATAATGAAATTATTGGAAGCAATAAAAAGCCCCAATAAATTAAACTTTATAATAAAAAAACTCAATTATTTAAAAAATGGAATTATTTCAAAGGTAATGGTATCCTTTCCGGTGTGAATATATATTTATTATCGATATTTTATCAGTTTTACTGGAGAAAATAAAAATTAAAAATTACGAATGAAACAAACTTTAGTTTCTAAGCATTAAACACCAAAAATTCACACGCGATTTTATGTACGAGTAAGATCGTAAAAAATACTAAATATTTAGTAAAATAATTATTTTCAAGTCAGATAAAACTCTAATGTGTGTTAATTTATTCCAAATACTATTTTTTTTATATAAAAAAAATATATTTTCAATTTCACATAACCACACTTAAAACTTCTGTTCATAGATGGTTCCGTAAGGCGTAAATCACTTAAATATCCAATGTTTAATAAAGCATGGTATAACATGAAATAAGATCGCAAAATTTCTAAATTTTAAGAAAATACTTTCTTTTTTTCCCGAACATTATTTTTTTGTCCGTTTAAAATTAACAGATTTTTAAATTCTCACTAAAGTTCTTTTTTGAAATTGCATTTTTAAATACATCATGATTAACATTATAAACGTCTGGTTTAAAAAAAAACTTGGTTTCCACTTCCACGCACGCGTTAGTTGGTGGTAATCGCAACTGGACATCGCTTGGGGTTGGGTTCGAGACCTGTCATAATTGAAAAAGATTTTTTAAAAATGATACCATTTACTTAAACAAACGAAGTTGCTTAATTCAAAATGGAAACATTTGCAGGGAAAAAACTTCATAATTATTTCGTTAAAAGAAATAGATAAAATGAAAACAATAACTCAGTTTTTTATTCAGAAGAATGAGGCACTTGATGAATTTAATGTAAAAAGTCTATTAAACATTCGAACTAATTAATATAAAAGTCGCATTTGAAACTTTGATGTCATGCTTAAAACGTAATTTGGAAAAATTACAAGTGTGACGCTTAGCGAAATAATATGATCATCAATGTAAGTGTTTTATATTCATTATTAAATAATTGTTTTGGGTAGTATTAGTGAGAGTTATGAAAATATTTTTTTTATATGAGAATGCCAACTCGTATTGTGACTTTTAAAATATAATTTAGAAATATAAGCATGAATAAATTGAATATAAAAATGGAAAATGTGCCACGTATAAAATGGTAGAAAATTATTATTTCATGGTAATAAATTGCTGAAGAATCAGTGTTTAAAATTGAAATTGCACAAAATTGAATGTTATGAGGATTCTTATCTTAAAATGGTAATTAATAAGGTGAATAACTAATAAATGTTTGGAATTATAGACGACATATAACAAACTTCACGTAGCATTAACAATTTGATGACAAAATATTAACGAAAAATAACATATTATACAAGAAAGAAATGTGAACGATAAAACAGAACGACCACGAAAGAGTCACTATAATTTAATCTCGGTTAAATTCGACGTAAGAATATATTGTTTGTAAAAATATGTGGTATAATGTTGATTATGTTCTGAGGGATGAGAATGGCTGTTTAAAGAATAGTTTCCACACGATCAAAAACCAAAGGGAATCGTCGATTATCCCACGTCTCATTAGCGGTTCCGCGTCACATCCGGAAACATCGACCGGCTGATCGATAGCACGTCGATCCGCAAAAATCCAACCGGCACAAGAGCCTCAGATTCGCGTCCATTATTTGCGAGGAGCATTAGCGAAAACAAGTTTTAAGTAGCGGCGTACGGGGGTCGCTTCGGGTAGGGGGATGCGCGCGGCGAGCTTTCGGGCGAGGGGGGCGCAGAGCTTTCCGACGTGCGGGAGGAGAGGGTTTCGGCGCCGCGACGACCGAAGCGATGCTGCGCGTCTCTCAGTCGAGAACTGGACCTCGCAGCGGAAGCACCGTCGTCACGATCTCAGAAGAGAGCCGAACACCTAACTCAGTGAATGAGTGTCATCTCCAAGACGGCGGGCAGCCGACGAGCAAGAAAACATCAAGAAGCGAAAATCTTACAGAAATAATCGTCAAAACAGTGCTTTCGTTGTGGTCCGGTTAAAACGGGAAATAAACGGAAGAAATCAGCGTTCGTCGCCGATACGTTCCATAGCGAAGTGTGCAAGTGTTTGGTACTTGGTAAATTTTCATTTGTCATCCGGCCGGTTTGCGTGTAAGCGCGACCGGGACTTCGGTGGATCGGCTCGCGCCGTGACGTGATATGTCCGTCTGACACATCGAACATTTCAGGTCTTAATTTTTTGCGGGAAGAATTGTTAAACTCAAAATTTCATTTTGGTGGGAAATGTTCAAAATATTCAACAGATGTCTGTAAATTTGTCCCATCTACGGTGTTAGAGTTTGGAAAAGTTATCCCTGTTTCGAAGTCTTACAAAAAGTGTTAAAATACGCTATCACGGCAAAAATTCAAATTTAACAAACGCAAAAATAATAAGTCTCATTAACACGATCTTGGCGTCAACTATTATAAGTAAAACATATTTATATATTTCGTTCACAAAGTTTTAAGCAATCTTTTGAAACTTTCTGAGTTACTAGTAACTCTGCTACCCATATGCCAGCCGAGGTATAAACGTAAGCAAAGAACTAAGCTTCGCATTGCGATTCTCGGAAAACTTTAAGATTATGCTCGACAACTCATCGGGGAGAGAGCGGAAATCTTGTTTTTTTTATTCGGGAGGCTCGTCGGCTCAAGGTGTGGCCTGGGTGGTCCCCACCCCCTTCGCTCATTTGAGGGGTGGGAATGGGGTGAAAGGGTGGGGGATTGGAAGGTGAGGGTGCCGTGGTGGGGTACGACGGCCCAGATAATGGGAGGTCAGTGGAGAAAAGGGTGCAGTCGCGGGCAGAAGTGCATTCAGATGTGGGGCGAATGCAAGCAGGTGCGGTCGGGTGATAGCGATCGCCACTGCACTCCGCCTGACACGGTCACCAGACACGCTCGCGCCGTACAACATATTTCTCCTCAATTAATTATCGCTCTATAAATAGCACTTCTAAAAATAGCCAAACGCAATGAAGTTCCCACAAGGACGTCGGACTGACGAATGCACCGGATGCATTTCCTCTCGTTACGCTTTGTCTTTGATTTGAATTTTTCTCACACGAAAATTCAAAAATATACTTCCGGCTTAAAAAAGTAAAAATATTTTTTAAAAAATAAAATAAAAACCGTTTTACTTTGAATGAAATATAAATAAATTGAGTTGCTGTAATTTAAACGCTGAGACGTCGCTATAAAGCGAACGAGTTTTCGCTAATCGAAAGCTACAACGCAACGGGATATCCAGCCGACGAAAGCGATTTCCCGCGGGCCCTTCGGTAAATACAATCTCGCAACACAAACACCAAAGCGCGCGCGTGGAGCTTTATTTTAATTTACAGTTGAACTTCGCATTGGCAAACACGAATCTCAAACAATCTCGAGATAACTTCACATTTTTTGAAAATAAGAAATAAATATTATCAATTCGATTTTCAAATATAATTACACTTTGAATGGTGTATGGTGTTTGAATGTCGGAAGATAGCCGTGACTTTATTTGATGATATGGATTTTTTTTTGCGCGAAGTGTTTTAGATATCCGTCGGGAAGGAGAAAAACGCAAAGTGCTCGTACCGTTTCGGCGGGACGGACGCGAGAAAGAGGCCGAACAGCGTGAACGGTGTCAGATGTGTGTACAATATTATTTTGGAGGAGAAGACTGCGTCGCTCCCGAGTTAGGCCGCCGGCGGTGCTTCTGGTGGCGCCGTAAATAGACGCCGCTCACGGAAATAGCCCCGCGCGAGTGTACAGTTACACGCGCCGACCGCCGACCGACGGCGACGGGGGATACCCGATCTCTAGACGCCGTCAAAGGTAAGTCCCCGCGGACCAAACATGACAATTGATCCTTTTTTTCAGATCAGCGGATTTCCACTTCAGTCAATACAATTATTCTAATCTTCCCAGTCGAAAACCGTATATTTCACAAGTGATTAAATAATTTTCGAACATACAAAAAGTGTGTCAAAATATTTTCGAAAAACATAAAAAATACACACGGAAACATGTTGTTATAAAAAATCAAAAAAAATTGTTTCGGTAAAAAATTTTAGGTCACTAAAAATTTTCACAATGTCACAATGTCAGATGTTTCTTTTGATTTTCATTATCTAAAAACGCCTTTTAAAATAAATATGCAGATTTTAGTTTGGAAGAGTTAAAAAAAACGAATGAAACGATTGTTTATTAAAAATGTCTATCCACTTGAAGTCGATGTAGATATGTGTGTCGCGAATTGGATACTGCATGTGAAATCGGGTGCCAAGTAGTAGAAGCACTAGAACGACTGTATCACATAACAATTGGAATGTAAATATCGCGCGGCGCTGGTGATAATGAGAAGGAACTGTTTCGATGATATGGTCGCGTGCACCTGCATACATTCTGCATCCACCGTCGCTATGCGCTTTTATTTACGACGTGACGCGCTGTTTGCTGCACAGCTTTGTCTCAACCAAGACTGCCTGTCAGGCGACGGCTATTTTCGTTCACAGTATTTTCGGACGCTTGCTCTTGACTCGGAGATCATTAAACTCGTTCCGACGGAGTTATGAAGCAACGATAATTGATAGAACGAAATCAAGTCGCTAAGCATTCCTTACGAGATAAATTCTTCAGTAGATTTAGAATAATACTAAGAAAACTACCAACGAATAAATAATAATATTTTTTTTATAAGAAAACGATACGTTTTGTATAAGAAAGAAAAAAAACTTACGGATGATGAAATAATTCAGTTCATTGATAAATTGACAATTGTTGTCTAGAAGTAAATACTGTGTAGCTTACGAA
Organism: Himalopsyche anomala; assembly: GCA_031772345.1. Lineage (NCBI taxonomy): Eukaryota > Metazoa > Arthropoda > Insecta > Trichoptera > Rhyacophilidae > Himalopsyche > Himalopsyche anomala. Next base: position 7,057,726 of record CM062824.1, on the reverse strand, counting down.
AATATATAGCAAGGAAATATTCGTGAGCCGATTACAAGTATAAAACGGGCTTCCGAATCGCGCGGAGCCTTCTTTTCCCTTTGACGGAACACAACTTGAGCAAGCCTATTGTCATCGCCACCCTTCGGCGGTGTCTCGAACATTAGCTTTGCGAACAAAGGTGATACCAAAATGTCAGTCGATCTTCTATAATGTCACGATAAAACTAAAAGAAGCACGAGAGAGGTAGTCGATTAGATAGGCGAGACGAGCGGACGTCAATAAAAAGTGACAAGCGAACAAAGTTGTCTAGTAATATATTTTATGTGTAATGCGTGTTTGTTTTTATCTTTCAGCTTTGGATCAGTTTCTTGTAATCGGTTTTAATCTTTGTTTTATATGTGTGTTATACAAGTGAAAAAGTCATCAATGAAGAACACAGCTTGATGATCTACGAAGCTTAATCAGTGGCGTGTGTGATGTGCCAATTAGGCTGGGTAGTGACGCAAAGGGTGGGTGGGGGTCGTTCGTGAATCTCCAAACCGTGAAATTGGTCACAAAGCGCGTTGTTTGCTTTAGCTGGTTGACTCCGGGTCAAATTGTATCCGATTCATGTCATTTGGTCCCCTTCAACCAGCTGTAGTTGACATCTGCCAAACAACAATAGGGTGGGAAGGAGTGGAATGAAGATGCAATAAACAAATTCTACCCTCTTTGAGCACCACTTCAAAATATTGAGATGACTGCGTGATAAAATTTACAAGACTTCACAAGAATTTTCGAATGGGAAATAATTTTTAACTTTATTACAGGTTAGTAAGTATAAAAATGTTTCTGGTGTTTACTGATGATGTTGCATAAAGTGAATGTTTTGTATGTATCATGTATTTTTATAAATGTTTAATTTATTAATGAACGATTTAAATATTATGAGAGATAAATGAGTGCTTTCTAACTATTTTAATAGAAACGGTGACTTAAGGTCATAATTAAGATTTATAATTCACGTTGATATTATTTACATATATTCTACGGAAAGATTTCCATACTTAAAAATATTCTTTCCAAAAACAACTCAATTATTATATATTTAAAAAAAGGATGAACTCATAAAAATAAATTAAGTCGTAAAATATATTTTAGGTACGAGAAAAGCAATTCAGTAAAAAAAATATTTTTTTGAAATGCTGAGCAAACATTTTTCTACAAAACAGCGATTTAAACTGCTCACTCCATTCTGAAAAAATAGCGTATGCGAATAAATTGTTTTCCGAATCGAGTGAAATGATATACATACAGAAAATGTAGTATATGTAACATACAGGAACAATGGAGAGTTTTGCGAATACCTAAATGTATCTAAATATTCATTATGGTAACAATTTAAAGCGGAATAAACACAACGTAATTTAATTTCACAGTGTTAGATATAATATGAACGTGTTACTTGACTTTTCGGTTTTGATTTAAAAGCCATTAGGAAAAAATGCTTCTGAATTTTCCGCCCGCGTTTCAACATGACTCACTGAAATACGTTTCGCTGGAATAGCAGTTAAGTATTTTAATTTTGTTAGCAAACAAAAACGACCCCAGCTCACGTTGGCTTTTAGCTTAATCGATATAATGATTGTGGCGAAATTTCGCACACTCGTCATTTGCGCTTCAAAAATAGCTGACGCCTATTATATACTGAGATCTACGCGATAATAATTATCAATACTGAAAAACGTGTGCAAATATGAATAAAAAGTGTTTTTTTTACATATTTATTGCCGAATCAGGTAAATTCGTTTAATATTTAATTAACATCGTGTGATGATGAATACTCATTTTAAAAAAAGCTTTAAAAAATAAAAAAATATCAGTTCAATATTGAAAGAACTTAAAATGTTTGTATCCAGTGAAGTAAATAATTAGATGTTTGTTATATTTTTAAATAGTTATAGAATGGATTATATGTAATTATCATGTAACTTTTTTATATAAGTTTGATATAAAAAAACAACATTTATGATTAAAAGTTCAATTAGGAATTTATATGATTGGCGGGAAATAATAACATATTTAACCAATATAAAATGATAGACGAAACCGATCGTGATTTTATTAAATAATATAGAATGAGTACAAAAAATGTTTCGTTATTAAACTATAATATAATTAACGTTGGATATAAAAGACATTAAATATCTTTATTTTAATATAGTGCGACGTTCTATTAAGTTGATATATGAACATCTTATTTAATGTAAACTTTTTACTGTCACATATTGCGGTGTACAACATAATAATTTATAAAGAATATGTACAAGTGTAAGTTTGTTTTTCAGTTTAGACTTGAAATATTTAGAGGAAGAGATTAAATATAAGATTATTTATGTAGATACAAACAGCTGCTTCCGTAAGCTTGAACGTGAAAAATGCTCAGAGAAGTTATTATAATATTAATGTTATAAAACAACTGTGCGGTAAACACAATATTTCAAGACACAGAGTTTTTAATAATAAGTTAATTTTGCAATTTTTATTCTGTAATAACAAGTTCAGCGACTTGAAAATTATAATTTGATGAATTTTAAATTAAGTCCTTTTGGTTCAAGATTGTTGTGCAAGTTATTTTCAGTCAACAGTGAGTGTTTTGTCTAAGATACATTTTTATAGTGATAGAATGCAACCACATATAGATTTGAATGCACAGAACATTATATCTATTGAATAGTAAGTGACGATAAGAAATACGAATTTTATATGCTTGTATATTTATTAAATTTCAGCCAATTGAGACTTCATTTTTAAGAATACCAATCGTATGTTCTGAACATAGTCAGATAATATAAACACGCTCTATGTAAAGTATTCGAATAGGATTTCGACTATAGAAGTTGGCCGATCTCAAATAATTGGATCAATTAAATTAAATTTCTATTATTGAAAACATTCAGCTATTTTAGTAAATATAGTTTTTTTTCAGTTGAAAAATCAGCGAAAACCTTGTTATGTTTAATTTAAGCAATTTAAATGTTTCATAAAATGAAAAGCGTGGTGCGTATGACGATAAAATAATTGATTGCCTTATAAAGAATAGCTTTTAAGGCTAAGTCACTTATTCTTTTATGGATAAATTGAATAAGTGGATTGCAAATATACATAAGACACAACACACCCAGCGGTGGATTCGCGCAGAAAAAACAAATATGATTTATTTTTAACGACATACATGTATTATATTATACATAAATTTGTGTGTGTTGCGATGTTTACAGAGCGAATCGAGATGTTTTCTATGAAATGGATATTTTATTTTCTGTGAAAAGAAAAATCCCCGTCAGACGTCGTTAACGGAAATCAGCATTTGACTCAGAAGCCTGAGCCGCGGGAATCCCTAGCAATATACTCCAAGCTATGCATCCATCTTTTTTCTTAACGACGGTACAAAGATGCGTACAATAGAGCTCAGAGGAATGGCTAGTATACCTTCAAAGAATAGTTCGCGTAATGCCGGAGCTTACTGAGCGCGGATCGCGATCGGAAGCTGGTCTTAGACATGCATTATATTAGGACTTAAGTAGCACATGAGTTATTAGGACAAACAAGAGATTAACTGAAAGAAAAATTTAATTACAATTTAATGGATGCGGTCTATGCATCGCCATTACAGAAGATAATGTACAATAAACGAATGAACAAAATAAAACAAGAAACAGTAAAACAAGACAAATTTGTTTATTCACTTTTTTTGAAGAAGATTTTGATAAGGTGTAAATTTTTAAAAAAATAATTAAAATACATCCATGCAAAAAATTATATCGTAATAGTAAAGTTGTATTTTTTTTTATATTTCGTGATATTCTAAGGGTAAAATACATTTTTACGATGAACTCTACAATGTTTTTCTAGTGATTATTTCTTGCCAAGGTTTGTTAAGTGTAATTTTTATATTATTTAAAAAACGCGGAACACGTAGAAGTTAATTTAATTTATATTTAGGAAATTCTACCGATCTTTTTTATTAGTCAAAGATTAAACTTTTAAACAAAACATTTATGAAAATAAATTTTAATTATGAACCTTATTTTTTACTTTTCGATACGGCAAAGAGTTATATTGAATATAAGTATATGATTAAAATTTATTTAGTAATCATCTCTTTTTAATAAATAACGTAAATAGTTGCAAGCTACGTAATTATACTGAAATGAAATAAAATCATCTAAAGACCGAATAACAATTATTGACGTCAAAATTTTTGGCAACGTTGTAAATCTCGTATATGGAAAATGTACAATCATAAACGGAGTACACGATAAATTTGGAATACGCGTATGGTGACGCAAAAATGGAACAAGAATCCGATACGTATTTATATTACAATCGTAAATATTATATACGTAGCATTTTTTCGATCAGAAATGTTTGATGTAGGGATACACATGTATTTACGCTCACATTTATCGCGATGCAAGAATATTTTGGCAAAATTCCAAGGCAATTGTAAATGTTTTTCGGAAACAGAAAAGTTTTACTCCTAGCAGTAAAAAAAAAAAAACTCAACGTCTACTTTGATTAAATTAAAAATACAGTACGCTTTAAAACAATAAATCAACAAAAGAATAACCAATAAGAATATAACATAACATAAGTATCTAATAGATTATTTATTCGTTAAATTAGTATAATAATAAGTATTTCAAAATTGAATTTTACTCTACTGCCTTTCCTTTTTAAGTGTATTAGCTTAAAAAAAAATAATATGCTACCAATAAAATAAAATAGCTTAACAGATATACAATTCAATGTTTTGCGGATCACAAAGTAAAAAAAATATGAATATGACAAAACTAGGAATTGCAAAATCAGACGAATATATCAAAGCCGATATTTAAATTAAAATATCAAATTGAAAATATATCACGACCATAAACGGGTGAGTTTCATGAATAACTTACAGATTTTTATATAATAAAAGCATCATGGAAAAGCTCTTCAATTCTGGTAATATTCAATATTCATACAACTCTTAGCAGATTAAAAAAAAAACAATTTATCGCGAACAGTTTAATTAAAATATGTCATAGTTTTTATACATTCATAATTTGATTTTGGTATATTTTCAAAACTGAAATACCAGTATTTCTGAAATTTTAAGCAGCAGTTTCGGTAATGCCGGTATAACTAACTATCCCGAGTTCAAACACGTATATGTAGATAGATTAATTAATATATAGTTTTATTATTTCAATGAAATAACAAAAAATCAAAGCTTAAATAAAAGCAAAGATGCTTTTAGTATACATATAATATAGGCGATTGAATTGAATTGATTAAAAAGCATTTTTTCAATTCATTAAATCAATAAATAAAACCGACTTTTAAGCATTCCGCTAAAATAGAATCAATTTTTAAAATAAAATCTTCATAGTATCTTATATTTGAAATAAATAATTAAAAAAGAAAATAATTTAAATGTGAAATATTATTTATTTCATGTAATCTCCATTGAGACTACAGTTATTCTTGGAATCGTATTTATAAGAATGACAGAAAAAAATGTCCACTAGATTTTCATAACAGATCACTCACTCATTCTATAAATAACACCTTCAGTTAAAAATATCAGACAACACGCAAACTTTGTGAAGAGATTTTCATACAAAGTTTTTTATTTTGATAATTAATTTCCCGTTATCAGATACTACGTATTAAATTGTTCAAAAGAAAGCTCTCGGTGAAAAATTTTCAAAGTCCTTGTACATCAATAGTATCAAAAGCCCTGAAGTAGTTGCGACTTCCTGATGTAAGCTCGGAAACTCGGACAGGCAATGCGGAAGGCATTGTTAGTAAATTCTCAGTAGCGAACTTTTTATACTCTCTACATTATAAAATAATAATATTCCAAGTTATATTGTGTTTGCGGCCATCAGAAATACACTTAGTAAGTAAAATTTAGTTAAAACTTGTAACCTGGCAATTATCTTAAAGAATCATATATAGAAGCATATTCTAAGCTTGATTTCAATATTGTATATTGATTAATATGAAAGTTTTTGTCTGTGTATTTTATTTTTAAATTGTATGTATAGAAATATACATTCAATAATCACATTGAGATTACTTGCAAGAAAGCATTACAAATGTTGGGCTTTATCATCCGTACCACCAGAGTCTTTTCGGGAGTTAAAGTTCTAATATTAATGTACAACGCTTTGGTTCGAAGCAGACTTGAGAGTGGGTCAATTGTTTGGGCCCCAAGATGCTCGAAATATACCCTTATGGTGGAGAAGATTCAGAACAAATTTTTGAGACTTCTCTACATGAGGGTGTATGGATATTACCCATGGCTTTATCCAACTGACTTTCTCTTAGGCATGCTTAACTTCAATAGTTTGAATGTTCGAAGAGAAATGTATCTGGCCATATATTTCTTTCGACTTATACGTGGCCAAAATGAGAATTCCACCATTCTTGAGAATGTGAATCTAAATGTTCCTGATTATTTTTTGAGAAATCGTGGACATGAATTGTTTGTTCTCCCAAGGTGTAGAACCAGCCTGCCAATGGGGATGCCACTGGGGAGAGCTTTAACGGTGTTCAACAATATTGCTTCGGATGTCGACATATTCCACGTAGACGTGGGTGAGTTCCGACGAATACTATTTTTTATGTATTAAAGTAGAGTTCGTCGGAGCTTACTCAGTTGACTTCTTTGCCATTTTTTTTTCTATTGATTATAATATTAAATTGTACTATTTTTTTTCTCCATTGTAAAAGTTTTAAATTTATAATTTGTCAACCTTTTGCAATGTTAATTAAATGAATAAATAAATAAATTATTTGTTTTGAAAATATTATTATAATGAAGTTAAAATATATTAAGACCAATATCTATATGAAGTTAAGTTCTAAAAATACGGGTCTCTAATTGAATATTTTGGATTTTTTTAGAAAAATACAATTTTACTCAAAATGGATCACGTACAATTTTACAATGTCACTAGTATAAGAAAGATAGGCTTATAATTGATAATTCAAGAATTCTATAAACATACGTTGAAAATACCAAATCGTCGTTTGACAGCTGATTTTAGTTAGAATGTAAAAAATCAATTTTATTTTTCAATATTTTTTTTTCATTTATAAAAAAGGAAATTCGATGGAGGGACTTGAAGGAAGGGAAAAATAGGCAACAACATTATGTGAACGAATCACAAGACTACTTTTTCAATTTGAAAAATGGTTTTAAAAATATATTAATAACTTCCTTGAACTATAAGGAGTACGTTTGTCTCGAATGTGGTTTTCATGGAAAGATAATTAAAATGTTATTTTCCAGATTAAATAATTTGAACCCACCCCTCTAAAAAAAGAGTTTTAAAATAGCAATACTACATGGTACAATAATAAAAAGATTACTTAGCATAGTTTATGGACATTATGCAGACCTTCGTAATTTTCTGTGTAACAGCTATCAACTAAGTGAAAAAGGTTTTTTAACCCAATATGTTCAGCTCATTCAAAACGTTCAATGTTTTGAATGCAAACGATTCAATTGAAACTTAATATGTGTACAATAATTTCTCAAAAGAAAACCTTTTTAAAATCAATGTGTTTATCAGTCATAAACATTATATTTTAACGGTCTTACAGATCGTACTATATTACATTAACTAAAACAAATTTTAGGTATCTGTGATGATGATAATTAAACAGAAGAACATTTAGCTATGAAGTCGTTGTATTTAGCAGGTGATACGGTTCTGTTAGCGATCTGAAACTTAAATCCATTTCATTCGACTGTCGTCTCCGTGTTTTACGCGAGCAAAATACCGTACATTAAAAAAAATCTGCTCAATATCGGACACCTAACACCAATCTACGTTGGGAGATGTTCAGATAAAACGTTTGGACGCGTAGTTCGATCGGATGTACGGCGTCGAAGCACGCGCGTAGGCACTTCTTCGGCCGGAATTCGCTTCGTAAATATTTTATGTGTCAAAGCTCCGGCGATCAATGGACTTAAAGGGATTTCGGAATATTTAAAAGCTCCCGAAAACTGTTACGATTCGCCGATTTCAAAGTGTTTCCGCCCAGGGCTAGGACGAATTCGTCGTTTTGCAAAAATATTTAACGCTAAATAATTCTTTGTTTCGAAATAAACATGTCTAAGTCGCGAAAATGAAGAATTTGTTATTGAAACACTGCTTCGCAAATAATCATAACATAAAAAATTGTGAGAGGGAAAATAGGATGCGATTTCTCCTGAATATTTATAAGTGGTGTAGTCATAACGTAGTCGTAAATATTAAAATTTAATACACAAAACGAAAACTCGGAGAGAATAATCGCCTACAACATAAATATCTTTGTGCTTGTCATTCATTTCAATAAAATAAGTAAACAAAAAGAGTAGAATATAAATGAATCTTCGATAAATAATATTTAAATTAAGTATGAAAGTAAGCAGCAGTAAAAGCAAAAATATAGAAGTATAAAAATAATTTCTATTGATGTTTTTATCAACTCCTTTAGAGTTGAGCTAATTAGATATCCCAAAAAAGTTTATGTGAGGTTTATCAAAAAAATAATATAAATAAAATTTGGTCAAATTTAATTAAAAAAATTAAAGTATATAAGTTGGTTGTAAACACGGCATGTACATATATGTGAGATTTCATTTAAAATCCAAAAAAACTACATTTCTGTGTGTTAAAAATATAATATATATTCAGTTCAGTGAGATTGCAAAACAATCTAATAGAATACTATTTTTCCTGATCGTTTTAAATTATGACTTAATTGCTCGAGTAATCAAATAAATAAATACTATAACTAATGTGGAATCAAAATATGACTAGTATAAGCATCAACTGTTTTGTAAAATAAGTCCTGGTAAAAAAATACATATTAAATATTTAAGTTATTTGAAAGGGAATCGTTCCATTAATATGTATATTTAAATGATCTTTGATGACAATTTATGTCAAAACAAACACAAAAATAGAAATAAAACTATTTTTATTTTAAAAGGCAGTAAAAGGATTAATTCATAGATTAATTCATAGTTATGAATTAATCTTTAAGATAAAATATTGAATTCATATGAATGATTATCAAAACGAATTGTATATGTACATTCTGACAATGAATATTTTTTTTTGTGTTATTTCTTAAAGTTGATAACTCTATTAATAATTTGTCCAATTTTACATTTATTGAAAGCTTTTCCGATAGATTTTTATTTTATAATTTAATAACCTTGAAACAATGGAGATGAAAGTCAATCAATATGAATATTAGACTAGGAGATAAAAGAATGGTCAAATATACATTAAAGTATTTAAATTCAAGCAGCGAATGCATTGTGCTATTTGCATTTGAAAACCAATATAACCAAACCAAGTTAGCTGGAACGCCAATAATAATTAATAAGCCACGGGAGGCGGCATAAGCTCGACCACATTCAGAATTATTTATAAAGGGTCCTTGAGTAAAGCGATTAAATTACATCAAACATTAATGTTTGCGGTGGCCAAAACTTCCAGATTATGGAATACACTTGTAGTTTATCACGAAAGTTGCACGTGGAGTGTACTAGTGATATATTATTGTTTCTCGCGAATTTTCCGTCCATAAATTGTCGCCATACTGGTCAAAGTATGACTAAATGCGTCATTGAAAAGTTGTGCTGTTAACTTAAAAATGAATGTAAATATACATACAATGTATAACAATTGATATAACGTTTTTTGTGTATTAAAGAGACTAAAAAAAAGTTTAAAGGTTAACGGTGATCTTAATATTATTATGGCATTGCAAAAATTAATATTACATTTTTACTGAATTAAAAGATAATCGCTGATATGAAATGAGTTTCAATATTAAAAAAAATAAATAATAAAGACAATAAATTATGTTGACAATTAAGTTAAAAAGAAATCTCTAGATATTGGAAGTCATTATTTACAAAAATAAAAATTAGGATCTACATATGTGTAAATTTTGTGCATTGAAAATTGAAACCAATGAAACACAACAAGCAAAACAACACATGCTCGTTCAAAATCAATGTAATATTTCAAAAAGTTTGTTTACTAACGAATCGCAGTATACTTTATCTGTTATTCAAACTAAATGTAAATGGATACGTTTGATACTGATTGAAAAATTAAAATTAATGCTGAGATTAACTACTAAGCAGAGTTTTTGTCATGCGTATTTAATAAAAAATGATATATTCGTGTAAAACAATGTAAATGCATACTAGATAATTATTTAAAGATGATATTGGTATGTATAATACATAAATAAAAAATACACTATTTTGTACTAATTCAGCATTTATCCAATTGGATTAGGCTGGTTTTGCTCATCAAGGCAGTTCAATTGATAATAATATACATTAATACATGCATATTTAGCTAACTCAATTCTCTCTCAACTCAAAGTCAATTAAAACTAACAAGAGAGTACTAAAAAATAGCTGATATAAATAGTCAATATATTATCAACATGTTTTAATATAATGGTGCATTATTTGAACTGGGACGGTATTTTTGGGGTAAAGAGTAAAATTGATCAGTTCATGTTTTTGAAACATTATCTGATGCAATAACTTTTATGGTTAATGCCATACATGTTAAATATGTATATTATAAATAGCATATTACCATTCTCTGGATGATTTTCAAAAACGTTTTTGGAACAATTGTCGTTCTTAAGTCAAACAACTCTACTTAATTTATTCTGTATAGGGGGTAGTTGTATAATAACCGAAGACAAATTAAACGAATTTATCACAATGGAATCACATAATACTCTTTGCGCGAGAGAAATTTAAAGCACATGAGCCACTTTATCTTTGCAGAAGAGGAAGTAGTACCCAAGGGCTTAACCGGCGACCAAATTTCGCACTTCTCGAAATGGTTGTAACAACGTTTACAGGAAATACAAGTAAAGCAAAATAAAAACACAATGCAATGATTGGATTGTCTTTACTAAAAAATAACATTTAAAATAAAACAAAAATGATTTTTTTATCGCGGTTCTTGAGGTGTAATAATTTTATATCAGTAGTTTTGAAGTTTGTCTTATATAATTTAAAGTTAAAACAAATTTTGTAACTTATTAAATATTCTTTCTCGGCATAAAACGATGAAACTAATAAAACATATATGTCAAATATTCAACTAAAAATTCAGAAAAAAATAAAAGACTCGTTCGAAATTATTCCACTTTTATAATGGTCATATAAAATAAAGATAAAATTAGTACAGAAAAATGTTTTATTTTTTTAATATAATGCCTTTACACCAAGTATCGACAGTGGAGCACCTTCAAGAAAATTGAAATTCATAATAATATATAAAATATGTAAATATGTTTGTCAAGTGCATGACGAATTGGCGTTAGCTGTAATGTCATATACTGTACTTTTAATTTTTAAACAATATATAACATTTATAACTTGTATTAAAAAATATATACATTTGTACTTATTCCACTTTTATTTAAAATGATCAGGACCGGTTTTCAAAAATTTCAAATCTAATCAAAAAAAATGCTTAAGTGGAGACAAACGATAAATTCGAACGTAATTATAATCTGAAAAACAAAAAAAATAATAATTAAAAAATCGTTTGACATGTAACAAAAAAGGAAAATCAATAATTTACTAAAGGAAAGATAAACTTGGATGTTTAAAAAGAATAATGCTTTAAAAAAAACAATGGATAAAAGAATATTTCGCAAAAAATATATCAATACAACTTACATCCCGTACACATAGTATATATAAATCATGATTTCCTCTTTCCTCTTTAAAATATAAATTTAAAAATAATAATAAATTTGTTTATCATTAATCAATGTAATGCGGAAGGTTGTTTTTTTTTGTAAACCATATCCACATCCACATGACTAACCGATGAACAATATATTGATAGTCGGATCATTATAATCATCAAGTCTTCTCCTTTTAAGTGGCAAAGATTAAATTTTAAGCAGTTTTGATTGATTTTGTTTTACGTCAATGTTAACTAAATTTAATGATTTTTGAAATTTGAGTTTCGATGGTATAGTACTATACGTGCGATTCGTGCACGAGCGCTTTCGAAAAGGGAACATGTGAGCTTTTGTTGGGTGGAGGAGAGGGTGGAAAAAGGGCACGGGGAGATTTAAGGGCGGAGGCTTTGCCTGAGAGAAGACACGAAAAAGGAAACCGAGAAGAACGCAGCGTCGTTGTGGCAAAGGGAATTTATCTCGGCGCGCCGAACTAGAGCAAAATAAAACAAACAACATTCGCCTTTGAGGCCGATGAGGTCGCTGACAAGCTATGCGGTTGATACAGGATGGTATTCAATATAAAAGAACTATCCCGGCTAAAACTGCACGACAAAATTGATTCCTTTGAAAAGTGGAAATGTGAATTTTGTAAAAAAATGTACAAATAATGCGGAGCGCTTCATTTGTTCGTAATAAAGAATATTCGTAAAATAAAACACACTTACTTCGTTTGTATAGAAAAACAAACAATTATTTAGTTTTAAACTACGTAAGAATAACGACCAGTTTTGAATACTAACCATCAGTTGAAGTATGTAAGTAACGATTCACTTGAATTATTTTACGTAATTTTGCTGGAAGAAAAATGTTTGTCATTGTCATCTCTTCTACAAAAATCATACAGAAAGTATAAAGAATTCGGATTCTTAACCAAAAACGATAAAAAGTGAGAATTAAGTATTCAATTTATGAATGTAGAAATATTATCGTACACTTAGCATAAACGGTGCAATATGCAATTGTCAAGCATGATTCTACAAATTGAGAATCTACTGTAGTAATCGATGTCATATTTGCTTTCTTAATTTATGTCACATTGATAGCAGATTTTTGCCTATAGAATCTGTCATATAACGAGATAAAAAAATCGTTAGTGTTAAGTGTATATTTGCATTATTTAATGAGAACGTTTTTAATAAATATTGAAACGTATCTATAATTTTTCAAAGCACAATTCAGTTGAATTGCAATACCGAATAAAACATTAATCCCCTCAAATGTAAACTTGAAAAAAAGTAATATTGCTTTAAATAATAATCATTTTTACACGTCGAAAAGTATGACTAATCTGAGTTAAAATATTGTGTTTTGTAAAATAAAAACCGTATACATAATACAAATGACGATTTTAAAAACCGGTGTCTTTTTTTGGATATTGATTTTATAAGTTTACGTAATGGTGTTTTTTGGTGAAAATTTTATTTAATCAAATAAATGACAAACAAGTAAAAACTGCGTAACAGATGATAAAAAGACATTTTCAATTAAAATTGAGGCAGCTGAAAAACACCGATGTTTTATAAGAATGAAAACCGATCGCTAAAAATCACATTGAATAAAAAAACGTTACACAATCAACCATTCGGAAGCGGACAACTTAATTAATGTGAGTTTTTCAAGACCTCATTTCGGCAGTGACTTAAATTTAAAAGCATCGAAATGAGGGCGGAATGGATCTGATTACCGACTTTCAAGAGGAAATTTTAATGAGGTACCTCTCCGTTTCCCCCGCCCGAATGTTTCTGGTGAGAGAACAATTCAGAACAGCGCAGCAAATGGAAGGATTTGGCAAGACTGAATAGGCAAAGGTTTCAAAGAATAAGATTGATTTGAATAGAAGAGAATCATTGCAAGCCCCACATAATAAGAATTATCCCTTGAATGTGACCGAAATACTTTCGGGAGCAGTTGACTAAGAAAGAAAATGGGAAATTTTCTTTGGCGTCGACACCCTCTTATACATAATGGCTAATTAAAAATGGGGGAATTTGATACAATAGACAGAAAGTTGTGGAAAATAATGCCATATAATTCTAGTAAATTAAATTATTTTCACGATAAAGACATAAAAGGTTTTTGTTCCGTTATCGTTTTATAAAATATGAAGGTTTTGTAAGAGGCGTAGACAACTGTTTTCAACAACATCACGTTTTGATTTACGAAGTTTTTTCTTCTTTCAAAAATGTGTTTTTTTAATATTTTTTGAAATAGAACAAGATTTTTTTATCAGAACTAAAATACTAGACACCAAAATCGATCGCGATCGACATTGACTATTTTAAGATGTTAAGTAAAAAAAAATTATATAAATAAATTATTACTTAAAATACAGAAATATGCATACAATTTTTCATTACGTAAAGTAACAGTTGTAAGAAAGAAATTTCTTTAATTCAAATAATAACAAGATAAGAAAAACGTACGCGAGCTTATTAAAATACGTTTTTATATGAAAACTATTTATGCTTCAAGCATTTCAATCTGAAATATTCATAATGAACGTGACAAAAATTTCTTATTTCTTAATACAACATAAAAATTGGAATGAATGAAAAGTTAGCTCATCTATATAAATAAAAATGCATTGGTTTATGTTTATACAAGTCATGTAAATTTGTTTACATTTTTAGAAAAGTGGATTTTTCATATTATCAATTTGGTGTTAGCATTTATTGGGAAGTAAAAAAAAGAATGATTAATAAGAGAATATGATACATTAAGTAACATAAAAATGAAGTTACATTGTATAATGAAGCATATTTGTTTATGTTAATTTTACTTATCAATAAAACAAACGATTAATTTTCATTTGTCTGAAAATAATATCAAAACAATGTTCATAGATAGCTCAAATTAAACAAGAAGAGGAATTTTAGGATAAAGATTCATATCGTAGCATAATATCTACTGTATTATTGTTTAGCAAAAGTTGGTAAGCAGACATATTTACACGGCAGAGGCGGTTACTAGTAACTAAGAACGATTGGGACGAAGCAACTATAGAAACTCGTATGAATGAGTTACCGTGTACTTCATAACAATAACTCTAACAAAATTAGCATATACAGCGAATCTACGAGAGGGTTCGATATGAGATAAGGCAGAGTGTAATTCTGTACCTGGCTACAGGCCATACAACTTTAAACGTAGACTAGATATGGTAATAAATCGTCGACGTTTAAGTTTTGATAACGTTAAATGAACAATTCATTTTTATTTAGCGGGGTAATTTTGTAACAGTAAATATGGATATAACGATCGTTGCAAATAGCTAAACATAAACGTTTTTATTCTTGTTTTCTGATTTGTATCTGATAAAAAAGGGTTGAATGTCAAATTTACATAAAAAAAAACATATGGAAACGAGTCCTAACGTGCAATTTTTGTTCCGACGTTATATAATTTAAAAAAACTGACTTACAAGTTTGCGAATTACAAATTAAACTTGCTGTTAACTATCAAAGGTTTTCAGAGTGGTATCACAATTATGAGGCGTGATTTATTTAGAAAAATAAACAAATGCGCAATGTTATTCATAAAATCAACAATAACTTTAAAATTACATTCGTACGAATAAGCGATGATGTCTTCGAGGAAGTATATATAAATTGTATTATACATGTTTCAATGTATATGTCTGTTTGTCTGTAACGCAAATCACACACATACACACTCTCTCTCACAGTGCAACATGCGCATATTTTAAATGTTGAAGTGTGACCCCGTTACAAGGAATTTAGAATACTAGTTATTCGTATTGATAATGAGAAGAGATATCAATGTGGACTATTTAATCACAGTGTAGCGGATCCGTTCAGTACAAAGATATAATCTTAACACGATAAGACTATGGTATGCTCTGGCCAAAGGCTGATATCAATGTAGTGTGATAACAACACACGAGATTCAGATATTGTAGACTATTCCCCATTCAATTTACATCATGTCGCTTGTAATATGTAGATTAAATATATCAACAGCACGAGAGGTGAATATGTCCGAAGAGGGGGATACCGCTGGGGTTTCACATATCTCTATCGAAACTAAATAATCTTTACAAATAATACTATTCAAAAAATAATTATTATAAAATTGAAAATGAAGACTACGTTACTTCACTTGTGTTACAAAATTTAGACCTTTATTTTGTAATTTATAACTGAAGAATCAGGATCATTTTTTATTTATTCAATAATCTTGTGATTTTCTATCTTATTATCTTATAGGCAAAAAACGGGTCACAATTTATAACACAACAAGTGTAGTAACAAAATTTTCAAGTTAAACTCAATATATTTTAACAACCTTTAAAAGTTTATATTTACTTTTTGTATTTTCTAATAATTATAACATAAAACCATTCTCCGCAAGTAGGAATAAAAAATATTATACTGACGAATTCAGTTAGTAAGTCAGTTACACACATGTCGTATCAGAATTATGATATAATAAGTATTGATATAAACGTAAGATTGTAATATAATTAAGCCGGTTTTAACAAATTTTTTAGAGCCGATAAAGGTACGTGAATATAAATGTTCCAATCGTAGCTTCTTCAAAATAATGATAAGAAATTCTCTACTCATAGTCTTGAAGCTTTGGCGTTATTGCTTGAAATGAGTAATCGACAAGTAAACTGTAATACATATAATTCTCAGTTGTTTTACTTGTTATGTATGTGACTATTTATACATAAGACTTAAGCATAATACAAAAGAAATTCATACAAAAATCAATATACATAAATAGAGTAAAAAAGAGATGAAGTAATAGGTGGTAACAAAATCTAACATTGGATTTACTGAAGAAATATTTATATATATAATGAATTTTTACTAATTAGATATTACAAATTACAACAAAAAAGCGAGTACAGATCTTTACAAGTAGTGAGGTCTTCACTAAGTATTATATAATACATACATGAATGCTGGTTACGATTTTATAAATCCATATGGTAGTTTAAAATATTTTGTCTGTAAAAATAAACGATACCGCAAGGCATAAACATAAAAAAAGTTTCAGTATAAAATGTAATCACGAGAATACTATGTAGATGAAAAATTTGATCCTTAGATTCTGCGATGAATTAAAATTCTCCAAGAAACCCAATAAACCGACGGGAGTCTTCGGCGCTTGCTTTATGGTCTAAATTTCTCGGCAGCCCCGAGGCAAGATACGGAAAAAATACAAAGGATAATTTGAAGTTCAGAGGAGCATTCGGCTCGGGAATATTCGTGTGGGGATGAAGGATATTTCTGCCAGAAAGAAAGTAATATGCAAAAATATGCCTGTCATGGAGGGTTTTATGTGGGTTAAATGTTCTAGACTCGGCTGCTTATCAAAATAATAAAGATTAAATTGAAAATATTGGAAAAGTTACTTTTAAAAATGAACAGTAAAAGTTTTATTCAAGATTAAAAAGAAAAAAAAATCAAATGGTATCTTCTTAATTGGAATTTTTATAGAAAGTAATATAAAAAAGTATTGTACGGTTTTTTAAAAGTCTGATTTAAGAATAAAATTTATTTATTTTCTTCAAAATAAAAAGCATCAAAATATCTATCGATCACAATGGAGGAATGGTAATGGCCTCAAAACAGTTTACTAGAAGAATGGGCAAGGATACAATACTAAAACTCATTTTTATTGATTTTGAATAACATGGAATCTTAAGTTTTTATTCAAATTGTTTTTGTAACATTCGCTGAATGTCCTCAAAGCATTTGATGCGCAATATATAATCTATATATAAAGAGTGTGTATTTGTTACATCCAGACTAGAGTCTACAATCCCGGGATTGTGACAAGTTTAATTCCGGGATTTTGGTATTGAGAAAATTAGAGAATGTTGAGCGAAGGTAAAAAATATATGCTTCCAAATTTTGGTTTATTTTGGGTATTCCGTAAATTCTTGAGTTTTTGAAATTGGAAATTCATAAAAAAGCTAAAAAACAAGGTCTCACGGCGTTTCATTTTAGGATTTTGGATACGAGGTAATTCTGAAAAGAGGTAAAAAAGAAATTGCCGAGCAAAAATTTGTCAATCCCGAATCTCAATTCATACATGATTTTATGTAGAATGTTCAGGATCACAGGATCACAAAAAGACTCCGGGATTGGGTGCCCTAATCAAGACCTTTTATTTAAAAGTTGTAATTACAATATTAATTTGGTATTTAACTAAACAATTTTACAAGAAAGATGTCGAATATTGATATTGTGTCAATTATACGAAGAAAACATACAAACAATACTTTCATAATATTACAACACGCAGTTTATAATATGTATTACAAATACTATGTTTCTTGAAATGCGTTATGGGATGAGATTGTTGACATGTTAACATATACCGGAAAATGTAAGCGATATGTTTGGTGGCGGGTCATAAATCAAAGATGTCATCCAGGATGCGAAGGCAGGTACAATGTATCGAGTGTAATTTTCAACACACCTGAGTTGCAATTGCAAATTTGCAAAATGACAAAATACTAAAATACTATATAAATAAATACTATAACGTGGTACAAAATAAAGCTTACTCGGTTTAGGCGGGCGAGGAAGTGATTTTATAAATGAAATTATTGATAGATAAATACAATATTTTTTAGATCATATGTGCACTGGCCTTCGAACTACAGTACCCAGATTATTAAAAAGTAGCTATCTTTGTTTTTACTACCGCATTGTCAAAAATGTCATTTCGTTAATCAAACCAGTTCTTCTGGTTTAGAGCATGTATTATTGAAATACGAAATGGAATTGAAAATAAATGTTTATAAATAAAAAAAAAGATTTTTTAAAATCGTTTTATAAATGAACAACTTTTTACCACAGATTAATATTCAGACTTTTTTAAAATAAAATTCAGGAAATTTTTCATAACGACGTAAATAAAAAGTATTTTTAATTACATATAAAAAATAGTTTATTTTTATTAGTTAATTTATTTTAGAAGTCATTTTATTTTATTTCAAATATAAAACTACCACTTAAAATAAACATGATACCAACAAGTGTAAGAAATACTCAATGTCAGAACATTTCTGTATTTTTCTAAATATTTTTTATGAATGATACATTCATTAAATGATAAAAAATAAACTTTTTACTTTATCGAAATGATAAAAATGTTAAAAAATAGTTTCCCATTTCACCAAGCAACATTTTTTATTGAAATAGAAAAGAAATTTAGTATGAAGCTCGGTAGACGATATTCCGTTAAGTATATACAAAGTAAAAACAATTCTTAACAAGAAGCGAAGAAGGATCGGAACTTGAAGCAAATGACTGTTTAAAATTTACATTTGCCACAAACCTTGAGGCACTTAATTCCGTGGAACTACAGATGGCAGGGACGTGCAAAGTCATGACTTTATGACATAACTATTACAAGAAATGTCACGACTTGAAATAAAAAATCAGTATTGATACTGAATAACATATTATTGAAAGGTTTAAAAGAATGAAAATATTTGAATTTGAAAAAAGTGTACATATTGATTGACCCCGATTTATCAATATTGTAGCGATTTGATGTTTTACTCTATTATATCGATATTAATCGAAATAAAAACTCAATCCAAACAAGATAAAAAAAAAAACATTCATTAAAATTGACCTAGGTCCTAGACCAAGAGCAAAAGTTAAAAATAAGTAAACTCTCTAGTGCAGTGGTTTTCAACTTTTATGTTACTGCGCCCTCCTTAAAAGAAAAAAATATCTTCGCGCCTCATCATCCTTTAGTTCACATTGTGATAAAGACACGTTTTAAAGAGTGAATAAATATTTTGGACTTTCGCGCCAGGTTGAAAATCGCTGCTCTAGTGAATAAGGATTGAATAGTATGTTTTTTATAAATTCTGTAAAGTTTTGCTAATTTTACCATACATTAAGTTAGTAAGCAATTATTAACAGATCAATTGGTATGTATATACAAATATATGATACATTTATTAAAAAAGAAGATAATCCTTATATCACATGAAGATCCGTGTAGTTTTTTTTTATTCATTCAAATAATAAAAAAATAAAATTTCATTTACATGATAAATATAGCACGTTTTTTAGAATTTTTTACAGATTGTGTAATAATATCATACACAAAAATTAGTTCGAAAATGTGAAGCGCGACACTGGCAAGGGGACGTAGTATCAGATCTCTTTCCATGCTTTCGTGTTTCTAAAGTCCACAAGAAGTTTGTGCGTTTATATTCCAAAATTATAATAATAAGTTTACCTCAATTACGAAACTGGTATGAAGCGACTGATTCATAATCTTTCTTTAGATATTACAAATCGAGGGAGGAGTATTTAAATGTAAATAAAGCGTCAAAGAGAAAGCTAAATTAGAACGTCACGAAAATGGAAGTTTTATTTTTATTTTGAAAAAAAAACTGTTTTTTTTTTTGGATATCAAATTTATGGAGCTTCAAGTACCAGGACGCGCCAGCGTCAAGGTTCTTCCAGTCTCCTTCATCGATAAAGATTTTGAAAAATTGTAAATTGCATCCCCTTACCGTCGTTCGCAGACGGAAGGGCGCGATCACTACAGAGATAAGAAGTTCACGGGAACTTCATATGCATTATTTTGCAAATCACATTCCATATGCTTCCTCCATACTATATCCGTACATGTACACACACATGCGGATACATACATACACACATACAGTATACGAATTGTTTTTAAACAAAGAGAGTCATTTTCGTGATGCTAAGTTCGTTCTAAAATTGACAATTTTATACGACATAAGATCTATGGAGGGTCGTCGAGCAGGACTGCTCTGGGTCTAAAACGATTCTCAGGCAGTGTCTCGTCATAGTTGTGGAGATCAGAGATCGTTGGGTTAGAATGTTTTCCTACCTCGCTGTGAAACTTTTGTGATATTTCACGAACAAACTCGCGGATGGTAGGTATTTTCAAGTCTCTGTGAAGCAGCGAGTTACGCACGTACCACGGGGCGTTACATATCTGTCTCAGTGATTTATTTTGGACAATCTGGAGAGTCTTCATATGTTTACGGTGAGCATACGTCCATATTGGAGCAGCGTACACCATGATTGGTCGAGTAATTGCTGTGTAGAGGAGCAGCTTGCTTTTGAGAGTAAGTTTGCTTCTCGCGTTAAGCATAAATTGTTACGGTAAGTATTCATGTAACTCTGTTTATAGTGAAAGTATGATTCATTTGTTACTTTACCATATCCGCTTCTAATGTGGTGTTGACTTCTAATAAAGTCTATCTTAATATATTTTTTTCTACAAAAACTTTATATTACTCTATTTTCACTCTTTCTTAATCTTTCTTTTCTTTTTCGAAGAGAGTTGAGATATAAGGATCAGACTAGGACGAACAATGGTTAGAGAATCGGTAACTCTATACGCCCCAGTTTTAAGTATAAGGAAGGTGCCTTTAGACAAATATTCAAAAATCAATTATTGAAACTGTTCGTACTGGGATTAGAACCCATGAGCTTCGTAACCGAAACCAATGACGCTAACAACTTGATAACGTAACTGGTTTGAATATAGGCAAAAGTATAAATTTCTAAATGCAAATACATATGCTGATTGATTTTTTAATACATATATATTATTTAATCATTCTATGGATAAAAATCATGGTTATAGGACAAGAATTAAACCTTATTTTGCTGTGAATATGTAAAATAAACATTTGTATATGCATACAAATTTAATAAATTTCTTCTCTAAATAAGAATTGCTTGTCAAACCTCTCAAAAGAATATACTTAAAGGTATTGGTTGTTACGATACTCCTTTGTTTAGAATAGTTAGTCAAAAGCTAATTCTACGTCACACTTTCAAATCGGATAATAAATGGGTGGGTTGAGTCGTTTAGCCGGAACATCACAGATAACCAAGCCTTTGGATATAATTCCATAAATCGATCAAAAAACTTATATACGACTTTCATCCGGAATTCGAATCAGTTATTCCGAAACCTAGTTGACAATAGTTAACAAAAATTGACCACATGGCTTCAGAACGAACATATTACTGATTGATATTTTAAAATAACATTAGAAATCCTTTACAATTTTAAATATGAAATGCAAGCATTTTTATTCTAAAAAAATATGAATCAAACATACGATAATAAAAACTATGTTTATAAAACTTGTTTTCCTCGGTGCTTTTCTTGAAGCAGTCTTACACACTCTATTTTAATGCCCATCGATGTAATAAATGCGGAAATGGGAAAATTTATCCGACTGTCAAAATACGAGAGCACAGCAAAATATCGATGACGCAGCACACATATTTCACATAACTATAATATATCGTAAGAAAACTTTCGTAATATTTTTTAAGCTCAGACGCTATTATTATTTTGCTGGAAACCATTACCGCGGTGGATATGTGAAATTCCGTTTTGTGTGTATCGCGGAATAAGGTTGTTATGGAGTTGTGAAGCCACGTGTGATTAATGTATCGGCGCACGTCACAGCCACGCGTCGGAGGAAGACTTTTTTAGGGCCCATTCCAGAACAAAATACCACTTAATAAATTCTGGGTTATTATTTTTCACGAAAATCTATGCCGCTTAGTCGGAAATATTAAATCGAATACGGTAGATTTACATGCAAGCATTACGTCAAGAACACGCTGATTTTCATCGCACGGTATGTCGAATATACACAACATTTTTTCAGTAACGCAATACGGATATACTTATACATAAATATTTTACTACAGTTCAATCAAAGACTTAATGGATAAAATTTATTTTTAGAGAAATAGTAACCCGTTCGAAATATTGTATTGAATTATCAGGACCAGTTTCGTTTAGTGAGATAGTGTTATAAACTAATTTGTTGAAATGTGAAACTGTAACCAAATGTCAGAAATTTATAAAAAATAAATATGCATTTTTTAAAAACTTTATTGTCTGAAAAAACACACATATATGTATAAAAAAAATACAATAGAAACAAAGAAAAAATTTATGTAAATATGGTAAACGATGAAAATAATCAAAAATTATACACATGTTAAATGGCTTATATTACTTTATTTATGAATTTCGCCCATACCAGAAACATTCCAGAAAGACTGAACTGTGTGGTTACAGTGGATTTAAGACATTAAAATCATCAAAATAATTTGTTATACAATAATTATTAATTACGTTATATTAATAAAATTGAAATCTAAAACAGTTAATGCCAATTCAATTAATATTATAATAACAGAGATATTGATTAAAAACTCTCCATAACCAAATACAAAGAAAGGGTAATTCAATATAAACATAAAACGAGACAAGAATAATAATTGAAATAAATGATATCAGGATAGTAATATCATACAATACAATAATATTATTGGACTGTGGGTGTTGAAGACTAATCATTTTAGAAGATATATTTTTTACAATAAATCACAATATGAAGATGTTTATTCGGCAAATTAAATTATTTGTTCGCAAAGATAAATATCGATGGAATATCTTAGGGATGAAACCGAAAGCGTTCATAATTTTTCCTAAGACTCTGTTTAAACGGTTTTCGATACATCGATATTTAAAATAAAATAGTGGATTTTTTTAAACTGCCTTTTATTTATTGAGTACACCTAAACACCGCTACACACAAAACAAAATGCACATAAAATACAATATGATGTTTACATCGCATTTATTGATGTAACTCACTATACAATTTTATTTGATACAATGTAGCTTTAACTCAAAATATTAAGGTTTTTAATTAAATAATGAGAACATCAATGTTGAATCAAACTAAAAAACTGGCTTCCGAATGGCGAAAATTAAACTAAAACCCTGTTTTTTTTTTTAAACCGACAAGCTTTCCTTTGGTCCTAAGTGATTAAAAAGTTGTCTACAATGGTTAAAAATTGATGTTTACAATTAAATATATGTATATGGCAATAATGTTTTCATATTACAATAGTAAACTTACACGTACAAAAAAATCACCCCAAACTTCAACAAGAAAAGAAGCCACGTTTAAATTTTGTGCAAATGGTTTAATAAAATCTAAAATTCGAAAATATTTCCGACAAAATGATCAATATCTAAAAATGACCGACGTTTCAAAATCCGTTAGCATAGATAAAACCGTGTGTTCATTTGAGCAAATGGAGCATTTTGCTACGCCGTGCATTGGACGACAAAACGAGCGAAATATCCACTCTATTTTCGGCGAGTTTGGTAAAGCTCTTCGAAAAATAGCTATGCCATTGAAATAAAATCAGCGGGCAAACCATTAACCCAATTTGTAAATTAAAAGGGAGGTTTAATCCCAACCGTTACGACCTCCGTACAAACACTGAGGGCTGATTATGTTGCACATAGAAGTAAGCACATCGGAAATGGTTTTAGATAAAATCGTAAATGTATTTGATTATTGCAACTAAATAGACAACATTTAAAACAAAAAAAAAAACTGTTAAACATCTTTGTCATTTAATAATTTCCGTAAAAGTTGTGTCACAATTACATGTACAGCAATTTGGCACTTACATATAATATATATATTTTTAAATGTGGATACGAATTTTTGGGTAAACATTATTTTCATCAATCATATAGAAACTTAATACTATTTTCATTTGAAGAAGTGCATCTGTGATGTTTTGATATATTATGTAGTGAGATCGATAAGATAATAGGTAAGTTATCTTTTTGTAAGACCGTCATGCAATCCTAACTATAATATATCGTACGAAAGCTTGAGAGATTGAGCAAGAATCAATTTTCGATAATCAACTAACTCTCTACGTCATAACTGAAGTAGTTTAGTTCCATTGACATGAAAAAAATTGCAAGAAAAAGAAGTTACAGAAAAAAATTAAGTGTGGGCAATATATTTTTAGCTCATAGTACCAATAGTTTGGGGATAAAAGCGTATATCAGAGAAGAGTTATACACAAGTCATGTCAGGGTGTATTGTTTGTCTTTAAGATTAATTACAAATAAATAGCAAAGGTTTTTAAACACGCAAATGTTTTTGGTGTATATCAATAATTCAAAAAATATCATTTTAAACGATCGTAGTAATATTAAAACCGTTTCGTAAAAGTAACATCTTTTGATGACCAAATGATAATACGTAAAGTAGCCAGACCAGTTTCAGTAAAATACAAAGTAATAGGCAACTAGAAAAGAGCGTCAGGTGCCATGGATGCACAATGTGTTTTTTAGAGTATGGCGGAGTTTATATTGCCTCCTTGTGTGCTGTTTTATACGGTGATCACTAGCTAAGTAGCAAACACATGTAAGTAAAACAAAATTAACAAAATAATTCAAAAGATATGTGTCGGGTAGTAGTATATTGAAATTGAGATTTTAGTATAACAAAACTAACCTAAGCTCCTTTTTCCGATGCTTCAATAATACAATTAAAAGTATAACGATTAAACTCGCACTTCTTTATCTATCATCTATCACATTTAATAAAATTCATTAAAATATAATTACTTAAAAATGTATTTATACTGTTTTTAAAATTTATGAAAAGCTAAATTTACGAAAAACATCGTAGTAGGTTTCTTATCTTTCTTTTAGGCTATTTTTCAAATGATAAATACATTTGTATCAAAGCTATATTTCAAAATCTATATAAGCTAAAAATTATGCTACATGAATGTGTAATACTAAATAATATGAAATACAAATTATTCGAGTACGAAAACTAAACATGAACGAATAAGCATTTATTTTATTTTTGATGATTTTAACGTCATGGTTCTCTGGAAAAATATGTATCAAATAGTTTCTGTTCGCCTTGTATTTATTCAAATATTCGAAAGGGAGCGTTCCAACGAAAAGGTTTGATGGCGCTCCCGCCAAACGCCAGAACAATGTTTCTAAAGTGGGAAAATGGGATCGTGTGAAAGGGGCGACCATTTTCTTTTATGTGCGGCTAAAATTAATTAAAACTTAACTTTCAATAAAGTGTGAAGGTAAATATTATATTCAAAATAAATTGGTGTAATTATTAATAACTCGGCACACTGACGGAAATTATACTGAAAGCAACGGAAAACCATTAGCGATTTTGTGATGGTGGTGCATAATATACACAAAAAAGATGTTTGCAAAAAATATTTGAAACTCGATAAGGTATTTGAATTGATATGCTAATGAAACTAAACAAAAATATTTTTCTCCTGAAATATTTGTTATTAGTTTGATTATTCACTGAATGAATAAAAATTTCCAGCACATAGTACATGCAGTTGAATTTTGTTGAATCGAAGATTCAACCAGCTAAAAGTTGTATTTTAGAGAAATTAAATTGAAATTATTGTCCACGAAGGTTCAAAAGACAAGAATATTTTATTCTTATAAAAACAATCCAGATATTAATTTAAGATTTCAACTGAAGGTGCTTGATGGAGTTTCAATAATAAATTTAAATCGTTTTTAAATCTTAACCAAGGCGAGGACTTGAACGCCTGAAGTTGCCGAAAGGCAAAACCCGTGTCGTTAGTGACAAAACTTGTGTGAATGTACATAATTTGAACGATTCAAATTTAACCCAGATATTATTAAGAATAATTTCATATAATATATGGTAAGTCGTATACAGTGTTTGAATGAGACATCGGTTTATATGAGCACACAATACATTTACAAAAGCAGTAAAAAATGTCCAAAACAAAAATAAACGGTAAAAATATATACATGCAATCTATTTATTACACTTTTATATTTTATAAAGAAGTTGGTCTCAAAAGTGTGATTATTTTTCATCTTTTAAAACGTATCTCGTGTATATATTACAACGAAAATTACAGACAAGACATTCTCCCACGGGATTGAGTCTGGGTAAGCCATAGAAGGACAGAGAGAGAGAGAGGAAGAGGGAAAATGATGAAGGCATGCAAATAGACACATAACAAAATATTACCCGGCAAGACGACGAGCCATAGATTAAGGAGGATTCCGGAAATGTGTGTTGCGAATGGAAATCACGGAGAGGAGAGTGAGCCGGGCGGAACAAATGGCGCGAGAAGATTAAATAATCACAGTTTAAGCATAAAAGATGCCTTAAATGTTCAATTTCTGCCGAGAATTCGCCGAATAAACTGGAAAAGTTATTCGTGAATTATATTATGAGGCCCTCGCGCAACAAATGGACCTAATATTAAACGGGTATTACGTTCCATTAGCGATGGGGCAATAAATTAATATTAATAAACAAGTAGTTCGCATGGTTTGCCTCCGATAAAATAAGGCAAAAAATCAAGGCGTTTATTATTTATAAACATAAATTCAAAATAATTCTATTCATTCTGACATTGTTGAATGTAAAGTCCGCTTATTATAAATATCGTTTAATTCTGTTAAACATTATGTTTTGATCTTTAGACAAATATTGCAGATTCCATGTATGATATTTTTTTAACACACATAAATAAATGTTTGATTAGTGAAATAAATGCTCGTGCTATTATAACTAAATAACTGTTATTCAATCAATCCACAAAACAAATGTTTAACTCTTTTTGCAGCGGTGTAATTTTTTTTTTATTTCATTACTGTTCCGAAAAGCAATTAAATATGGAATAAATAATGGCTTTTACTAAATTAATATTTTAAAATGAAACGCCTTTCCCAAGTAATTATATTTGGGTTTCTTGTATATATAGGAAGAAATCTCTGAAAAGAAGAATTTTAGTTAAGTGAACAATAATATTCTTTTATATGGGCCCTTGAGAGGTGAAGTAAGCCAACTAGTAAAATGGTAAAACTTTTTTCATAGATTTTTAAGAACAATCACGTCTTTATTTGGTGTTTTGGTGAATTGCATATTTTTATTTTACTAAAATAAAATTATTGCAATGTGTATTAACTGAGATGACTTCACTCTTACGGGAAGAATTTAACTATTTTTTTTCTGAAATACCACTTGGCTCACTTATGGCCCAATATGATAAAACAGATATAAATCTGAACCATAACAAATAAACTTGAGAATTAAGGTATTTTCCTTTGTTTGCTTTCATGATGTTATAAAATAAAGTGTAATGATAATTTGCTATACTAGCAATAACATACATTTTTTAAAACTTATTTGCCATATTTAAAGATTTGAATTCAAAAATGATTGACCGCCAGCACCTTAAAAGAGATTATTACAGTATGTCTGGGAAAGATTTAATGATGTTGGTTGAAAAAATAAGTAAGTTTAACAAGAGAATTTTGTTCCAGAACAGAATGTAATATGATACCAATTTATGATATTTATATTTAAGAGTTGATAGAGCATAACGAAAATATATATCATGTCTTTAAAAGAAAACGTACAAATCGCACAACGTTATTTGAAGTATATAGCTATATGTTCACATTTTTTTCTTGTTTGAGAATATGCACATAATGTGGTAATGTTTTGTCACAATACCGATGGTATTAAAAACACAATGAATTTAAATAGAAGAACATTCAAGTCAGATTTTTGTCCACCAGATAATATCATGATTCACTAGGAATGTGGTCATATAATAAAGTCGTCAATCTTAATGCAAGCATTCTTACTGATTTAATTAATGCAAATTTTTCATAAGGTCTGCAACTGTATGAAAACGCCACTAAGAAAAATAGTGGCATACTCAAAAAAGTTTAACGGCATTTTGTGGCAGACAATTGTTTCAGACCGCGAGTACTAATCAACTCATTAATAAGAAGCTAACAATAACCATGGCTTGAAGATGGTCTATATAAAAAAAAAATATAGAAAAAACAAGTAAAAACGTATCTCGTATTTCTTACTGGAGAGATTTCTATTACGGAGATTAGCATCACGTAAAACCGTAGAAAATAAGTTTTTGATGTTTTGAATCATAAGAAAAACTGTTTTAACTTTATATCAAAATCTAAACCAGAAACAGATTGTTTTTAATATGAATTTTAAGAAATTACGCTTGCAATAAAAGAGATAATGATAAGAAACTGGAAGACAATTTGTATGAAGCATCGTCAGCTAAGATAAAACGACTTCAAAATTCTTTGGGGGAATTATATCTCCAAAAAAGGACTTAGTTAAGAGTGACCACTTTTCACAAAAAGTAAAAAAGTATATTTTATTATACTGGAAAAGATGGACAAAGTTTTTTTGTTAATTAATTTCAGTGACAAATATAATACCGGACTTTTTTTTTGAGCCATATTGAATGCATCGATTACATTTATTTAAAGCAAAAAAAACGCCGTTGTATACAAAAATCGCGTGACCATATGGTCACTTGTTTTTACAAGCCACGTGTTATACTGTGTAGTGATAAGAACGAGCGTGACCATTTGGTCACACAAACATTCGGAGTTGAACTATAGCTAAAACTGGTTTTTATAGATCTTCAAAGAAAAAAAACAAAATAACTTTAATCAGCAAATAAACTTTGTCAATTAAATTGGATGCTATAATATACAGAGAAAAAATGCACGTCGTGCAATAAAGATAAGTCAGCAGTCATTAGTTACACTAAGTTCTCCCG
Organism: Himalopsyche anomala; assembly: GCA_031772345.1. NCBI lineage: Eukaryota > Metazoa > Arthropoda > Insecta > Trichoptera > Rhyacophilidae > Himalopsyche > Himalopsyche anomala. Next base: position 7,028,420 of record CM062824.1, on the reverse strand, counting down.
TATTCTTGCTAGCATTGTTTGCATTAACTTATAAGACGACGCATCCTGTACTTACAATTGCTCTGAAAGCCTTTTCATAAAATTAATTTACATAGTTACTGCCCATTTTATGCGCAGAAGTAGCACAGATTGGGAAAGCAGTAACAGTCTAATACACTATGAATGAAAATATGATATCACATTTTCGTTACAGTAAAATGTTGAATTTTGTGTGATGGTTTGTCGGCGAACGAAATTTGAAAGCTTAAATATTTAGTGACTTATTCACATTTTCATATTCAAATATTCGAATATCGAATAGTGTTTTGATGTTTAAATATTTCCAATTAATAAAATGTATAATTTACATCGTTTTTGGACATGTACATTTATGTTAGCACGACGTGTTAAAAAAACATAAAAATATACACCACGATATATCAAAAGGCAAAATGACATTTTTAATTACCTTAATTGTTTAATTTGTATTAATAGTAAGAATGAATAATTGATTAAAAATCAGAATATCTAAAAAACCTGAATGTATACAAATATTTGATCGGAAATGTTTTGGAATGAAAATAAAGTATATATCTTTCCTAAGCCAGAATATAATAGATTAAAATAAATTTAAACATAGTCTTGGCGATGGCGTAATGCCATAATAGTTTTCAACCGATGTCTACAATTAATTATGAACAAAATAACTATACTCATATAGTAATCATTTACGGTAGAGTCATACTAAGTAAATGCCAATTCAATCGAAATTTGTATCAATTTAAAATCAGCTGACGTTACTAAAACCTAAAGCGATCAGCAAACGAATCTTGGATACATTAAAAGGTAGCCACATTCTTCACAAAAGTATCGGGTAAAGTTGATATAAATATAAAGTAACGAATACAACTAAGAATTGAACGATCTATAGTTGTAAACAACTAGTAGAACTTATTCAATAACAGTATGTAACTTTACTACGCTTTAATTTACGAAAACGTGCTACAGCAATATAATGTAAGCATATATATTTCATTACTTTGTAATGACACACTCTAACGATATACCATTATTGTAAAAACTTCGTTTGCTATAATTAGTTCAATATATAAATGTGTGTATTATAAAAAAATGCTTGGCTTATAATATACGTACAAATAAATGCAATTTACATAATTCACTAAACTCTGCGATGATTTTTAAACAATGAGGCGGGGGTGGAATTGTTGAGTAACGTGAAATGTGTCTAAGGGATGCTGAGCAATAAAGCGAAGCGAAGCAACAATAAACCGGTCGTAGAAGGACGGCGTACTATGGCGCAACACCAGTGTGAATTCAGGAAACGATTCTGAAAATGGAAATTTTATGATTCGAGCACCAACATTAATATCAGAGCATACACGAAAAGTATACTTTTGATTTAAGGAATCCTAACCCTCATTAAGATTATCAATGTCAGAATGAAAGATTTTTTTTCAATAAAAAAAATGCTTTCTCATATCTCAATCCACATTCGGTCGATAAAACATCAAAATACTCAAAAAAATGAACTGATAACATACATTGGTGGAATTCTATTGCGATAAAGTGAAATAACATCAAAGTATTAATGTTCTACAAATATTTTTTTATGTGTGGTTTATAGTTATTTCGGCCTACGCCGTAATCAAAACTTTGTTGAAATTTATATTAACTTAGTTATCTATATATACTGGCTAAGAAGATATACACAATACATCCTGTCATCTACTCTTACATCATAATTTATATTGTACAATATAGAACTACATTAAATAAATTGAATTTAGTGTTTCCTGGAACGATAAAAAATATGGGATTATTTAAAATAAATTGGATTAAAGTTAAATGATTATTAATATTAAATTACAATAACATCTTGTAACAGCTTTAGCAACGGTGACAAGTAGATTTTTGTCTGATCGTTACGGATGTCATTGGCTTGATTATGTCTGTTAATTTCTTGTTGTTCTAATGCGATTAGTTTAAGAACTTTACTGCAAAAATGTAAACATATGAGTGCTGGATTCAAATTTATGATATGAGATTTTTTCACTTTATGGCAAAAGAAAGTTGATATAACACTTCTGTTCTTTTTAAAAAACCACGATTGCTTCGCTCGTAGAGCATTTTGATACTTTAATGACTCCCAACTGCAGTCGTTGCTTTTAGAGAACTGCTTCTAAATCGGTCACTCAACATCTGTCTTTAAGAAAGTGTTATATAAAGATAGAGAAGCGAACAAGTCGCAGTCACTATTTCTTGTTTTTTAAAACAAACAGAAGGAAATCCATAAAACGTTTGTAAAGCAATCAATAAAAGTGTCCATACTGTGATACAAGCCAGTGGAAAAAGCATGTGAAAAAAATGACGTAGACCACACGGTTTTACAGGCCCAAACAAAACGCAAATGTTTTATTATTATGTGTGATAATTCAGTATAAATTAAAATGAATTGCATGCATAAAATATATATTTTTTAAATAACTCAAATAGTTCAAATCTATAAAGGAAAGTAATAACGCATAAGGGTTTCATATTGAAGATTGCAAAGAGATTAGTTGCTTTTTAAGCTCAACTTGAATATTGTATAAAAGTGTTTAAGCAAGTATAGAATCGCTTATTTTAAATGACGATATATTACCGATCGAGTACCAACTTTTAATAGAAAAAGAAAACCGAATAAATAACCTTTTGATGTATGGCAAGTTTATTGGCCCAGTGTCGAAAATATGGTGCCGATCATAGCATACCTTGTACCACCGGGCCGTAACAACGCTTATGAGCCCGCAAGACCTGAATTTATGATTAACGCGCGGAATAATTTGAATCTTCGAACGATTCTTCCCACACAGCAGAATTTATCGCAGTTGAGTGGGTGAAATCTTATAGCAAACCAGATAAAATAATTAAAATCATTAATTTTCATATTGAAATGTACAACAAATAATATTTTAGACGGCAATAAACACAACTTTTTAATGTTATATCAATTTTGAATAATTTTCTTTCATCATTTTTAGGGTGTTCATTGTCAATACTTGGTGGAAAGGCATTATATAAAAAAGACACAATATTTCTTTGTATTTTATTTAAAAAGGTCAGGACCGGTTTCGCTCATGGCGAGCATTGTCAACTGATAAGAAATGTAATTTTACAATAATAAAAATAAAAACAATTGATATTGAAAAGAGTACAAATTACAGTAGAAGTGATTCTATAATTACACAAAATTAACATTTTTAATACCTCTAACATATAATTTACTTTCAGCTTACGAAGAATTATTTATTTTAAGCGAATATAAAATTGGATTTGATAACTCCATTTGTGTTGCAAATTGTGACATGTGTTTTGCTTCTTTAAGAAACATCATCAGACAGAACGTCATAAAAATTACGAATTGACCAAAAAAAAAAAATGATTTTCATTATAACGTTATAAAATAGAAAATCAAACGGTGACACGTGTCATAACTTGTAACACAATAAGTTGAGCAACAGAGTTGTCGAATAAGATTTTATGAACTTCCACAAAGTTACCGCCGAATCCACCGAAAATACAGTTTTCATGAGTATTAAACTGGTTTTTAAGCGAATACAAACAATGTGTGTGATAATGACTATCATATATAAATTATTGTCTTGATAGTCATCGGTCATCGCCCATCTCTTTGAACTAAAATTATATTTGAAATATTTTGACAGTTAGTATGCGAGTAGGCAATGTTGAATTTGAATCAGTTTTGCTATTTTATGGCTACTAACAAAATTTTGCGAAATGTGGATTTCAACTATTATAATAAATCTTTACTTTAATTCCGGAAGGAAGAGTGATTAAAAGAACAGTTTATTGAAATTATATAAAATGTAATAAAAAATAAGCCAAAATAATTTAATATGTAGGAAATATTTAGTTAGTAGATTAGTCAGATCATAAATACATTTTTTAAATCTACTATCATTCGAATGAAAAAATATTTTTATTATTTTTTTAATCAATACTTCTATCTTTTTGATATTCTTATACCAGCATTGTCCCGTTTGAGGAGTACTGTCCCACACCATCGCATTCAATCCCAAAAAATGATTGCAGCCTGGAAATTGTCTCAACTCTTTCCAGCCAATGCAACAACTTATCGTAATAATATATTAAAATAAAAAGATTCATCGTCACTGTACTAGTGTTAATTGGTAACCAAACAATAACAATTATTATAAATGCAGATTCAACGACAGTTAATTGTCCTAAGCAATTAATTCTAACCATTATTTATGACAATAGGAATAATAAATCAGTATATATTTTGATACTATAATTATCTATCTAATAACACAAAAATATCAAGGTTACAGGCTGAATCTTAAACTCTCATTTTTTTCACTTTTGTTTACTTCTATCATTGTTATACTTGCTACTCGTCTCCTTACTGGCAGAAGTATTTCTACCAATACGGCAAAGATATAGTCAATACTATGATATTTGCTAAACATATACATTGAAAACAGATAACAAATGTCCGGTACTATAGTGCAGCGGTTAGCGTTGTGGGCTTCCGTAACATACCTCACTGGTTCAAATCCCAGTACGAACAGCTTTTTTCTCGATCGATTTATGTTCGAAGGCATGAGTTTTTGTGATGTTCTTCCCACCATTTCTAAGCCTTTAACGTTGAGCTTAGCGAGAGCGATTGGTCAACCACTAGTCCTGTCCTAGCCTTATGTCTCAATCCCTACTAAAATCTTTGAAAAAGAGAGATTGAGCGACTGAGTAACATTTTTTTTCATGGAAAAACTTCTTTTGAGATATCCTCGTTAGGAAGCCATATACTCCACATTGGGAAAGGAGATGGAAAAAACAGATAAAACATTAATTATTGAATTAAAAGCCCGACGATGCTGCAAGACGAATTTCGTTTCGTTAGTAAACAAAATACACGTAAGCGTAAAATGTGAACAAAAATATAATACTTTGACGCGGATTGTTCAGAATACACTGCCGTTATTATGAATTTAAATTGTTTACACGTTACCAATGTTTATTTGATAAACCAAACATTTTCCAAAAGCGTAAGTAAAATATTTTATTAAAATTAAAAAGCGCTGCGTTGGATTGATATTAAAAACAACTTAAATTTGTGTAAAAAATACACATAAAAGTAGCAAAGTAAAGTGTATTTTTAGCCACAAATAGAATATTTATGTTTTTACTGTGTGTTTTTTTGCGTGAATTTCACCGGGAACACGTGTAAAAAAAAAGAGGAAAAAATGTACGTATTGTGTAAATTAAAATTCTGCCCGATACCATTTTTAAAAACAGAAATACGTTAACTAATTGAAAAAATAATTGGCACGGTTGTAAGGAATGTAAAACAATATTGGATTTCACAGTACCAATATGTGTGCTCGATATTCATCTCAATCGAATGAAACGCAAGCTGAATCAGAATGAATCAAAAACTGTGCTGCATTTGAAAAACAATGGATAAAAATAAGCACGTGACGTACGGACTGACAATATTTTAATATCACGGTGTCGTCTGCTGAAATTCTAGAAAAAATCTATCCTGTCAAAGTTCACAACAGTATAGATTTCTACATATCTGTAGGAACTGCCTAGGTTATTTATTGTAGGAGAAAAAAATGAAAAAATAAACACCATATTTAGATGAAACTCTTAGTTATATGTGTCAGATTAAAGACAAAATCTTTACGATATACATTGTTTGTTTATAAAAATTAAATACAATACGTAATACTTATTCCGGGATGACCGGGAATCGCCGAGAACTGCTGACGAAAGCTGATTCAGTCATAAAATTGTGGAATTAATACTAAAAATTATACTTTTGTTCTACGTAATTATTTACTTTTAAAGAATTCTGCTATAAGTGATAAGAATACATTTACTTAAATAAACGTACAATACAAAACATATGATGGTGTCAGATATTTTAATTATTCAGTGATAAGGTTAAAAATATCAAAATATTTAGTTCTATTTCTTTTTTATAATGTAAGTTTTTAGCTATTTCTGTTCGAAGGCATGGGTGTTTGTGAAGTCTAAAACGTCGAGATACGAAATTAAAAAGCGGTTGGTTAACCACTAGTCCAGTCCTATTTCATTTTATCCATACTTACTCTCTTTGGAAAAGAAAGGTTAAGCGACTGAGTAACGTTAAAATGACGTAGAAAAAGTTCTGTTGAAATACCTCTACTAGGAAGCCATATGCTACACATTGGGAGTTGACATGCATACAAAAGTGATATCGGAAAAAGCGAAAATCGAGTTTTTTTTTAAAATCCAATAGATATTTTCGAGCAATGCATCATTTTTAAGGTGTTGTCAATACTAATTGGGAAAGCATGATATTCGACCACAACAGAAAACATATTTTGTACTAATTCCACATTTATTTATGATCAGAAACGGTTTCGCTCATGACGAGCATTTGAAAATGTTTGGAAAATTTCAGTTGAAAATACTCATCATGAGCGAAACTGGTCCTGATCATATTAAATAAATGTGGGATTATATTAAGTTTTGAAAAGTCTTACGCATTTAAAAGATAAAGCTAAAAGGAATTAACATAACGTTTAATGTATGTGACTTATTTATACGTATTTATTTGATATTTTTATTCGTAATCCGCTAAAATACACATGTTATAAACCCAAAACTGTGACTCGTTTTATGCAGAGATAATAAATTAAGTTAATCGCTGAATCCGCCTATTTTCGATGAGTATAAGCGCGCACATACCGCTGTAACTCCGCTGCAAAAAAATCTTCGTGAGCAACCCCTTCAGTTTGCTACGTGGCTAATTGATAATAATTATTTTTTCCGGATAAAAAATGACCCTTGTGACGGGCGAACTGGGGCGAGGAGCGGGTGTCGGGTGGGAGCGTGTCAAAGTATTCCTGAAGAGGAATTAACTTGATGGGTTGCTATGAGAAAAACTAATGAGTTAAATGCCTGTAGAGTTTCCAGATAGAAAATGGGGAAAATCGGCAAAATTGGGCGATTAAAGTGTTCGGAAATATTGATGCATTAAACGAAAAATATATTCTTAGTATTAAAAATACTACATATAATTGAATATTATTGAAGGTGCTTGGTGGAATTTCAATATCAAATTTGCATCGTTAAATTTTGTTTACGATCCCACTAGATTTGTCACTTACAACTCGAGTTGAGCATTTCGGCATCTTCACGCGTTCAAGTATACGTATGAACTTGAACTAACTTATATTATGATACATATATCCATTCTTTAGAAATCATTCATTAACAGCTCCATGCCCATGATGCAATCGTAAATAGTTGAGCCATCAAGTCATTCAATATTTCTCTTAATATTTTCAATAAGTATTTATCATTTTAGGTATTCTAGCATATATACATTTAAAAAAATATTTTTTAGCTGCTAACTTAGGTTTAAATACTGTCAATAAACAGTGAAACTGAGATGCCATCATGGCAGGGAATGTGATTTTTTAGGATGGCATGTTACGGGTTAAAGAGAATGAAGTATAGAATGAAGTATAATGAGAAAGAGTATGTGAACCAGCCGGGTCCTATGGCGCAGCGGTTAGCGTTGTGGGCTTTTGTGCCGGATCTCTCGGGCTCGAGTCCCATCACGAACAGCACTTTTTCGATTTTTGTTCGAAAGCATGGGTGTTTGTGATGTCTAAAAAATCTATTTCCAATCAATTTACAAATAAACGTACAAAATATGATTAAGCGATAGTAAATTGACTAAAATTAAAATGTTTAATACCCCTTAAATGTAAGCTCGTCGAAGAATTTAATTAGAATAAAATAAATTAAGCATAATTACTCTAATATTTTTGATGTATAAAACATTTAATTTAAGTCAATTTGGTGTAACTTATTCATATTTTGTACTTTATTTGTAAATACTTTTCAATACGAATGTTTATTACAGCTTATTAATTTATTTTTGATTTGTATAAACAAAACTTTAAGCAAGGTCTTTTCTTATCAGTTATGTTCTTATTAAATAAAAAGGGGAATTTGTTTAATTAACAAACGTGTATTTTATTTTTTTAGTAAAAAAATGTTTTTGTTTATCAGTTTGAATATGCATTTACTGCAAAGTATTATAGCTTTAAGAATATCTGAACGACGTTTTTTTTAATCGTATATATAGTAATTGATAAACACATTTTTCAATAATTAACTGAAATATTTTACTTCCAATGCCAAAAATTCTAGTCCAAATGTGTCAGTAATGTGATAAAAATAGAGTATGACAAACATAGCGTTACAATTGATCAACTGTTCAACAATATTTCTGATCACATATCTCTTTAAACTAACGAGAATCTACCACTGAATAGATTTATTTAATAATAGTGCGCAAACATCACACGACTCTGTGTGACGGTTCTATTATATGATGTGACGTCACGAAACTGAGCTACCACCACCTAGCCGTGAAGCAGTGCATTATTCTTGACTTCGTGCTTTTGACGCATTTCAGATCAAAGGCCGGAACCATAATGCACGTGTTTAGAGCGACTACCTGCCACCCCTTTCACGTTTTACTTAACACATCAGATAGTCAAGCGGTTGGGTTATAAAAAGTTTAAAAGATTATAATCTAGCATGTTAAATGTAAAACAATAAACACATATCAATCGAAATACTTAGTAATAACACAATTCTTTCCTTGGTGATATTTTTTTTCTACAATTGACTACACACGTTAAGAACGTTTCTCGATGATAACGATGTATCTTACGTTTGTACGAATATCCTAAATAAACATACTGAATACTGACCAACGTTGCGCTTTTTGGATGCTGTGCTTAAGATTACCACGACTTCCTTGGCGACGATTTCATATATTGATTTTTCGATTGATAAATGCAGTGCTTTTTTGAAAAAAATGGTGATGAAACTCACTTCTTGTCAAGCTTTTTTTTTAGTCCATGTCCGTTCCCAATGTGGAGAATATGGTTTTATAATGGAGGTATTTCAACGTTTTTTTTTAAACGAGAACCGTTTGTTATTCAGTTGCTCAACAAGGATTGCTAGCAAATATAGAAAGACAAGGCTAGGAAAGATCTAGTATTCAATTAATCGCTCTCGTTTTGCCCCATTTATTTAAGGATTCGAAAGGTGAAAGGATTTATTTAGATATCACAGACATGTATGCCATCGAACAGAAGTCGATTGAAGACTGCTGTTCGTATTGGGACTGTAATCTGTGAGATCTGTCTCGGAAGCCTCATCCTCTTCTGATTTACCTACGACGAATTATATAAAAAGAAAATAAAAAAATCTAATATTATTTCAAACATTAAAAATGCATAGAAAAAAGTTGCCGGAACGCCGTTCTACCGTGTTACATGTGAAAAACACTGGATAAATGTATTTAAATTCAAAGGCATAAATGTCTACATTTGCTACACATGTTTACAAGCAATATAATAAGCAAGTCCGAAAAACTTAAAGAGTATTTCAATTAAAACCAAATACAATATACATGCGAGGTTAAATGATCATAGGCTTAAAAGCAGATAAAGAAAGTTCTGAAAACGCTGTGAAGTCAAAATGGCTGTTAACAACCATTATCGTGATAAATGCGGTCATGTTTTAGGCATATTTTTACTCTATAGTTATAGGATAAAGTCTTAGTCAATTCAATCAATATGATGTTGATATTGTTGAACTTTCCATAGTATGGGGAAAAACTGTTTGTTCTCTTGCTTTCAAAAAAGTAAAAATATCCTACTCATTTATGGGATGTCAGCAAAGTCTTTTTGTGACATCGCATATATTTACTAGATACTATAAAGACCTAGAAGGGAAGTGACTCTTATTGCCTAGCAAGAATGCACTTTCACAAAACCGTATAAGTGCAAAAGCATTATTGTTAGAAGGGAAAATTTGCATGGGAGACTTTTTGTACGGAATTAAGTTTTCCGTCAGAGCTATGAAACGGTCCGGCGTTTTTTCTCGTTCCGCCAGCATCGCTACCGGCACTGTTGTTGTAACAAGTAGGGATTCTTTCCCGGATAAAAGAGTTAGAAAACTTTCCGGAACGGTCGTTGGTAATCCATTTTAAATATGTACATTTGAATTTATACGGGCGGGACGTTAGGGGCGATGGAGTCGCAATGAAAGGTTTTTCGCTAATTCTATTTGAATACGTAGTAACTTGATTAATGTAGTTTAAATAAAGGTTTCTTTCAATGTTCAACAGTATGATCTTTATCAGTAAAAAAACATTCTTATAATTTCAGAATAATTGCATGACAGCTTTCGGAAAAGTTTTCATCTGGGTTGTAGATTCATTTCATATTATTATTAATATTAGAACTAGGGCTTATACAAAAACCAACCTTTGAAAAAACCGGTTTTTGAATATCAATATTTTTCGAAAACAGGTTTTATCCGGTTTTCGAAGCTTTATAAAAAAATGGATAATTAATTAAAATAGCGAGAAAATTAGTCACTGTTTTAATGTTGTTTATTTATATTCATAATAATACACAACAAGAAATTATTTGGTCTTACTCTTCAGAAAATATGATTTCATAAAACACAAAGCGTCCACTGATCGTTTTGTAAAAAAATAACTTAATATCGAAAATACCCTTTCGCTGGGTAATGTTGGGGGGCATATGGTTTTTAAGCCATCAAATAAAAGATTCAAAGTTTCTGTACTTTTGTTTATAGACTTGTTTATGGAAAATTCGGCACAACCGGTTACGAAGTTGAAAAACCGGTTTTAGGATGTCAGAAATTTTGCTAAAAAATCGGTTTATGAAAACCGACAAGCCTTAATTATAACTATTTTTACGTTGAGTTATTAAATTTAAAACGCAGCAATCAAAACGTGCGAATCAAAAATCAATATGCCACAAAAATAAATGAAGTCATTACTAAACGTCCATACATGACGTTAAATGATTTAAGCTATTTAAAACCATGTCACATTTTGTATAAAATAGTCACATAACATCAGACCCCTCCCCAGAGCGTGACTTCATATGTAGACAGCCCATAATAGTACCTACATAACTATTAATCTCTGTTTTTTTCATGGCATGGTGTAAAAGAATAAAAAAGTGCTTTTGTTGATAAAACAATGCATTATTAAAAAATTCACGTTTGAATACATTTGTTAACTATTTATATTTACTACAAAATTTAAACTTGTGCGTTCAGAAAAAACTCAAGGAAACCATTCTTGTGATTTAAAAAATCCATTTATTTTAGTTGGAATAATTCCTGCATTGTTATTTTGACTATCAAACCATTTAGTAAAGGTGATGTTAAGAGTTTTTCTTGCTAATAATTAAGGAACAATTCCATCGCGTGAGAAAAGAAATATATTGCTTTTTAATTAAAATCAATTCAAGGAATCTATGTTGGACTCTTTATCTTTATAAAACCCATGCGATCAATGGTGAAAGGAAAATAATGTCAGCCATCAATAACCTCCATATCACCCCGGAACAGAAAACACACATATGTAAGCATAAAACTGCTGAAGTCATTGAATTTATGTTAGTAACATGTTGAAAAAGTTTCATAGACTATTTCAATATTATCAGGAAAAATAAATATATATTTTCTCAGCGGATTTTTAACGAAGTGCAAACTAGTGAAGTCAAATACCCTACCAAGTAATGAAATTCAAATCTCAATATATATAAAATAATTATTCTGAAAAATGAGAGTATTTAGTTCTATTAAAATTTCATTATCATTCTTGTAAAATAAAATGATTTGTTAACTAAATATATCATTCACTTATTAATAATGTATCATACGCTATTTTTATGATTATAAATATGCAAGACAAATTTTCAACAGACTAAGTAACTAATAGTTTTAATAAATAAAATAATTAATTAAAAAAAAATCTGATATATAGTTTTCCGTTAAAATCGCTGGAAATGTCATTGAAACAAATAATATTATACGAGAGAGAAAAACTTCTCTTACAAAACGAAACGAAGAAAAAATATATATTTTATTCGTTTAATCGTAGACAACGAAAACAAGTAGAGATGCTCCTTTGTTAAGTATGGGAATAAATTTTGTGCCCTGTCTAATGGCATCGTTGCTGAACTAACAGAAGGTATCTAAATACTTGTTAAACTCGTAGAAACTAAACTATCATAAAAACAGTTTTACAGCTTCAAACTTTTTAAAGTCTTTGAAACAAACAATGGCTAAAAAATATAGTAACAGATATATCTATTGAACATATTACCAGTATTTATTGTATGTTATATAATACATGAACTCAGGTGTTGTAATGATTTTTTCATCAATTTCTCAACCACTGTTTCAGATAATACAATATAATATAATAGCAATCGAATAGTAAATAAAATAAACGGTAAACTTTAACCTGATTTGCTATTAATGCAACATTTTCATGAATTGGTATAACAGTATGGGATGATAACAAAAAAATCCTTTTGTGGATTTATGAATCGATTGAAATTTTTTTAAGACGTTTTTCTAAAAGTGTCAACAATTTATAAATCTGAAGATGTATAAAAAGTGTTTTCAGTTATTCAGAGGTATATTTGAATAAGTGCTTATATTTTGTTGGCCTCTTAAATAATGTATGCTTATGGTACCTTCTATGTTAGTTAGTAACTGAGGTGCTCAACTCCACATTGAAATAGGCTATGTATTACGATAAAATGTCGCCTGCTTGGCAAGATCTCGGTCCTACTTATCAAGAGGGTCTGGGTTCAAGAACCGGTAAGGTCAATGTATTTTTTTTTGAAATCTTAGATATGGGTTATTGTGGTGTCAATTATTTTGATTTCAATTTCAAAATATTTGGCGCATTAGGATGCGTTGTAAAGCTGAATTTTTCTTTTAAATAATTTAAAAATGATGATGTGTAGAGAATTGATTGTTATTGAATCTATTTGCACCTCGTTTCAATGATTAATCAAATAAAGAGAATATTAAAAAAATTATCTATGATACCAAGAATCTCAACTTATATAAAATAATGTTTATTTTATATAAGTTGTATTGTGTGACATTTTTTTCAGTCGCTTCGTTAATTTTTTCAAACTATATTCGCTTATTATACGTACAAAATGAAAATAAATCGGATAGCCCCGCAGATTTTTCTTTGAGAACTGCCTGTTATCCAGTCAGAAAACCTCGGAGAAAGTAAAATATAATCACAAGGCTAGGAAATGTTTATTAGTAAATAAATCGTTCTCAAAACGCTTTATTTTAAAAATCAAAAAGGTGTCATGGAAATTAAATATAACATACGATCCTGTGTTTTGACACAAATCCATTGATTGATTGCAAAAAATATCTGCGAATTTGTCCCTAAAGAGATTTGAACCTGTGTTTCCAAAATCGAAAAAAGAAATTGTCTAATATTGTAGAGATCTTTGCTGGAAAGACAACCGGTAGTTATATAAAAAAAGTATTTTAATTTTTAAGTGTGCTGAATATCGTTATAAGATTGTGAATAAAATCAATTTGAGTATAAATAAACAAACGCTATAAAGGAATACTTAAAAATGTGTTGCTTTGGAAAACGCAAATGTTTACCGAGCAACAAAAAATTATAACAATTAATGCGATTCAATTTTTGTCGGAAAGTTACTGTTGACCCAGCTGTATAGAAATCCGAGAGAAACAGAAAACAAAACTAATTACAACAAAAGCAGTCAAACAATAAAATAAAAAGTTTTTAATAAAAACGTTCGCATTTCCCGTAACCCTGACGATAACACAGCCGGATGAGAGACGGTTGCGATTTTAATGAAAAATATTTTCATTCAAATTCAGCTTGTTAAAAAAACGCTCTGAATAAGTTGTCAGCCATTTTAAAAACATGACGTTTTATTTTTCTTGAAAAGATTGCAATCGTTTGTGGTTCATATTGGAAGAAAGTTACTTTTAAATACGAATGTTAGAAATCTTGAAATTTTATGTATCTTAAAATATGCTTATATTGTTTGAGCATTAAAAAATAAATATCCGTAGGAAATTTAAAGACGTTTCGTTATATTAATTTTGAATAGAAAAACTAAAAAAAAGATAGTAATGTATTTATTTTATAACTATTCATCGTAAAAATAATAAACAAAATCGCACAGATTCAAATAAAAAAATATTAATTCAAACGGAGAATTTATAAACATTATATAATATATAACAATATCAGTACTAAATAAAAATAGGTATTATCGTGAAGTTACATCAAGAGAGATAGTAAAAACTAAATTAATATTTTTACCATTGGCTATCACATATGTTAAGATATCTCAATTATAATTAATATTTATAGTTAAGTATGTGCGGTTGAAGTAAATGAAATATAGTTTTTAATTACACATTAGAAAGATAGAAAATAGTCTCGCACTTTCATGGCTGCAGAACTTTAATAAGTAACTGTCTTACTCAAATAAAGAGAATTTGCAGTATTTTGTGAGAGGAAGATCGTATATATGAATAAAGGAATAGAAATATAGCGCTCAGACAAGAACGAAAAACTTTACGACTGGTAATTACCGAGTGTAAATTGCGTTGAATAATAAAGGGATTTGAATCTATCCGGCCGGATGACGTGACAACTTAGAGGATAAAAGAATTTGATATGAATAATGTTACCGCAAAGAAACGTATAACGGTAAAAATGCAAACCTTTTGTAAATGTCTCATGTGAAGGAAGAAAGGCGGAAGTTGTCGAGTAACGTACCTGAAACGAAGAAAAGACATCGTTAATAACTGAAATAAAATAGCATTATTCTGACAGATTTACGATAGCAATTAACTTTCAAATTTAAGCTCAGGGGTGAGTTTATAGTGGGAACCTGCGAAAGTAACGCGTGGACAAGGTTAAGTTTTCATTTGCCTCTTATTTAAATAAACAACGTTTAAACTATTCGACATAACATAGGTTTTACAGATTTATTTTTGCAATGACGAGCAATTCTAAGTGTACTTTAAAATTATGCAAAACAAAATATTAATATGGATTATGAATTGATAGCAATAACGGTCTTCATAATAAATTCGTTCATTCCTAAGCCATTCAGATGAAAAAAAAATCATGAAGTCACATATTTGAATTTAAATTCAAACTCTAGAAAAAAGTTTCGTTTTCAATACTAAGTGTTTCAAGTTCGATGTTAAAAGTATGGGATCAAAAATTTTCTCTAACTCAAAAAAAGACGGGTAAAACAACCGAAATATCGATTGAAGAATAAAATACGTGAAGTAACGAGAACAGCTATTAATAAAAAAAGCTTTTAAAAAAAAGGATCTTAATAATTTATAATGACTAAAGTAAATATGCATACTACCAGGATAAGTACGAAAATTTATATAATGATGATATAAAGTTTTGAAATTTTGCTGTTTATTTTTTTTCTGATGAATAAAATGTTTTTTCAAACAGTTCTGTTGTGTTAAGGATTCATGATTCTTATTATTTATTTAAATATTGCCTAACCAGTGAACAGTGAAGAACTTTCATATGTTTTAAAATGTATGTCAATAATGTGCATTTTCGTAAAGGCACTACCCTAACTGTGACAACCTTTGAAGTGGGGTGATGACAGTCTAAAGATATAATTGGCATTGAACCACGTCAAAACACAATCAAAAAATTATCAGTGGCATAACAAACTGATTAAATTTTATTATAAACAGAAAAACGCTGATTCAATTTAAATCAATCAATTTGAAACTGCATACATAAAAAAATACTTCGTAATAATAATATAAGAATGTAAAGGTGTGTTCAAAAATGTATACATGAAACGTTTCTAACAATAATTTTAACACGATACGTGATTGTTTTTCAGCGAGTGGTAGTTTTTAGCTGATTAAGAAGATTTACAACGAATTATGGGTAATTGTTTAAAATTTCAACACAAACAAAATAAAACTTATACTAATAACAAAATAAGCATTATTTTTTTGAAAGAGATGACATAATTAATAGTATCAGTCAAAAATTTATTTCGATTATATTTATTTAGAAATAAAAATGCAATTTTCTGTTAAAAGTTCTCATTCATATAAAAAAATACATTCTAAAACATGATGACTGTTTTAGTTTAAACCGGAATTTTAAAAATCAAATTTGAAAAAAATTTGGAAAAAGATAAATATAGACATATTTAATGGAAAATAGTTTGATATCCGAATGGTTCTCCACCGCTGCGCGAATATGTGTGCGTAGGTAATGTTGTTACAGTTACATCAACATTACCGTGATAGGGCACTCGGCCGCGGACATGAAAGCACAGACACTAACAAACACATAAGGGGCCAAACGAGCGTGTTCAAACTAAATTATGACGTCATAATATCGTGGCGGTCTCCCGGTGCGGTGTCAACCAGCACGACACACGTGCACTTCGGCTAGCGTGCATCTACGCCGTAGCTAAATAAGGCGTCGTAGCATCAAACATCGTAGACGATAATCTGGATTACGATGAGAGCCGTTTTGCTCACTCACTAATACTAAATGTTTCGTTGAGTTGTATTAATTTAAACATAGAATCTACGCTTATCAATTATTCATTGTTTAGTAGTAGGTATAATTCGTAATGATAAAATTTATGTATCATTTAAATGTAAAGTCATTGGGTTCCGTGACGGATCTCACGGATTCTAATCCCAGCGTAAACAGCATTTTTTCAATCGATTTATCAATTTCTGTTTGAAGACATGCATATTTGTAATCCTAAAATAACTCGGAGTAGCGAGAGTGATTAGCTAACCACTAGTAATGTACTCACTATATTCTTTCTATCCAGATACGCAACTGATTAACAATCATTTCTCGGAAAAGAAATTCTGTAGAGAAACCTCTATTAGGAGGCCATATTATGCACTATAGAAGCAAAACTGAATTAAAAAAAAAAATTGAACATTTATGCACAATTTTATAAATCCTGGTACCTAATGGTTTATTTTTATTTAGTCATGCAGATGTGAGCTACGTGAAAGGTATGCCGTGTAATTTATCAAATTACTGATATTGTTAAGAAATACGAAAAACTTTAAAAAATGCATATTAATTGTAATCATATATATAGTGAAAATACTATTTTTTCAAAAAAAATAAATAATAAATGCTTAAAATGCCTTTTGAAAAAACTGAGATGTGGCCAACATTTTTCCACGTTCAAGTTAATTGTGATATTGGATTAAAATCAGCTAAATTAATATGCTAAAGTAAGCATGTACACTCATCAACTACTTGGAAGCGGGGAAAAATATGCCTATTCACTCTATTAATGTCATTATTAATGTCATTATTTTCATTGTATCATTTTGTCAAAGAATTCCCAAATTTTAATTATGTTTGTAATTACTTTCAATCCCCATTCTAAATTTATTAATCTGAGATGACTTTTTAATTATATGTTAGATGTGTTAAACATTTTAATTTTGTGCTATTTTAGAATCACTTTTAATGTAGTTGGTATTTTCTTTTCAATGCCAATTGTTGTTTATAGCTGTTCATTTTTGTATAAATAACTTTGTTAAATTGTATTTCTTATCAGTTGACGATGCTCGTAATGAGCGAAACCGGTCCTGACATATTAAATAAAGTGGAATGAAGTACAAAGGATTATTGTTTTTTTACTAAATTAATATGATATCATAACAGCTTCAGCTTTTTTCATTCATAACAAAAACACCGATCGAGAAAATTATAATAAATATTTAGCGTGACGTAAACATATGGCTAAAACATCGTAGTTGCATTTGTCAATTTCTCGTATGTTAGTAAAAAAACTCGAGACATATAAATAGCGAACGTTTATTAAAGCTTAAAGAGGTTATATACAACTATATATAAATATTTGAAACAAATGAGCAGCACCAAAGAGTTGCAGATAGTACTCAAACAAGCATCTGATATTTATTTCTAAAAGCAAAGCCATGTCAAAGAATACGAGAAGTATTTGTCACTCGGCTACCTGCTAAAGGGTAAATATAATGCAGGTGCAGCAATTTTAATCAGCACACCGCTGTTTGCTTGAAGCAAAAATGGATTTTCAATATCTGTCTGGAGCAGTTTTATAATACGCATTTTTTATGTTTGGGTGTCGATCATGTTGGCTTAATTGGGCTTAATTGAGTGAAGATGGTCGATACTAGGGCTTATACAAAAACCGACTTTTGAAAAAAACGGTTTTCAAATGTCAATCTTGTTTTAAAACCGGTTTTATCCAGTTTTCGAAGTTTTACAAAAAACGGATAATTCAATTAAAATAGCGAGAAAAAGTTCATTTTTTTTGTTTATTTATATACAGCAAGAAATTAATTGGTGTTACTCTTCAGAAAATATAATATATACATAAATAAAAGACTTAAGTTCTATAAAGGCATAATCACATTCAAACAAATTACTTGAATTGATTGAATTGGCATTTATTTATTTTTGATCTTATTATAATGTAATAACCATGTATTTTAGTTCTACAAGATTAATTAAAACATATTCGAAATGTTAATATGTTAATAAAATGTGATGCAATAATGCGTGTTTCGATGGAATTGTTATCTTTAGTAAGTTTTTTGTTTTGGCCATTACCAATTTGGAACATATATACTTACTTCAAATATAATTCGTCTCAACAGAAGTATTTTCGAAGAGAGCAAGGATAAAAAGGGCTAGGGAACGAATTGTGTTATGCTGATCTCTTTCGCTACGCTTGGATTTTAGGATTGAATAGGTTTGAGGGGGTTTTCAGACATCACATCCATCTATGCCGTTGAATGGAAATCCATAAATCTCGATATTGACCGTTATAACTGAGGCATGGCTTTAGAAAATTAGACAATTTTATTGTGAGCACAATACGTTAAGAATGCTTAGTAGAGGAAATCGGTCATGCAGATTCAATATTTGAATTCGAAATAACAAAGCTGTACGAAAGGACGCCCTAGAATGAATAAAACATTAAATTACTGATATTAAATTTATTGATATTCACATATATTTATTAATATTATAGTTTGTGGAAATGGTTACTGACAACGATACGTTCAGAGAAATAAAAGTGGAATTATGTTTCAGCGCTGTTTCAATGTGATTCTTGTTTTGATGGAAAAGAATGTTTCATATAAATCAGAAATATTTTATTCAAAAAAACATATTTAACAGAAACGTCAACGCACCGCACCGTTATTTCAAAATTACTCATTGAAAATACCAATGTGCTTTCTTTCCTTTTTTCCTTTGAGTGTGTAAAATATATCACTTGAAAAATATATTAAAAGAAGCATGTAATATTTTCTCACCAGGTTAATAAGCTTTAAGCCGTAAAGCTTCGTAGCTTTTCTGCTGCTTGCGAGAAACTTTCACGTTGACGAGTATATTACGTCAGATCTGCACCCTCACACGGGGTATATTTAGGTGCACGGAACCTACACAGGGTACGGGCTGGGTACTCGCACCGGAGGGTCGGTACTTGCAGAGATGAGGTATATTCTTGAAACCTCATTGAAGAGGTTTGCCAAATTGGAAACCAAATAACCTCTCCCAGGCTTAGCAACCACAACTTACAATAACATGGCCAGGCGCAGTTGGGACTTGAGGTCGCAACATTGGATGTGACCGATGGATAATGATTAAGATGTCGTTATTTTTATAACGAATATATCAATGGTCCAGGTCACGAAGAGTCTTAGTGCATTTTTCAATTACGAGAAAGCATTATTCAAATATTAAAAAAAATATATAATTTAATAACTTGTTATGTAACAAATGTGAAACATGATAAGTTCGAGTTTCGTAAAATACTCAAATGTACATATAGACATGGATAAATAGATAAAAAAAAATACGTTATTTTGACAGTACAAAAATAAACCAAAAAAGAATGTACACAAGGTACACTTTTTTCAGTATATAACGTGTGCTTGTGGTATTTATTTATTTGTTAATTTGAAATCGAGAATGAAGGTGTTGCAGGGATTTAATATAACGTAATTTAATCGTGAATATAATTTATATGAATTTATCGGTTGAAATCGGATATACAATTTTGAAACATCATCTCATAGAATATGTGAAAAAATTTAATCATGTATAATCTTTTGTATACACGTGATATGAAACTTTTTCATTCAATATAATTTTAATATGGGAATTTTACTGCAAAAGTTTTAATTGAATAATTAATCAAACAGTATAAATAACATTGTTTTTACAGAAAGAGAGGATTTAACTAGAGTTAAACATATTAATAACCGACCACTAAAACAGGTTAGGTTCTTATCATTATACCAATTTCGAGAATTGGCCACCTAATAATGATAGATCTACTTAAAATTTGTCCTTGGATAAAATATTAAAATGAATCATCTGGAATATGATTTTAGCTTGTTTTCAATTTTAACTTATTGTTACTCATTCTTCTTTGATTGTACTTTATACGAGTGAAGACTGAATATTCGTTACTGCAAACATGCAATTCATTCAAGTGTGCAATGCATTTGAAATGCGCTATATATTTGCAAAACTCTACACTTGCGAACATACTGTATATAAAAGACCTCATTGTATAAATAATTAATTGAATGGTTAAAATAATAATTCTTAAATAACAACATAAACATATAAAAAGGGTGTTTTTTTTGATATTTTCAATCTAAAATAAATGATACTTTTATAAGAAAAGTTGACAGAATGTGTTAATAATATTCAACTTCACTTCACAAACATTTTTTTTTCGAAAGGTATTCATTGATTGAAACTCAAAAATTAATTAGTTGAAAAAAAAGTATTTATCAGTAAATATTTCATTATCAAATATTTGGAACGAAATTTTGTTCTAAAAAAATAAATATACATAGATATTCTATGAAACACATTCAATATACAATAGATACAACAATATTTTGTATATTTGTTGTGGAATGGAATAAAGCACTAAGTGTTCGCAGTACATGCTCCAATCAAGGTCTACGCATGGCGCGTAGCAGATGAAAATATTGCATGTGGCAATTTGAAGCGTATCAATCAATCAATCGAGGATCGATGGCGTAGCAGGGGCGAACTATGGCTTCCACTCGCTTCAACCGTTCCCGAATTAATGGCATAGAATTGGTAACGAGGCCCTTGAAAATGTTTGCACTACTGTCTCAATTTTATCCAAACAAAGGGGGACCGGGATACCCGAAGCTCGCAGCCGTTGGATGAAGCAATTTGGCAAAATTGGATAGGTGCGAGCATAGGAACGGGATGGTGTGGAGGTTCAGACGATTACATCATTAAGGCGCTATAGCGGACCGTCTCGCTCCTTCGAGATGGATAAAGGAAGCCCATACACGCCTCGGTACTCTATTAGGGTTCGTCTTGAGGCGGTTTCGAGTGCTTCGTTTTGACGTACGAGCTTAAAAGATAAACGATGCTTTTCGAAATATTTGAAAATAGCATGTCTTGTATAGATCTTTATGAATTTTCAATACATTTTTAGAAATGTGTTCCATAAACGCAAGACGGCGATTGGACAGTATAACGCGAATGAAAAATTAAAGCTGAAATGAAAGAATATATTTTTGTTTCTTTTGTATTCATGGTTAGATTTTTCAAAGAAAGAATATAATTTGAAAGAGCTTAAATTATAAAGCTCTAATATGTAGAAAAAACAAACGGTCACAATAAAACATTTCTTTAAATCTGAACTGATTTAAAAAGTCAACTGAAATAAGCGTCTGCAGTTATAGACATTGTAAAATCTGACAAATTTATGAGTATCTGTATTTCATTTATACTCACCGAGATTTGCAAATATCAACACCGGTATTACAAAAAAAAAATAAACCAAAACAATACGGCCAGTTGAAATCGCAATACCGGGCGAGTGAAACAAAGTCGGTGTTTCGATATTTAACATAAAATACTGCCATTAAAAAAATTTACCATAACCATACACAAGTAAATTTACCAAAAATAACTAACGGTTAATTTAAATGCTAATGTATTTATATAAATAATGCATCACTGAAAAGCCTGTAAATTCTGGAACCTGTTTCAAACATTAAGATTAATCACAAACAATTTTATTGAAACTTGTGATGGTTTTAGATATTCAAAAAATGATTTTGGTTAATTTCAATAATAGGTATTATCAATTAATAGTCGGTATTAAAAAACACTGTGATTTCTGAGATTCCAGTTTCGGTAATAGCGGTATTGCGATCCATATGTAGGTACATGTAGGCTTTTAAAATATTACTAACAAAAAGTTTATTGGGTAATTAGCATACCCAGTAAACTTTTCATATTCAATCATGTGATCAAGAGTTTAAATCCCTCCCAAAAAAAAGAACAATTTGTTTGCGTCCTAATATCATGAATATTCCTCCATCCACAATTTCAAATCATAAAAACACTGCGCAAAGACAAGAATTTCTATGCCACTAATCATCTAAATCGTTTCTTCTATAACACTATATTTAAAGAAAGAAATGCAGTGACCGTGTTGTTATGTTTGTTGAAATTCCCATAAAAACTATGTCTTTTTCTGTAGAGAACTTGACATTTATTAAGATACAGCAAATAATATGATTCTATACGTATCTCAATTAAATGTAGCCATATGAATAAAATCTTATTAATTAACTTTATTGAACACGCTCTATAAGCGCCAGTTGTAAATTAGAATAATGTATGGGAAGACCTAACTTCTCAGCGAGTATGGAGAAGACTATCTTCAACTTTGTGCAATGATTTAGGATGCTCATTACGGTTACGTACTGCTTCACTGTTTCATGGCCCAAGTTATAATGTGTCGCCTGATGCGTATATAAAATAAAGTCTTAGTAAAATATTGTTCGACTTGTAAGTATTTATAAATACGTTCAAAGAGCTAGCATCGATACATATCTGAAATTAAGTGTAGATTGGTAAAATTGGTTTGACAAATTGTGACACACGATTTGCCTTGTCAAGAAGAATCTTAAATTAAGCATAGCTTCTAATTTTTAACGTATACATAATAAAACGGGGGTTAAGATTTTTCTTTTAAACTGGACGTAGAGAAGAGGCTGAGCACAAAAAAATAAGTATTAATAACAAATAAACTACCAGTGTTAATAAGAGTAAATTTCAAAAGAAATAAATTCAAAAATGGTGAGCTTCTTATCCTTTTAGAAATGTTATGTAAAATACTATTGATTCGTTTCTGTGAATGATTTGATTGAACCCTAAGCTGATAATTCTCAAACATTCATTATGACACTTTAAGAGTGCTCGCTGTTACCTCTACACACATTTTTTTTTGTAAATAGCATTGTAATAATGCATCAATTGATAATGCTCGTTACGAACTCTACTGACCCTGATAATATCAAATAAAAGTGGAATTAATATAAATGAATATTTTTATTTATTTATACATTTATTATCTACTAGTACATATTTCATAATTTTCATTTTTATTAGTTATTTATTTAAAATAAAATAATCACAAAAAATATTGAGCTTAGTCATAAATAATCCTGACGATAGTTTTATCTGAAGATGCTGCGAAAGACGTGTCAAAATAATTTGTTAAAAAAGTTTTCAAATTTAATTTTATATTATACATATAATGATGGATATTAAAAAAAAACAAACACTAAACACATATCTCAACAGAAGTTTTTTTTTCTACGAGAACTGTTTGTTACTCAATCGTGAAGTCGTAAAATGAGTAGTAGGGTAGGAAGAATAAGGTTAGAACAGGACTAGTGGTTAACTAATCGCTATTGCTACACTAAGTTATGAGAGGATCAGAAAGATGGGATGAAAGGAAAATAATGTGAATTGACATCACAAACACTCACTCTTAGATCACAACTTTGAATTAAATAATTTACAAATCCACTGTGATCTTACCGAGAATCGTAAAACCAGACCTGCTTAATCGGTAGAACAAGCTCTAACCAACTGGGACACAGCAGGCGGCAATATTAATTGAGTTTTAAAATGAAATCAATAATTCCATGTTTATTTTCTATCTATCCAAGACACGATTCAGAACCAAAATGAGAAAAAAAAGGAACACGATTTGTTCAACGACAAAATAATCGAACAAAAGCAATACGTATATGAATGGCAAAATGTTTATTTTCACCGACACTTATTTAATACATCAGGGTGTAAAGTGTATACTCAAGTTAAACTCATATTGCAAAAGGTTAAGTACATTGAGGCAATCGGCGAACTATTATTTTAACATTTTCACTCCGAAAATGTTATTAGGTGAAAAGAGTAAAGTTCATACGATATAATATAAATTTAACACTTCAACAGTGAATACAATAACTGTAGGAGTTATTAAAATGTAACTGTGTGTTGTGCTTTACGATGGAAAGTGTTTAATATGAAGGAAATTAAAGGCAAAATAATGTTACATTTTAATGTTGCGTAGAATGTTTTAGTATTCACGAGGCTGATCGTGTTGTGGAAATCTGCTAAAATATTAATACTAACACGATCTGAAAATGTTCACATTTAAAAGCGTGATTGTAGTTCAAACGGAATAGTCTGAGGTGCTTCAGACAGAATTTATTAGAATACATGAAATCTATCTGCTATGTATATGGATTGCAATACCGGTATTACCGAAACCGGGATTTTGGCGTTTCGTAAATTGATAATTCAGTATAAGAATAAATAAAGGTTATCTTTTTATAAATTACTGTATTTATATTTCCATCAACTGGTAATGCTTGCGATGAGTTAATCTAGTCTTGATATTAAATAAATAATGTGGCATGAGTGTTTTATTTTCTATTAGATCAGCTATTAAACGAAAATAATGATAGCTTAAAACATTTGTTTGCTTAACGCGGACAGTTAAAAACCTTTGAAATTGTCTTTGTAATCATGTTAGAGCTTATATTGACACCTTTAACGACCAACGTAATAATTGACTTTTAGTTGAATTGAAAAAAGGTAAAATACTAGCTTGAAAAATGATCATTTAAATGTTTTAAAATTTCAACTAAAGGTGCTGGGTGTAATTTCAATAAAAAATGAATGCTTTAAATTTTGAACAATTTCATATGTTTTGCCACTAACAACCGGAGTTTCGCTCTTCGTCACAATCAGCCATTCAAATGCCATGGATGATTTCGAATTGGTTCATGGTAAATAGTTGTATCGTGTTTATATAATAAACTGCATTCTTATATACATACATACGATAAAACTGTTAACTAAGCATCAGTTCATGTTCAGCCGTCCACTTGTAACACACGAAGAAACCGAAAGGCGAAACACATCGTGCAAAAGTGTACAAAATTTGAAATATGGTTTTTATCAATTGAAAACAAATTCACTTAAAGTTAAAAAAATAATGTAATCTAATAAGGCTAATCTTAATAGAAATCAATTATTGATAAAAAAATATTTTGTTTTAATCTCGTAAAAAAATAAGTAAAAATGATTAACTGTATTATTCGTTGGACTATCCATTTGACGTTATATATAAAAATATATAAGAGCAAAATGAAAGTATGATAATTGACTCGTGTTGAAAAAATGAATGCCAGTCATATGGCAGTATACTTTTAAACTGGGTGATTAAAGAGAAGTAATTTTTAAAATGGCAAAGAGATTTGGTGATAGATACATAATTATTAATGGCTGTCAACGCGACAACAATATTTTTCTGCTTCCATCTTTCCAGCTGACTTTGCACGTGAATAATGCCCGATTTCCTGTAAACGATACATTTTCATAACAAAAAAGCAAAAACGATACAGCTGCAAAACAATGGAAATGGAAAATTTATACGAGTCGTTATTTATGTCGTTATTAAAAGCGAGTATTCAACGGATTTACACAAAAAAGGTTTTTTAAAAAAATATACGCAATTATTCTCAGGTTGTTGAGATAAAAAAAAACAGGAAAATAACATAATTCTATAGGGATTTAAACGCATTTACTAAAAAGATTATTTCACGTTTATCACTGTATTATTATAATAAAAGAACAGAAAACGACTGTTGGATTCAAAAATTAAAAGTGTTTTTATTTTCTAACATATTTCCACTTCTGCCGAAACGGAATAGTAGTAATTTATTTATATCATTGTGTAGATGATTTTTCGTTACGTTACACGTTTCGATTTTTGAAATAATATTCTTTAAAATATCGTATATTTATTTCAATAATCAACAAACATGGTATCAGAAAGTTAAAGCCTTGTTTAATTAAAGAAAATAAATTAATCCACGTCAGAAACAAATCTCGAAAATGTTTGATACCTTTATTAGAAACCTACATTATAGAAAGATGTGAACCGGAAACTGAATAGAGATTTAAACATAATAATAACATATTCCCTTTGAAAGCCTTGTTGTGTATGTTTATCACACGTTTAAGCAAAGTCTGATAATAATCTAGAATTGATATGGCCCATTTCTGGAGTTAAGTAAGTAAAAACTGAGCAGAAGTATACAAACAAATCAATAAATGTATACAGCTACTAAAAGTTACTAAAATAAAAAAGTTACAAAAATCGCCGGTAAAAATATGAATCGTTTTAGTAATCTCTTTTTTAAGTGAAATAAATAGTGCGTGAACGTTAGACATGAAATGTTGAAACCAAAAAATAGAGAAAGATTTTAAACGTCGAGCTTTATGACTTGTACGGCAAAGTGCAGTTAATCAACCGAGAAGATTATTCGGTAGATTTTTTCTACGTTCAATGAAAATTTCTCTCAGGCCGTTACGCCAATCTAACGAAACGTCTTTTATATAAAAAAAAAATATGTTTAAATTTATTTATTTATTAGTCCACCAAACGTAAAGTTATCAAGTCTGCGTAGTAAAAAGTCGTCAAACGTTTTTGGAAATATAAAGTATTATCTTTTAATTAATTATTATTAAAGTTGTCAAAATTTAATGTCAAGTCAAAAAATGTAGATCAAAATCTATTTCACAAATGAGCTTTCTTTAAAATACTGAAGTACTTCAATATTTTGTCGTCAAATAAAATACAAACATGATATGTTACGGATTAAATCCGAGTGACATTCGTAAGGGGTTTGACGGTGCCATATTTTGTTTGTAGCCGTATCCGTTCCCACTGTAGAGCATATGGACTCAATGGAGCATATCACAAAAGTTTTTCTTCTACAAAAATTGCTTGTTACTCAGTCGCTTAACTTATATTTGTCGGAGTGAGTAAAGGTAGTAGAATATGGATAAGATAGGTAAAGTAGTAAACTAATTACTTTCAATTTGACTCGAATTTTAAGATCAAAAGATAAGAGCGTAATATAGACACTACTCACTTTTAGGGTGTTCACTTTATTAGCTGTCACAACAAGAACATATCATTTAAGATTTCGACTGAATGTGCTTGGTGGAACTTCAATATTAAACTTGAATCGTTCAAATTATGTACATTTACACAGATTTTGTCACTAACGACCCGGGTTTCGTCTTTCGGCATCTTCAGGCGTTCAAGTGCACGGATGAATTAGAACTGACGCTTAGTAAATGAATGTTTCGTGTTTATATAAGAAATAAATGTATCATTGAGTTTTAAGCCATTGCTGGCGAAAAAGATTAGCCTATGGGAATGCCCACAGATTTGAATAGTGTGTAGTTTTAAGAATTATATTTTTTTTTGTCGGAAAAGGTTTTATGATTATATTTGTATATGATATATCAGCGGAGAGCCAGGCATGTGTAGCTGATCGTTTAAAATCGGATGACTGTTCAATTACGCTCTGTTTATTTCTAAAATTTCCTGGAAAAAGAGTTTATCAGCGTTCGCATTTGTGTGTAACATATTTATCTCTTGTTCCTGGTTGAACACGTGTCTTCAGCAAAAAGAGACGTGTCTTTTTTTCAATCTAAAGGCTGCCATATGTTCTGATTATCTGGTATTTAATGTCCTTTCTGTTTTCCCGATATACAATTTTGAAAACTGAAATTCGAGCCCATAAACACCAACACCGAAGTAAATGACGTTGACCACTCTATATTGATGTTTAAAACTAAATAAATATTTTGAGGATGATTGCGGTTTTGCGGTATAATAAGGAAACTGAAAAAGATCATTACACGGTATCATTTTAAATATTAAATACACCCGAGGCACCAGCTTTACGAACAGGCATATAGTTTCTACAAAATCGTTAGGATCCAGCGGCTAATGGATTTCACGTGTCTACAAACAGCGTAAAGAGTAGGCCCGCTCACCGATCGGCAAATATATGGCCCCGATGAAAGGTGGCACCAGGTGAAAGGCGCCGTGCGCCCCTAAGTGCATACTTACATTACACCCGTCTGTCATTCGCTCCGCCAAAGGAAAACAATAATTTAGATCTCGGATTGATATGGCAGGTAATGAAATAAGTAAGAAAATTAATTGATAGTTTTATTAAGGCGAACGAAAAAAGCTGGATAAATCTTTATTACAAATAATTTATTATTTAAGTTCCTTCCAATGTTATATAATATTGACTATTTGGCATTAAAACTCATAACTAGCAATGCATTAGATATTTTTGGAATATACATAAGATACAAAATATTAACGTATTTAAATCTACAATTTATTATAAAATGAGTTTATAGCTATTTTGGAGTGCGCCATCGTCAGAACTATGATAAAACTTGCATATCCTAATTTATACTACACATTATATAATAGTATATAATTTATTAAGCATGTCTTTAGTGTATCTAAGAACTATAACAAGTATGAGGTTATTTAAGGTAAATTAGTTTTAATTAATCTGGTATTTATTATATATAAGTTACATTAGAAACACTAAAATCATGTTTAATAAATGTAATAATTGTAATATACATTAGGATGTTAGAGCAAATAACAAAGTGTATTGTGTATCTCTTCTATGGTAGTATATAATGTTGAGTTTGTTTTCATATAAAACTCTCAATAAATTTATTAGAGGGTTCGGTCGTGTAGGAAATGAATGTTAGAAAAATAACATTAAGTTTACTGCAAAATGTACATAATATGTTTTGAATCATTCAAATTTTGTAAATCTATTTCCATAGATGTTTTGTTACAAAAACCAACATTTAAATTTAAAATTTTATGGAGCATCTTCAGTTGCAATCTTATAGTTCATAATTTAAATTGATTTTTTTCAGACACAAATTGCGGGAAATAAGAACGAAATAGCTGTAAACGTAGGTTTCACTGTATATATCTTAAAAATATCAGACGCAAATTGTGGGATATAAAAACTTAAAAGTGGGTACTAAATGTAATTAAATCAATCGAAAATAGCGATAAAACGTGGTTTCATTGTATATATTGTCTCGATTTATCATAATACTAACAACCAATAATGGAAAATGATTTATCGAGGTTTCACTGTATATGCGCAGAAACATACACCAAAGAGTATGCACGTTTACACAAAAAGGGTTAAACACAACGGTAAGTGCACAACTTGAGCTCTTAGAAGTATTTGACTCTGTGGAGAAGAGTGCTACGATGTGAAATTTTTGAAAAATCGAAAGCCCCAAGGGCGAGTAGACCACTCAACATAAATAAGCGCAAACTGGTCCCATTGTGATTTGAACCCTATTACGGTTGGCCCTTTTCGTTTTGAATGTCCAGTCTCCTGTCACCCTCGATGTCAGCTGTGCCAACTTAATAAATTGGATTATAAACTCGTGACGAAGGACGCTGGAAAACAACTTGTTTTCGAGGCTGGCGCACAAAACTTTTCCTATTGACGCCGTGTAACAATACTATTGTTTTCCGGGGCGAGATGTACAGGGTAATTCACAAGATTCCCCTGTTTTGTATGCTTGTCTTATAAATGTAACTTGCAAGTCACTTTTGCTCTTACACCTTCCTCGTTTCTTTGGTCTAACAAGGCCCGGTTTATAATTTTGTGAAATCATCACCAACAAGATCCAAGATAAACTATTATCACTTTTAAGGTGTTAATAACTGTCAATACTTGGTGGAATGGCATTATAATAAAAATAATAAAAGATTTTTAGTACTTTTTCCACATAAAATTTATTTGATCAGGACCGGTTTCGCTCATCGCGAGCATTGATGAGCATCAGTTGACATCATTGACTATTATATTAAAAAAAAAATTCAGTAAAACATTATTAAAACTTAAAAATGTTATTTTTTAAATTTATTTTCACATTTCATTTATTAGGACTATTTTAGTTTGAATATTATAACTAAAGTAACTATTGTAGTTTAAAGTTATATGCATATAAAAAAATACAAATAAGTAGTACGAAACGATTATTTTACGATTAACCAGCAAATAAAAGCTTAAAAAATTGAATATTACGATAATAATAAGAAAATTTTCACAGCTTTAGCATTGTAAGTTTATGTTGAATAATATAATACATGAATTTATAATGTGTATGTTGCATTTAATTTCAATGTAATATAAATGCTAAGAAAACTCATATAATTAAAAATAATTTTGAAATTAACGATTTAATATTGAGTCACGTTGTCATTGACGGATTACTAAGTTAATAATTATCAACTATATAAAAAATAATATTTGTAGAATAAAAATACTTTATTATTTTTTGACCTTATTACATAAAATAACACTGCGTAATTTTGTCTATATTCTGTTGGAGCCTTAGAAGGTTGGCAACCTAACTGCAGCAGATATATCTATCAATGCAGCATAATAAATATCTTTAATTAACCCAGGAAATGCTTTGAAAGAACATATGCTGAGAATTTTGCCATTTTTACGTACATATTGTCAGTATGACACGTTACTAAAATGCATGAGTATTATATTAATTAAGTTTTTATTGTGTTTAAAAGCAGCCATAATTAAGGCCATGGTCGCAGGATGAACAAACTAGATAACATTAAAGCAAAAGGTGACACAAAGACCTGTAAAGAAATCTATAATATTTACATATTT
The DNA here is from genome assembly GCA_031772345.1 of Himalopsyche anomala. Classification (NCBI taxonomy): domain Eukaryota; kingdom Metazoa; phylum Arthropoda; class Insecta; order Trichoptera; family Rhyacophilidae; genus Himalopsyche; species Himalopsyche anomala. The sequence continues at coordinate 6,997,502 of CM062824.1, read as the reverse complement.
ATATACATAGCAACACATAAAGTTATAACTTAAAATGATTCCTCATACATGCCGTGGATGTATTTTTACAATTGCACGTTAAAGATTCTTCATGTAAGGAAAATAATGATACGTGTGGATATATCTTTATAAAATCCAGAAAAAAAATAATTATTAACCTTTTAGCCACAGATACCTAAAATAGATTATGAATACCGGCCGATTCATATCCAATGATTGAATGAATCAGGAAATAAACATACATAAAATCTGATTTTACTTTTTGAAAAACATTTCAGGTGACATTTTGGGCAAGTAATTTTGAAATCTGTAGATGAAATATTTTTTATTTAAAGTTATAACAAAATGATCGGCGCTTCATCAGCGCTAGATGGTAACACTAAAAAAATACGATCATGGTATAAAATATATTTTTTAAACTTTTTTAAATATCACTCAAATCTGAAGCTTAAAAAAAAAATTTAAGCGTTAAAAATGTCTCAAATGCCAAAATTATACTGTTTTTCAAAACTTCAATCTAATTTTTATAATAAATCAAAGGTTTTAAATGAAATTGGTAAACCTTCCCTATTATAAATATAAATCGATAAAGCATCAACAAAGCATGTTTTGAGCGTGTTTCGCACGTCATTCGGGCTTAAAAAGCGAGATAAAATGTAGGATTTTTCCCTAGTTAAAAGTATTCACTGTCTACAATATAAAAACTGTATTACGCAGTTCTTAAGAATAGATGTTTTGCTAATATAAGTCAATCGTTACAAATCCAGTGCAAATGATATAAAATTGAGTGGTTTACTTGTTATCAAATCAATTCGAGTTTTGATTTCAAAACGTAAAGTCAAAGAATGAAAAAAAGTAAACTTTATAGACGCATTTCAATGGTGGGAATTTTTAAATAATTGACAGTAGAAAATAGAGATTAAGTTAGATAAGAAGGTATGTCTGTTAGCCGACTGATCACCTTAATCCAAGGATTGGATACGTAGGAGGTGGTTAAGTATCACTGTCGTTTATCCAGTTGAACATTTTTTTTTGTTTTATCAATTGAGCCTCTAAGGTCAACCAAATAAGTACAATTAAAACTTATTTTTTTCGTTTTGAATGAAAGAGTGACAATTTAAAAAATGAAATATGTCAAAAAACACCAAAAAAGAAATCCAAGCGAAAACGAATAACACGACGACAACCTGTCACGAAAAAAGTTTTTAGAGTGAAAAAAATAAATAATAAACATGTACAACGTTTGTTCGGGCCATAAAATTTTAAGCACAAAACTTATTTTTATGGTCGCGGTGCCTAAAGTTGTTTATACTATATAAAAAGATGACAAGAATGCGCAAGGGAAGGTGGTTCCTCGCCCCCTATATCCGAAAAAAAATCTTCCCCTACTCCCGTGTTCGTTCGCTCCACTCCCACAATCTGTTGAAACGAGAACAGCATTAATAATTCACAAATTTCGGGAGTTAGGCAGCCAAAACAGCCGTCTTCCCGGCAAATGCTCATCTGTTTCCTAAAAATAAATAAGTAGTCTACATATAATGCTCCTACACGAAGATAATAATTGTTATTGATTGTAAGAGTACAGGATTATTAATATGTTTTACTGGAATCGATAGAGATATTGCGTAGAATGATGAATGAATTGCGATAGCTGATTTATAACAGATGCGAACATTGCTGTAGTATAATATTTTCCGAATACTTACGCACGTGTCGTATATTGATGAATTATTTCAAATAAGGTTTATATTAAAAGAACGATAGTATACTGAGAATGTATTGAAAAACATCAGCATTGACTTTCAAATCGTTAGAAGTCTGCGAATTATTGATTAAATAATTTTCGTTTGTAGCGACAATTAATCGCTTATAAGGTTAACTGTCGATTCTAATTAGAATGCCATTATTTTAATAAATACAACACTTTTTTGTGATGTCTTTAAAAGGACAGGATCGGTTTCACTTATTGCAAGCATTATCAATAAAGATTCAATAAACTTATACCTTACAGTTGATATTGTTTGCGATGAGCAAAACTAATTGTAATCTTAAATAAACTATTTGAAATTATTATAATATAGTGTAATCAAGCTATAATATAATATCATGAATCATATTTTGTTTGATTTCTGTTAATCTACATTTTTGTTTTCCATCATAGTTCACTCCCATTGCCGAGTATATTAACTCCAAATGGAGCATTCCAACAAAGATTTTTTTTAATAATTATTACAATTCAGTCGCTTAACCCTTTTTTCTATATAGCGTAAATATAAAAAGCAGAGCTAGAAAAGAACTAATAGTTCGGAGATAGATTTCCCTACACCTTGTTAAAAACAGATAGATAGGAAGAAAAAGTTAACCATACAGATTTTTAAAAATAGATTCGGAGTACGTGACTCATGTGGGTATGTATGCCTTAAGCTATTTTCGAAAATAAAAAAATGATTTTCTTTGAATCTAAAACACTACTAACCCTAAGATAATGCATAGTATGGGTTCAGTACCTAAGAGGTTAGAATCAATACTGGCTTAATGTCTAAAGATGCTTTTGATAATTCAGTTTGTTAAGTGATACAGTAACGCGAAATATCACACAAACATGATCGAGTATTCATAAAATGATATTTAAATATATGTGAATATATTTATGACAATTACATACAATATGAGTCAATATTTCGAATTTATGGAAATGTTGAGTAGCATTGGTTTCCTGTAACGAATATTGAAGAACAAAAGTGTCGCAAATGTGGCAACACCGTTATTTTGGCGCAACATAAATAAAGAATATCGTATGAACATCTTTATCCCGGAAAAGGGGCGGTAAAAGGTAATCCGAGACTGATGTCGTAAACCGAAAAGGATGTCTGATTAGAGCAGCGTTAGGGTGGAATTTTAAAAAAAGTGAGCTTTCCAGATGTATAAAACAATGTCACATGGGTATTTAAAAGCCACCATCTTGGTGTTTAACTTGATTGATCCGAAGCTTGAATAAATCATAGATTTTAATGTACAGACAATAAATAGTATGCCGAAGGATATGTCAGCACACCGACACAAATGATACGAATTAATTTTGAACAATTACATTCAAATAACTCTGCTTTAGTTACAAATGTATGAAGGAGACTTCGTTTGAAATAATGTATCTATGTATGTATACATATGTCGGTTTCTGTGGCTCAAGTCTCGGCAAGGTCATTTCTTTCTATTAAAGATTTGCAATCTTAGTTATGGGTATTCATAATCAAAGCTTCGGATTAAAAAAACTACTCCGATTTCGACTTCGAATTGGCTTGTTGAATCATTTCCGTTTAACTTAAATGTACGTTAAGCATCAGATCATTCTAGTTACTAGAATAATTCTAGAACATTTAACCAATCAATATTTTGAATAGAATAATAATTTTTCGATATCATTAATTATTTTTCTCCGATTTTTCCACTGCCCTGTTGATCATGTCAGTTTTGCTACAGTTATCTTGAGTAATATTGAAATTATTCTCTAAGTTTTTCTCATTTGATCTAAGTATTTGGCAGATTGTTTCTTAAATATTAAATAAATTTTATTTTTCACACGTATAAATTTACTAATAACAATGAAAATAAATGGGAAACCAAGGTAGTACATATTTGTTAAAATCCACGACCTTGTGTTAAAAATCTGGCCGTTAAAGAATCTTTGTAAGTACGTATTCTTCATAAGCTAGATTTAATAAAGAAACACTTTATATTGAAATTAAGGTATGGAATAAGAAGCACGTAATTAATATGTAAATGTTAATTAGGTTGTATAATTAATTGAAGAACGGAAGAATATAAGAAACAGATTTAAATGTATATTATTATTACGACAAGCTTCTCAAATTTCTGTCTGTAACGTGTGTAATAAAATAAGTATTAACAACGTTAAACATAAGAATTCATTGTACACTGTATCATGAACTTAATAATAATTAAAAAGTAATCTACTACAGAACACTGATGAAATAATTGAGATGATTTTTATTTTTCTTACTTAAATTTAAAAATAATAAAACTAAATAATATAAAGACATAATTATTATTTTTTGGTGTATGAATAACAATCAGTTATCATGCTACATTAGTTTTCCAATATGCACATTGGAAGCCGATGTCGAAATTAAAAAACGTTATATGTAAAAAATGTCATTGTAATTTAGTTCTACAATTATTATTCTATAATTAGTTGATAGCTATTTCAACTTACACGCCTATCAGAACTATGTCAAAGCTTTTATTAACTTAGCTATATATATGTATGTCTATGTACTGGCTTAGAAGATATACACAAAAAAATCTCACCTATTCTAACATCCTAACATAAATTGAAAATAGAGTATTACACGTAATATATTGATTCCTAGTTTTTATCCCGATTTCGCTCCTAATGGAATTAGTTTATTGTAAATTCGTTTTATAAAAACTGCTCGTCATTCCATCGCTAAACATTTTCTTTTTCAATGAACGCACTGTTAGGGCTAGGACATGTTAAGTAGTTAGTTAGCCGCTTTCGAAATAGTTCGTTTAGTGGAGTTACATGAGCGAGAAGGAATTTTAAACGTCACGTTAACCCATATTGTAAAACAAAAATTCACAAATCAATTGACAAATTTATTAGTAAAAGTATTCATATTGGGATTCGATTCGCGGAGACCAAAATCGACAAAGACGACGCTAACCACTCACCCACATGCATGGTAAATATAAATATACAATAATATATCGCAAACCCATCGTATTTTTGATGAATATTATCAAAAAAAAACTCTGTTACAACCCCAAAAAAACATTCATGAATATTCAAAAAAACATGCTTGAAAAATGGGAACACATCGGATATTCAGAATAAAAAGGAGACAAATGAGAATTTAAGGGACATAATGCTCCAATGATAGCTGGTACGCAAATCCGCCACGACATTACACAGATAAATGTGTGTAACGCTGCGAAAACAACACGAGATTGTCGCAGTAAAACATAAAATATGCTCAAAAGCGAGCAAAAGAGTTGCACGTCCGATTGCCGTATGCATTTTTATAGCTAATATATTCATGGAAAATCCTAACATATTTCATAGAGTTCCCTTACGCCACGGAATATGTCAGGGAAAATGCTTGGAACGAGTTACTGATAATATGACGCCGAAGACAAAATACGAATGCATTTTATAGTAGGATAGGATGCTATCATACCATATTTACAAGCGACAATAACTGACTTTTTACTGATAAATAACAAATAATCTTGTTATATAATCCGTACATAAATCCTCCTCGAATCGATAAAAAACGTCAAAAATGCTGAGATAGTTCTAGCACAAAAGTATAAAAAAACAAACATTGTGTATAAGTATTTTTTTTCTTTAGTGGCCGTCAATTGTCATAAATAGTTTACTGAACTTTTAAACTCACATAACTGGACTTTTACTGGATAAATAAGTATTCTATGGACAAAAAAAACGCAATATTTTCTTGTCAAAAGTGACCATGTATTTTTTTAATTTTCCCTTTGCTTATTTGTGTTAAATTCTAAAATATCGTTTGATATTATTAGATGTTCCACCAGTCCATCAGAACTCCATAATTTTTTTGTTAATTGAAATAAAAAAAATATTTCAATTAATTTTTTAAAAACTATTAAACATTTATATTTACTATACATATTTTTTAATTAAGTCGTTTGCTATCAAAAGCAGAACTGTTCCTTACATGATGTATGGAACAGTTATGCTTTTGATACCAAACACATTGGAGATTTGTTACATCGTTCTCGCGTCATTACACGCATGTTTCGTTGTTTTTATAATTGGCTTTGAGACTATCCCGTGTTAATCGATTTTTGACAGGCCAAGGTTCTACTGTCCTTTGATAATAAAAATAATTCGATTGGTAAATTCGAGGTACTCAAAACTGATATTTTTTTATACAGATTAACTAGTTCGAAAGACACTTTTATTTTAAAATAAAATAACGTAATATTTAAAAAAATTCTACCAATACCGTTCAAATGATGTAATAAAATTTATTTTTGACCGATCGATAAGAAAATAAAAAATTCATAAATTTATTGTAAAATTACACATCTGTATACTTGCAAAATGTAGGGTTCTAAATTCTAATAAAATATTCGAAAAACTTTTATTCACGTCTTTCCAACCTCCCTGCATAAGTGATTACATTTTAACTTTCATTTCGCGAGAAGTTTTATAATATGAAGAATCGTAACTTTGTAAATGAAGATTGATGACATCGTGCCCTTTATATTGCTCAAGTCTATGACAAAAAAATACTGCAAAAGAATCAAAATTTATGCAGTTATAGTAGCGTAGTGTTAAATTTAAAACTAGTGTATTTATTAATACGTGTACATTAGTAAATGATTGAAAATTGTGAAATAATTAACATAACATGTATTCAAAGTGCTTTTCTTTCCATGTATCGTGGTGGAATGGCGTTCCGGCACGCTTTTCTCGCAATTTTAATGTTTCAAATTAATATTCGTAAAATTTTATTTTTATTTTGCTTTAAAAACTGTTGATATTTAATCATAGAAACCATTATGTTTGTTCCTATTTTAATTCCCTTCTGAATGTGATGTTCAAAAAAATATCAAGTTTATAGACTTTGTGACCGCAAAGGGTCTAATTCTAATGCTTCACATATTGTTTTTTTGGAAATTTTCGTATTTACAACACCTTTTCCTACAGGGGGGTCCATAGTGCAGTGATCAACGTAGCTTGCTTTCGTGACGTATCTCATGGGCTCGAATCACAGTACGAAGCAAAGCGAGAGCGGTTAGTTAACCACCAGTCTTGTCTCAACTTTATCCTTCTATCCTTACTCTTTTCGGAAAAAAAATATAAGTTGAAAAACCAAGTAACAAGCAGTCCTCGTTAAAAAAAAATCTGTACAGATACCTCTATCAGAAAGCCATATGCTTGTCATTGGGAACGGACACGGATAAGAAAAAAATCTTGACAAAAAGTTAGTTCCGGTACTTTTGTTTTTAAAAAAAAAACACTGTATTCATAATATAAACTTACTCAAGCAATAAAAAGCATAGCACAATGTGATGCGACAATTTTGCTGTGCTTAGTTTGATTAACAAAATAGTCTTTTTGCACTGAAGCGACGATATGAAGATGACGTATCCTGAAATAATAAAATAATATGAAAAGAATACCAAACTCTAATTGGAAACATAGTCATTTTTTACAAAGATTTAAGTACAATTCTAAGTGAAAAGATCCATCTGCTTTACTTTTACACAAAATAATGTTTAAAAGCTCGCTAAATGCAACTGCATACGATAAAGCGCCACACAACTTTGCACTCTCGTCTTATCTATTTAATTCAGAGGTTTTCGTTACCTCAGATGCTACGTTGAATTGAATGTTTCACGGTGAATGAAAAAAAGCCACAGCGAAGGTGGCCACCACTCCAACGGGAAATCGTAAAACTCCACCAGCCTGGCGCAAGCTTATCTTGATGTGCCACTATTTCGTGGAGCTACAAGAGTCGAGCAACATTTTCACACGTAGAAATTTTATATTGCCCATATCATTATTGTATGTAACGTAAAATTATACGGACGAAATTGTATTTTTTTTCCTACCGCATATGTTATGCAGATTTTCAGGACGTTATGAAACTACGGGGGTGATTTTTTACGTAACTTATCGTGATTTCATTCCTCCGAATAAACATAAAGGTGAGTAAAAAAAAATATTTAAAATTATCTCAGAAAAACACCCAGCCCAACTGTTGAACTATAGACTATATGTGTTATTATCAAATGATCACAAGAAGACAATTTTATTTTTGGTATTAATAAAAAACAGTATAGAGCAAACAATTGGAGGTGAATGTATGTAAATTTGAATCGTTCAAACTATGTACATTCTCACAGATTTTGTCACTAACGACCCGGGTTTAGCCTTTCGTTATGTGAATGTGTGTATATTTTAATACATATTCCGCTCCCAATGTGGAGCATATGGTATCCTTATAAAAGTATTTATATTGTCGAGTCCTATGACGCAACGGTTAGCGTTGTGGCCTTCCATGCCAGACCTCATGGGTTCGAGTCCCAGTACGAACGGCATTTTTTCGATCGATTTCTTGATTTCTGTTCAAAGACATGAGTGTTTGTGATGTCCCTCTAACCATTTCCAAATTTTTAACAAATGGGCGTACCAACAGCGATTAGTTTACCTCTAGTCCTGTCCAAGCCTTATCCTTCTATCCCTACTACTCTCTTTGAAAAAAATGATAGGTTGAGCGGCTAAGTAACAAACAGTTCTCGCAGAAAAACTTCTCATGGGATACCTCAATTAGGAGGTCATATGCACCACATAAATAACCGACATAGATTTAAAAAAAAAGTATTTCAATAAAAGCCTTTTTACGAAAACAGGTAATAATTCAGTTAATCAACTTCTGTTTTTTTTTCCAAATGAGTCGAGATGGAAAGGAAAAAGCTAGGACAGGACTAGTGGTTAGCTTATCGCTACACCTCGTTTTTAGGATCGAACAGATTTTTGAAGACATTATTCACATCCACGTAAAGACCAAAGGGTCAGAAATTCATGAATCAATTTATTAAACTATCTCTACCACCCGACCAAGGATCTGACGATTAAAAATAACATAATATACACCGTTCGCAATCTTTTAGCTTTCGAAAAAGCTCTAAAACCCTAACGTAGAAGAGCCATCATTAATCGAGGAAGCCTTAAATACGTGGCTGCGATATGAAGATAACGATATAACCACCGGAAGAGGCAGTGAGAGGCCACAGCAATCATAAGAATTAGGTTATTCCATAAACATGCACCCAAACTGCATCAAAGATGGCGGCAATACACCGCACCTACTTCCGTTGCAAGTCGACAGGGCTTTCGTGCATCAGAGTGACAGTTTAATGTTAGTGTACATTTTAATTACGCCACTCCGCTCGCGGCAATATTACCATAATATAAAAGTATATTCTTAATATAATGAAAATGTTTCCAGAATAGTTAAATTTACGATTTCATTATTGTGCGATGAATCGAATATAATTTTAAGTGCTACCATTACATGTTTTAAATGAAAACACACTAACCATTAGTGCTGACTATATTTAATAACAAACAAGGGAGTTTTGGTCTAAATAAATTGATTTATTAAAAAAAATATACCACGCCACTTGCCCTGTTAACTTTTAAAGATAACTGTTAGTGGAATAGATTAATAAAGAGTGCTTTACTCAGTTGGGATGTTTTAACAATTTGAATAAGCTAGATTTTATCAATTACACGGGAGTTTGTAAATAAGCCTCTTCACATATTTATTTTACAGTAGTTACTGTCATCTGTAATGAATTATAATTGTGAAAAAAAACGATAATAATCAAGATGCTATTTGAATGGGTTTAAATGACTTGATCGTGATAAAATTCATAAGATTAATATTTTGTGTCTTTTGAATCATTTCTTTGTTGTTTAATTTAAAACACTATTATTGTTTTCTCGTAAAGAATAAAATAAAACTTTATACATATCAATAAGATTAGACGAGAAAGGTTTATCACTACATTTGATATCAACATGATGCCAATCCGCACGTAAATATAGAAATATTACAAATATAATATATTGTTAGAAATAAAACATATTATTATTACTTCGGTACCGCCATAGAAACCTGAGTGATAAGATAAACATGGTTTTATTCCGGTATATAAATCCAAACAATAAAAACGTTCTCTTTAAATAAAAAAGCTTATCGTTTAAGTAAGTTCAAACTTAAATTGGAAAATGAGATAGGATCAAACTAACCGAAGGAGAAAAAAATAAACCAAACTACGCAGAAAAAGTCAACGATAAGAAGTCCGGAAAAATTGCTGAAAAAAATAAATAGAAATTGTAAACGTCCGCAAAAGTAAACGACTGTTTGTACTACATAATGGGCAATATCTTCGCAATGAGACGAAGGTTGGGGTAATGCATCCACAGATAATAGGAAGTAGGGCAAGACAACCGACGGAGCCTCGCCGATTTATTGCATTTCCGGGGAATGCTTAATGACTCAGCAATTTTTGTTACAGGGTACGCTCGCAATCTAAGAAAAGCTGGGGCGATTCGTAGATACGTATCTCCGCTTCATTTGCCATATAAATTCATTTGCACTACAATTTTTACGGCACGGCGATGTTAGCGCGCGAGATATTAGCGCGCCGTTGTTAGAGCATAAACATTTAACAAGTATACGACAAAATAACCATAAACAAACAATTCCTAACGGAATTATCCATATCTTATTATTTTTTGAAATCGATAAAATTTTCTTAGATATGTTTGAAGTACCGATTAATTTTGAATTAGATAGCAGAAAATTTATCTAATGTAAGTGAAATTCTTTAAATGAGCAGTCATCAATACAAAATAATCTTATATTGCGCTCACTCATGTCGGGGTTGTACTGCGCGCTATCGTCCCGCGCGCTAATGTTTGGGTGCCAATTGTCACTGCGTCAATGGCTCAATTGGTCCGATTGAAAATTTCGGACGAAAAAAAATATACCATTCTTACTTTTAACCAGGAACTGTGGAAAGTTATGGGGTTGTAGAAAAACATAGATTCAATTTAGATATTACTTTAAAACTGTTTTTTTTTTGACAAATGAAATTATAATGTTAGAATAGTTGAGAGGATGTATTGTGTATCTTTTCTAAGCCAGTAGATACACATTAATGTGTTCACTGTCAAAACTTGGTGGAAAGGAATTATATTCAAAAAACAAAACACTAATTTTGTGAATATGAATAGGAGTAGTTTCGCTCATGATGAGCATTTACAACTTATTGTGTATACAGTCAAGTTAATGTAAGCTTAAATATAGTTCTAACAAGAGCGTAAAGACGAAATACCAATCAACTATATCGATACATCAGTTCAAAACGGAATCGAGTTAAAATAAGTGATACTGAGATATTAACTTTTTATGTTTTGAATGAGTGTAAGATATGAAGTGAAAATTTAAAATTCCATAAAGAAACTTCTCCGATATCTTGGATATAATATTGAATAAGAGTAGCAACTTAATGGAAAAATGTAGAACATGGCGAATACAATGATGTTAAAAACTCTATAAGTCGTTTTTTGGACTCGTTCCTGTCTTGAACTAGTGTATCGACGTATAAAAAATGTAGGCACTAAAATACATTATATTTTTTTAAACTCATCATAATGGAGTTATACGTAAATACCAATTCAATGTTGTAATAGCATATAACAAATAATAGCTGTGCTACGTAAAATATTATAATGATCATTTTTAAAGCGATGCGATAGTATAGAAAAAACTGTAGGGCAAATGAAGCCTAGCCATATGCGTGTGTTTCAATTCCGTGATGTTTTTATTCTATCTTCGCCAATTTGCGGGGCCTATGAAGTTATTGGAGAAAACCTTTGCGGTTGAACGAACTGCAAGGGAAAAGAAAAATAATAAGCCTTTTCGTATCGTCTCAAATATTGTGGAGATAGTTTCTGTTTATTGGGAAAATAGAAAGATCGTGATAAATTTTCCGACATCACAAAATGATTATTGTCAAAAAGCACGCACAGTCAACTTTTTTTTTTGTACTGAACTGAAATTTAAAACTACCGAAACTCGTTCTCATAGGATGTGGTACCCGCTACCAACCGCATCGGATAAACAAACCGTACAAATAACAATGCAACGTATCACACTATGTACGTATTGTTATTAAAAATACATGCACAATACCCGCGTCCATAGTGCTTATTTGAACGATCTGAATTACTCAACACAAGTTTTGAGTATATGACCGTCAAACACAATCACGTGTTTGGTATTTCAGACCGCTTAAAATAAGTGCTATGCACGCAGGGATAACTATAGAACAGTTACCAAAGATCAAGTACTTTTGCAGTAAAGTGTGTTAAAAAATGACCATTAGTTACGCAATTTTTCTATGAGTTTTTCTATGCGATTCGCTGTCGTAGGATACTCAGCGGTGGACTTCCAATACCTTAACAAGCGGCTCGCTTTATATCAGAGCTATATGTATTAACCAAAATTAGATTGCAATAATGAATACTACCTTCTATTTGTTTTGCTCTAATTTCATGATTCACATGTTATTCTTCCATCATCGTAGATAATATATATATATATATATATATATATATATATACTAATTTTCCCTAAAGATTTTTCCTTGATTTAACAAGGGGCTTGCGCGAACCCCCTCAAGGCCACTCCTGAGAACACTGATTAAATCAAGAACAATTGTTACGAAATTGGTATCATCTGTGATAAAATATATATTTTTTTATTTTATATTGAAAAAGACTTTTAATAAATTAAAGAAGCACAATTATCAAACATACAAGTTTCGTTATCAAAATGATTGAAGTTCAAAAACATTCAGTGAAGTTCAGAATTCTAATTCATATCAAACATATAATAACATGAGTTAGAATTAACATAATCTTTGAAGGAATACTTTAAATGATATTTTTTGATGGCTGACTTTGGTGTATGTCAAACGCCTTCTACATCCTGTGTATGACTATACAAATAAAAAAGTGCCAATTTTGCCCAACAGGCATCGGAGTTTTCGACATAATTTATTTTAATTGTTTGTTACTAGTTGTTATACTCGTTCTTAATGCCAGCTAAAATGTTGGAATGAACTTAATTTAAAAAAAATGTGCTGTGTTCTTCCAAAAGAAGAAGATGGATACAAGATGAATGCAAGTTGATAGTCCTATCATTAACCGTTATGTGCATGCAGCTCCCGTTTCCGTTTGGAGTCAGAGTCGCGGAGTCGTGGTATTTTGGCCGGAGTCGGAGTCGTGAAAAATGAGCGACTCGATTTGTTTGCAAAATATATTTAATGATGTGTATTTTAACAAAATAGTCAAAAGTGTTAACATTTCATGCTTGGCTGACTAAAGATGATCTGATGGTATACATATAAATAAGTTAAAATGAAATTATTAAAAAAAATCCTCGGAGTCGGAGTCGTTAATTATTTTAAAGCTGGAGTCGGAGTCAGAGTCGTCTTTTTTTCACGTGACTCCACAGCTCTGGTAATAACTGCTTTTATATGTTCAATAAATCCATGCAACGAGATTAATTTGCCTTAAAGATTTTTTGAGACAAATATTCCAACAGATTTTTAAGTGGTTAAGTTCTCTCAGCTTAAATGCTTTGATGTGAAATTTTCATAATTAGCAACGTGTGCAACCATTAATATAAACTTTTATAAGGTAGAAAAAAGTGAACACTATTAGAAAATAGTAAAATAATTTACAAGAATCTTTTTCAGTTGTTTCCGATTGAAGGGCAGTAGATGACGGTATCAGGATTTGAGGGAAATTGAAATGATGTGGATCATCGAACAAATAAATGCTTTTGCGATTGATCCAAACTCGATTTAATCACTTGGAATGAAAAGAAAATACAGACAGATACTGAGGCATGTGATGTCAAAAAATGTTTGTGGTAACAGTAGCGTTGCAACATTACTCCAAATATGATTTCATATTTGGGTTAAAAGATTGTTGAAAGGATACGAGATGTATATTTAAAAAATACATGTTATCTTGAGAATCTGAATGTAAAAGCTAATAAAATTCGTAAATGAATAGTTCGATACATTTGACGGTAGCTCTGTGGAAGTTAATTTTAATTATGAATAAAAATGAATAACTTCGTTATTTCACGTCTTCCGCCTCTTCGAGAAGTATCTTCAGACAAACTATTGTAAGTTTATTTACGAATTAACTAAACATTGATTATAATTAAATTATCAATTCTGAAAAGAGGTTGGGTTTCTTGGGATCACGCGACAGATACATTTTATGTACACTAAAAGGTATTATGTTAAAAATAAATATATATTATAAGAATTATTAATATATTAGTATTTATCATTGTTAGACATATATTATACCATATCACAAAGACATTTTTTCATTCACATTTTTTTATTTGAACGATATGATCGGTTGTGTATAGCAAGTGGGCATTTTAAACGAATGTTAATTTATAACAAGAATAATAAAAATAAAAGAAAAAAAAGTATTTATTAATAATTTTCTCATCCTGAGAACATAATACAGCCTTAATTAAACTCAACAAGCCATTTTTTTAAGGGTAATAAAAAATAAATATTGGTTATGTCAAATCTTGTCATGTTATATTTGCACGCCACAGATCCCACGGAGATGATATTAATACATGAAAGTGTATACACTTTTATCGAGTATGAGGGATGAAAATTCAAAGAAAACGGGAAGACACCTGAGGAAATTTCATGTATTTGTTATTTTTTATTGGAAGGTTTATTATGATTGAATTACATAAAAAAGCGAAAACATATTGATTAAATTAAAAGTTCAAAGCACAAACTTGTAGGTTATATAAAAATGGGAAATCATTTCGTATTGAATTATTTATTTATTTTTTGTTTACATACGATGTCACTATAAAGACATTAAACGTCTGTTTCTGAATAAAAAATGTTGCCAAAATAGCATGGGAAAAGGATCAAAACATGGAAGACAATTTGCCTATCATTACAAAATTATGCAAAATGGAATATAGATTTTTAAAAACTTGGGTTGTTCAAATTTTGTACAAACCCACACGTTTTCTCTCCAAACGACCCGTGTTTCGCCTTTCACTATCTCCAAGCGTTCAAGTAAATGGATGAACTTGAATTGACACATAGTAAATAGTTGTATCAAGTTTACATGTACATATATATATAGGAATACAACAATTGATCTCGATTAATTTTACTAATAGTTTGACTTTAATGACGATAAATAACCGCATTTGGAAAACCTTCTTTTAAAAAACGAACTTTCTTATTTCACGGAGACTACTTAAAACGCATTAGTCTGTGATATCAAGATTCTACCGTAATGGGTTAATGAGAAAATAGTTCTGCCAGTACATTGCAAAAGCAATTTCAAGTAATGCTTTGAATAATAATGCACAAATGTTGTATCTCTTTATGGATTTGTAAATTATTAAATAATATACTAATACTAAACTTCAAAATTTAAAAATAAATCGATACTAAATATGGTATAATGGAACTATGGTGTTTATTGCCAAGTAAAAGTAAGTCTTTATTGAATATTTAATATAGCCAGGTTTGAAAAAATGTTCATAATGGAAGCAGCCAGATGGCAGCTGATCAGACAAAGCCAAAAAGAGTGGGAAAATACTTACTAATAGAGCGAGGCAGGAGCGATAGGGATGAAATAGAAGAGACTCGATCAGGAACGAATAATTAAGCAGGAATAATTGCGACCGGTAACGATGATCCTGCACCGGGCGAGAAAGGATTCCCCGCCGATCCGAGGCAGAGGTGGATCGTTACGGTGGATTTATTGAGCATCGCTTTTATTAATTACACACTACTTAAAATAATTAATCTTCTGTACGTTCATATATTTATAGAAGCAGAACATAAAACATATTAAAAAGTTATTATGAAAGCAATAGAGGTGTTTTTTTTCTAAGTAAAAAAGTAGCGCGAAAAAAAAACAATTTAACTAATAAAATATATAAGATATAAATAATCTTTATTGAATCGTCTGTATGTAAAACAACCTAAAAATAAAGTTAATAAAAAAAAAACCTACGATTAAAAAAACGAATCGCTCTCAAATAAGTAAAACAAAAAGGAAATCACATTAGACAATGATGTCGTAATAAAGTTGGATAAATAATAGAAAGGCAGCGAATTGGATGATGATTTTTTTATTAGTGAAAATTGTAATAATAAACTATACATTTTTTATTACTGAAAATTGGTTTTTTACGAAGGGATACTGCAATTTATCACCGCCTGTTAATGAGTCAAAGTAAAGGCTGTTTTATAACATATCAAAATACTCATTTTAAAAAATGGGTAATTTTATTAAAAGTCTTAAAAAATGTGCCGCCATTGAATTTCTATCAAAAGGGCTGGAAGGTATTTGATTGAAGAAATTTCCACTAATATCTCGTTTCAGCACAAAGTCGGCTGATGCTAATTATGAGAGCGCACGGTGAACTGCCGTTTTTTTAGTATTTTTGTGCATTTAAGTTCTAAGAGAATGTACTTACATTGATGAAAACAAAGATAGTGAGTGTCGTCGGAAAATTTAATGCTATTTATATAGTATTGAAATAATCTGTAATGATTCACAAGACGTTTACAATTAATACATAACATTCGGTTTTTTTTTAATGAGCACAATGCTATTAAAACATATTTTTTTAATTTTATTTTGCCGCAAACTACTTGTATTGTTTTTGTAAAAGGCGAACGGTGTGAAAAAAACTATTCAGAAGAAAGCAAGTATTGGCAAAAGTCACCATTTACTTATAACTTAAAAAGGGCAAGACAATAGCATAAGTGTTGTTTAAACTTATTGAAAAACTTCTTTGTCTTATTTAATGACAATAAACATAGATCAAATAACACCGTATTGTCGAGATAATATCACGTATCACAAGATAATATAAATTATTATGTATAAATATTACTCACCATACGATTATGAAAATGACGCTTAAAAAACAAAAACTAAAAGCATGAGAAGCGGACTATAAAGGTGAAATTACCAGTGATTTTCGGAAGTTATCAGTTATAAGAATTTCAAGAAAATACGTAAGTTTTTAGTATAAATTTTATTGCATGGGAATATCTTACTTTGAACCGACATATTTCATCTTTAACCTAACCGAATTCAAGTAAAAATAAAAATCAATTTAATAAAATCGGTATAAATTCTAAAATTTGAAACGGTTATCAAATTGAAAAATCAGGCTTATATAATGTTGCAAATATAACAACAAAAAAAACGGTTTTTTTAACACCGACAAGCCCTAATAAACAGTTACTTACAACCGTGTGTAAGGACACTACATAAATACTATCTTAGAATAAATGCGCATATGCTAAACTATTACCTAATTAACAAATGAAGACAAAAAAAATGAAACCATTATTAAAAATATACGAACGAATATATAAGATACCGATAGGGTGGCATTTCACTTTGAGATATCTTCCCGACCGTTATAGCTTTAGAGATGTACAAAAGAACGCGGTAGCAGTTCAAAGAGATCACAGTTCAAACACAATCACAGTTTTATAGTGACCGTATAGGGATGCGACATTGTAATAAAATATCGAATATCTATCAACGTTCTAACTATTGATAATGAAAATTTAGAGACGATTAAAAAATATCATAGACAATCTCATATAATTTTACGAGATCTATCTTCTTCTATTTGTGACGATGACGATCTTCACATTTCATAACGTAATTGTTGTTTTTTACTCTAGTATTTGAGATATCTCAATTATTAAAGCCAATAAAACGTATCTGTAGGTCACACTAAAGTTCGAAAACGATGAACAGTGGCGCCTTAAAAGTGTTATTTAATTATTTCCGGATCGCCACTGCGTTCTCTTCCAGACTTATGAAGTGAAGAAGATGCAAACAGAATCTTGAATATCTATGAAACCCGAATTCGAAGAGAAAACTTCGGTTTTTAAAACTTTTAACGCGGTATTTTGATTTTTGGAACCAATTTATCGACTTATATGAAAGTAAGATTTTTTACGCGATTTTTTATACGCGTCATTTTCTGAAATCAATGTATCGCGTAAAAAAAAATGGATGTATAATATATAATATTTAATGAATTAAAAGTACTTTTATGGTGTTCACTGTCAATACTTGGTGGAAAGGCATTATATTCAAAAAATAAAATGCACACTTGTACGAATTCCACTTTTATTTAAAAAGATCAGAAACGGTTTCGGTTGATAATGCTCGACAAGAGCGAAAGCGGTCCAGATATTTTTTAATAAAAGTGGAATTAGTACAAGTGTATATTTTATTTTTTTAATTAAAAGTAATGGTGCGAAATATAATAAGTCTCATAATGAAGAACGATATTTAAATATGACTAATTTAGCCAACATCAGATTTGACACCGTTGCGACACAAGTTAAATATGCAATAAAGGTATGTTTTGATTAAATTAAAAATAAGGCTTTTTGTATTAAACAGTCAATAATTTTATGTAACGTACCCTAGTGGATGCCTCCAATAATGAGATAAAAAAAGCAGAACTCTGAATCGTCGTGTTACAATCCTGTGTTGCATAAAAAGTATATCCAATAGTGCAGCACTAGTAGATTTGGAAAGTCTGTCTCGGAAGAAACGCCGAGTCGCTCCTGTCCCCACGAGACCGAAGTGCAAATAGAGCGGCGTCTCGGCCACAAGAACAAAGCATACAACGATTATTGCCAATTTATATGGAGAATCGTTAATGTCTTCACGGATAGAATATCCTAGTTAAAGTACAAAAGACTGGCAAAAATAATATCCAAGTCAAATCATATTCCGTCATATAAAGTATGAAATTATTATAATTGACGAATTGTCGAATAATAACATGCGAATTATTTTTTTTTACTAATATCACATGTATTTATTAAGACAGCCATGACCGGTTTAGTTTATCACCAGAATTTTCAAATGATAACAATATATACGAGCTGTAAGTCCATTTCCCTCAACGGGGAATTTTTTTGCATTATCATCAAGAATTTACTGGCGCAAAAAATCAAATGTAAACTTATTTATTCAATAAACCAAAAGGCCTAAACTCCATTAATTCACTAAATGGTTTTATTGGAATATACATCTGATTACAATTTGTAAACAATCAAAATAAAAATCTAACTTATATGGTATTGTTTATTCAAAATCTGCCGATTCTTATTGATTTTTAGAGAGAATCGAATGAAAACTGACAATATTGACAATGAAATGTCTACCTCTATAAAACCATGAAAGACAATATATTTCATGACTATGGAGAAGTGACGTTAAGCTAATTTTAACTAAAATGTTTAAATCCTCCTACAAATAACTGATACTAATGTGCAATGGCATTAAAAAAACAAGAAAGAAAGTTCAGTAAGTGACAATAAATTTTAAAGTAATCTAAAATTGTAATTTTACACTAATCCTATTAAATTTGTTGTAAGGTTATATATTTCGGTATATGTACTACGAAAATAAGCTTCGAGATGTTCGTAAACTAGGGACCCAAATTTTGTCAGCAGGAAAATTTATCACGTATTCATGAATAAAATTCTACTTATATCGATTGATTTTCATTTTTAGAATGATCTATCTTTGAAATTGATATTCTGACCAGTAAAAATAAATTGAATTTTTGCGATGAATTCTTGAAAGCATTTGAGCTTGAGGGATAGGAAAATTTTTATATTTACGAAAGCTGTGATGTATTTTATTAACAATCAAAACTTACTGTATTGAAATTAGAGTAGGTATACTATAAAATCTCCTGTTTTCTACAATATTTAATCTCTGGAGATTAGATGACAAATTCGTACAATTATTCGTAAACCTACTTTTCTATAAAAGTAAGTATTATTCTGACCATGATAATTTTAAGCAATCAAATAACAAGCTATCGTTTGAAACATATATGAAATACTTTTTATTACTCCATATCCGCTCTCAGTATGGAGATTATGATATTTTATGGAGGTATCTCAACAGAAGTTTTTCTACGAAAACTGTCTGTTACTCAGTTGCTTAACGTTTCTTTTTCAAGAGAGTGGGGATACCAAGATAGGGCTTGTGTATTAATAGTGGTTAACTAATCGCTGTTGTAGCGCCCCGTAAATTTTTAAAATGCAGTTTTACCAAAACAATACCGATACCATTTAAAAAGTTGATGTACATACAGTTTCAACAGAAGATCGATTTCATTCGTCGTTTAGTAATAACACTACTAATAAAGTGTTAAATACTAAGCGTTCAACATCAAGTTGGTTTATGCTTTGAATTTTAAGTTGGTCGATTGGTCATCGTGAGTGATTAGAGAACTAATTTCTCCATTGACTTCTCCACAGTCCACTTTTATCATGGTGATTTCAGTGTGTGATCGATATAATCCCTAATGTATGATATATAGATTTTTACGGATTTAGTGGTAACTTTGTGGAAGTTCATTTTTATATGATATACTTTTTTAAAACCCAAGGAGTCAGGCGAAAAAGGCATTGTCTTCGTTCATTACGACGCACCCAGAATCTTGTGGGGTCGCACTGTACACATTGTTAAAATACCTGGTGATGATGTTATTATTATAAGTATTTCAGAACAAATAAGTAGCACGGTTTCTGGTACCAGCAAACATGGAGTACAAAATATGGGACGAAATAAATATGTAGATAGCGATTAATGATGGCAGTAAAATTAAATGAGCAAATTTATTATTAAAGCACATTGCCCGAAATTGCCATGGCGTTTTTGATTGAGACGATGGCAGAAGGCGAATGGTAGCCACAGGCGGGTCGTACAGCCATATTTTATGGCCGCATAAAAATGTAAACTCGCAAAATAAAAACGGCGATATTGGCGCGGTCGCCGTTCGCGGGGGCGCCAAATAAATAATTCATAAAAAATAGGTTCTACATTCGAAACGCGCGGCGACGCCTCTGCGGTGCCGGGGCAACGGCGAAATTGAAGCCGCAAACGTCTAAATGTGTCCCGGTGAAAAAGAGTTCGTGTTATTTCTATTTCATATTGAATAAGTATGCCAATAAATGTTAGTACATCTTCTCTCAGATTCAATTTAGTTAGCTATGAAAGCGAAAGTATCAATGATTGTGTACAATTTTATATAAAATTTAAAATGACTTCATTCCACGTATTGCGCTAACAGTGACACGTGTTTCGCCTCTTTTAGAGGATCTTCAGACTAACGAAATTATATATTTTAAAATAATTCATGTTAAAAAATGGGATTCAAGGAGGGGATAGAAACATACAGCAATATTGATATTACTAATGAAGTTAACATTACAAAATTAATAACTAATGAATGGCATCAATTAGAAATAAATTAAGCAGTGGCGAGTAACCTGTCCTATTTAGGATATCCATCAAAAATATTAGTTCTCGTTTTATTTATTATTTGTTAATACACATGTTTGTCTATCAAGAATATTAAAATGATACTTAAGTATAATTGTATTTTATTAAGAAAAACGTTGAAACCAGGGTGCCATAATAAAATGGCTTAAACAAATTCGTTCAAATATGTTCGGACGAAGTGGTGTATTGTATGTTTTATATATTGTGCAGAGTTCATAGCCGATTGGTATACGTCATCCTCTTCAGTCGCGGTGTCCATAGGTTAAAATTACATTGCGGACGCTTTCATATAGATTTTTCACTCGATTTATGAAAATCGTTCATACGAGTGAATGTCAACATCCTCTCTAACCAATCCGATCTCAAAAACGGGGCATAGTAAGCTATTTACTAGTCATATCTTAAGCACAGTCATCTATCCTAACTCTTTCGAAAAAAGCGAGATTTTGCGACTAAACAGTTTCAATCGTGACATAAAAAAATGATTCCTGTTGAGAGCGAACATTTTTTCCTGTTTAGCCAGATAATGAACTTTTTTATTTCTTGAATTAAAAAAATGATCTATTTTTTGTTATAACATTTAAACCTTATATATTATTATATCGTTACCTTTCCAAGTTAGTAACTAACAAAATTGAGTTAAATATACAAAAAGATTCTTCCATAAAAATTATATGCCGGGAATAACTCAGTTGGTGAATTAATACCAGTTGACCAAAAAAACCATTTATTTTGATAAGCAATTATTGTTAATGCCAATTAAAAGGTAGGAAATTTACCTTATCTATTTATTTTAAACTCTTATTTGTGTCAAATCGGCATTAAATGCATCTATTATATTTTGATAATATATTTATTTACCTACATGACATAAAATATCAATGCTAGACGCTTTATCATAAAAGCTGAAATTTTTCATTTGCTATTTATTAGAACAATCAATCTGTTGGTTACTAACTTCTGCCAAGATATGAGAATGACGATATATACATTGTAAACTATAAATATATATATCATTTGTCAAAAACTTTGGTATAATAAAGAAATAATCTTTTAATCATCCTCTTCAGTTTCTTTTAATATAGCACACAGCGTTTCAAATTATATGGAGCCGTAGTCAACCAAGCGATTGAGGCTAAAATTTTCTTTTACTAGAACAAAAGAGTGTTTCGATATCGTCTTGACCGTCTGGTGCATACAGCCGTCCGCTCAAGAGACATTCGCCCTCACTTTGAGACCCTTCCCCACCCACAACAAAACGAAGACAATCTCAAAGAAAATCAAAACGGACGGTCGCCATATTTACGAATAGCCATCAAAAGAATATAAATTGACGACAGTGCCTCGTAAGAGTAAAAAATACAAGGCTGTAAGATACAAAAATAGCTTTCAGAATGAGAAAATACAATGGGACAAAGCTTTTAGTCTGCTGGTAGAGCACGGAAAAGGAATGGTTCTTTATGAAAAATCACGTTCTCGTTGCGGAGTATTTGGATTCACAGCTCTACGTACCAATGGTAAGTAATCTTAATATAATACTATGGATAAATTATTACTTATTCAAAGCATCAATATAATACATGGTTTCATTTCAATAAATAAGAACCACATACAAGATTCAATAGTACAACATTTCCACTTTCAATGTACACAGATATATAAATATAACTTATTAAGGTTGTGATTAACAACTCTCCAAGAATAAATTCAAAGTAAAAATATTTTTATTTCACTGTTGAAGTGACACGTGGGATGCCCACGCTTCTCTTATCGTTAACTTTTTGATACATTCAATAATATATGATGAAGCTTCTTCAAGAGGTGTTAGAAGTGTAACATTCAATAATACGTCAAGCAGAAACAATCTAAATATAAAAAAATCCATTAATAAGTATAGAAACAATCAAATCTATAGAATCAATTGTAGAAATGAAAAATATTCATTTTTTAAAGTTTGTTGTGTAGTATTTTGGTATGAATGTGTTTCCAAATTTTTTTGAAAAATCGTTAAAAATAATATAGTTTTAACCTATATTTTCATGAAATGTATAAAAATTGTAGCGTAATATGCATATTACGTTCAGCCATATAGTGTATTTACTTGGAAAGCTGTTAGTATTGAAAGCGAATTATTAACAGGTATGTTAAAATATTATAATAAAACTCAGCGCCAAAAATAGTTGTTAAGTGTTTTTTTTTGTGTATTTCATTTGTTGAAGAAAGTAACCAAATAATATGTGACACATTTTTTCATACATAATAGCGATATATCGTAATTATTTTTATCTTTTTCTACTACCTACAAATGTTTTTCGGTAACAGATTATTTGTGAATAAATTTACGTCATTAAGAAAATAAAATCTTATTGCTTTTTGTATTGTTCAATCATCACGAAGTATTTGAATGACTTGTTGAAGATAATGAATTAATCGATACGGAAAGATCGACGATATCAAGCAGAGCTACTGTAACAAGACACTGTGTTATAAATAATACAATAGCTTGTCGGATTATGAGATAAAGCCAAGCCAATGCGATAACATTGTCCAATCAACGAGAAATTCAAAGGTTTGCCTGAAGGGGAGAGAGGTCAAAGAAAACTAATTGATAGTAAATATTTAGTAATTTAACGGAGGTCACTTTCTAATGAAAAGAGAATCTTTTCGTATTTTGATAAGGTGTTCAATATATTCATTATTTATATTTCACTAAATACATTCAATGCTTCTTTGGTATACACAAATTAATTACTATTTCTTCATAAAATTCAGCCATTATTTATTTAATGCAAGCTGAACATTTAGGAAAAGGCAAAAAACAAAAAAAACTGACCTCAACTACAATTAACATATTTAAATGAACAAATTCAGAAAAAATAAATCATATCTTTACACGACAGCTGACAGATTGAATGTTTAAGAAAATATGATTTAATTATTCCGATAGTGATTCAATGCATTGATTTTCAATCGAATTGTTATAAATATACTGACGAAATTAATTTAATCTACCTTAATTTTTCAGTATTTTTTACGACAATTTATGATATTGTCGGCTTACTGCCAGAAGTCACTTAGTGACATATCAGTAAAAACTGAGTTAGATGTCACAATCTACGTATTTTGTCATGCTTTACCCAGTAAATAAGCCATTATGTCGATATAACACTACTCTGAAATGGGAGGTATCAATACTATAAAATATTTCTGAGAGTACCGTTCTAATTTTGTTTAACATGTTAATAATATCTTCTGACTACATACTATATCTAGAGACTTGCCAATTCGGGGTCTATTTTCATGTCCGTATGATTAATCTGACCCTATGTTTCATTTTGCTATCCCTAAAAAGTATCGTCATTCTCATAAAGGTTTCAGAGATATACCAGCGCGATTAAAAGAACTAAAGTAAAACTATGAATTGAAATCCACGAGAATAAAAATGCAATCAATAACGACAGTGTAATAAATACGGTGATAAAAGCTTTCTTTTAATCATTCTGTTGGTGTTTGTGTTGTTACGGGATGTTTTTGGTAAGTATTTGTGAGTATATTTAAGGTAGATAAAGATCAAGACGTGCAACTTGGAGTGTGTGTGCGTAAACGCTAAGAAAACCTGACAAGTCAGGTGTCGCTGATGAATGCTAAGCCGACTGTAGCCATGCGACGAGAGGGACATAGAAAACATAAGTAAAGCAATGGCGCGCAAAATAATTCATTCGAAAGATTAAAATATGAATGAAAGAGAGACATAATCGAGTGGCGGTTAAATGTATGAAGCAAGCAATAATATCTTTATCTCAATAATCAGTACACACATAAACACATTTTTATTGATGTTTTACTTGTTGTTTTCATATGAAACGCCAAATGCAAAGGCGAGAAGTAAGAGTTGATCAACGCAATTCCAGTACGCGGGAACAAATTGTCCACAAAAAGTAATGGTTAATAAATTGGCATAACAACACGTGTGTATTTTTTTATTTCTAATCGTTCTCATTTTTAGAATATATATTGATATGGTTTTAAAAAAAATCTTTTTCAGAAT
>CM062824.1:6355671-6372314 GCA_031772345.1 Himalopsyche anomala | reverse complement strand
ACACAGGGATGGGCTGGAAGGGGGCTCGGGGGGCTCGCCCGAGCCCCTTGTTAAAATTCGGCGTGGCCGGCGAGCCCCTTGTTAAGTTAAGAAAATCATTCGTTTAAGATCAAATCAGCACCTAACTGCAATTTCTTTGAAATTGTAATACGAAACAGAAGACTTTGTTGCTAAGACAACCAACTAGCCGCAAACAAGCCAGCGAGCCACGTTATATGCATCATCCATGGTATGAAGACATTATGGCTGAGATTTACCGAGCCCCTTGTTAACATATTACCAGCCCACCGCTGAATAAACAATATGTTTTTTTCTCAGCATTAATGAAGATAAAATGTCAATGAGGAACAACAAAAATTAAACGTATATACAGTGCCGGCGCGAGGTTATTTGGCGCCCTAGGCAAACTTAATTTGCGCGCCCCCATTTTAACAATTTTACCCATTTTATATAGAAATAAAAAAAATACCTTATCAATTGCACAAACCGGTGATGTCACTTTTTATCCATGCCCGCTTTTAATGTGGAACCGCTTATGTGTGTTACTCAGTCGCTCAACCTCTCATTTTTTAAGAGAGTAGGATAGATAGAAAGGGTAGGCAGGACAGGACTAGTGGTTGCCTAATTACTCTGGCTACACCCCGTTAATTTAGGACTGGAATCGTGGTGGATAGGAGGGGGGGGGGGGTGTTTATACATAACAAACATACTTGCATTCGAAGAGAACCCGATAAATCGATTGAAAACAATGGTGTTCGTACTAGGATTCAAGCCCGTGAGATCCGGCATATCAGCCAACGAAGCTGTCTACCGTGCAGTAGACCTGGCACTCGGCGGATTAAATATTAATTTATTAGAAAATCAGTTTTAATTCAGTTAAAATGAAAATAAGTAAAATTACTTACTGAGTAATATCCTTTGTCAGTTGAAATATATGGCGCATTACAATATATTACAATATAATTACAATTTAAAGAAATTTTCCTACCTAAGACTACATTTTATTAAAAAATAAATGGTACCTTTATATACATAATATCTAAGAAAAATTTATCGGTTGTAAAAAAAAGATAAGGACTTTCGAATTGATGAGAACATGTGGAATTTTCGAGCTATATTTCAAATACATAAATATTTGAGTGTCTATCCATTTTGATATGATAATTCAATTACTATAAAATATAAATTTAGTTATTAACACATAGAGGTTCGCGGATTTACCTACTAAATAATGTGCAGAACCGGCCAATTTCCGCCCTCCCACCCCAGCTGCGATCACTATTTCAGTTTTGTTGACATATGGTAAATCCGAAAATAAACATTTGCTCTATTAATTCGCAACTCTCGAATATTTTTAAGCAATTCTTGTTATATTTTAATAATATAAATATATTGAATGTTTGAGAATCGTTTGTGCTTATAATATTTGAATGTTGCCCATTTCCGATGGATAGTATTATATAATATGAAGCATATTTTTTCACTAGGTTTGGGTCACATCCTTTTCGTATCAGGGTCATAAATTTTGCTAAAAAAATAACATCTTGTTGAGTAGGTCTCGAAGTGGTGTAAGGGATTATTACATAATTTATTGCCTTTTGGCAGGTCAAAAATATTTTACGTAATGACAACATGGCATTTCTTTGAATTTGAGGTTGACGCGGATCACTTACAAAGTGAATTTGAGACAATGGGTCTGTGCAAAGCCCCCTATAGTGCTGGTATAAGACTGCTATGGTATGTGTCATTGAAAAAAGATATGGCAATTTGACGGGTGGTTTAAAACTTAATAAGGATTTTCACATAGCATAGCAAAGATGTTTCATCTAAAATGGAATATAAAAACTATCAATAATTAACTTTATTTTCTGTACACATAACATATGATATATGCACATTTAAACATTTACTCTAAAATACTGAATTTGTTTCATTCATGATTGGTCAGGAATGTAATGTTTTTAAAAATTACACAAAATTATATATTACAAATTATACGTAAACGAAATAAAAGCTCCAACAAAAAAATGCATCATTACATGGAAACAATATCACGTCATATTTGTGTCACTAAATCATCAAATGCTGAATAAAATTATATGGTTAAACGTTATCTAAAGAAATATTATTTTCTATGTGATACTGTGGATTTTTTTTTTTGTCTAAACTTACACTCTTTTTTTGTCTAAGCCTACACACTAAATCCACACATATGTATGTTCGCCCGGTCTTCTGTGTTAAAATTTAAGCACAATACCAGTATAACGCACACATCGCCGCACCATCGAGCATATGAGGCATCTGGTATCAAAAGCAGAACTGTTCCATACATCATGTATAGAACAGTTCTACTTTTGATACCAGACAACTCATATAGTCTTGAAATGTTACTTCAATACTGGATATTAAAAAAAAAAAAAAAGTAATAATACTACACTAATCTAGTCAAAAACGCTTCAATGTATGTCCAATAATGTTCCAATATTAATTGTTATTATAGGTGATTGTCTGTTAATTTCAATAAAACTCAACATGTTGGACTATAAAAAACAATTTTAGTACCCAATTTATGCGCCCCCTTATGATTTACGCCCTAGGCGGTTGCCTATTTCGCCTGTATGGTGGCGCCGGCCCTGCGT
Organism: Himalopsyche anomala; assembly: GCA_031772345.1. Taxonomy (NCBI): domain Eukaryota; kingdom Metazoa; phylum Arthropoda; class Insecta; order Trichoptera; family Rhyacophilidae; genus Himalopsyche; species Himalopsyche anomala. The sequence goes on along the minus strand of CM062824.1, from coordinate 6,369,675 downwards.
ATATATTATATTTGGTCACATTTAAATACATATTGTGTATAGATTACCCGTTTTTATTTCGACTTATACCTATTACGTTTTATGTCTAACGATTCGTATTGCAAACCTAAAACGATTTTTGTATTTTGGGTCAAATAAGACTTCTGGAGAAATCAGCTAACTTGATAAATAATGGCTTTGTTGTCGTGACGATAGTTAATATTTACGAGTTATTTCTCGTCTACGCCTCGGCTGACATTTTAGCTAACTCCGCCACCGTAAATAATGTTTCCTACGCCGTAAAAGAATATTTTTTACGTCCAAATTTTGGGTTTCAATATGAATACCCAAATAAAACATTTCACAAGAAATTTAATATTCCAATTTCGTAGGACGTGTCAATATTAAATGTTTAGATACTACTGTGTTAGTGTTTGACAAATAAATAATAACAAATCGTCGTCGTCTGATTATTTAAAAAAAAACATTCCTGAAATGATAAACATACAAAATTCAGTATCAGAGTTTTAAGAGACTAAAATGTAGCCCCCTGCAATATTTTATTAGAGCTCATTGTTGCAATCGATAACTTCTAATCAATATAATTGTTATAAAAATACGCATCAATGAATATGTACATGTAAATTTAATAAAAAAATAAAAAAATACTTTCTTTTGGAAGTCTACTAAACTAATAAGAATCATTGATGTCTTATTTATTTAAATCACAAGTATTCGAATGAAAAATAAAACTGAAATATCAATAAAAATACTATCTTCAGATAACCCAATTCAAAAGGAGATTAAAACATTACAGTCCATTGCTCATTAAGTATAAGCCTTATTTAATATTTAGTAATAAATATCATTCAGTAAAAACAAAATTTACATTATGCTCTCATTATGCCGGATATATTTGGCACTATGCCCTTTTTTGCTGGCAGGGATTTGTCTCAATACAGATTTCAAACAAATGTTTCCGGAGTTATAAAATTATTGTTTCAGAGAAATAAGGACGATGAATACATTAATGTTATATATTTCTAATGAGATAACATTGTTATAAAACATAATTGTTTCATAAAAATATATGATGGATTAAGTAACACAATAAACCTATACTTACTCTTGTAAAATATTATGTAATAATAACCTGAACGTTGGTCTATCACTGTGGGTTGTTAACATAAGGCTAGAAGTTTGCTGAGACGCAGGTGACGCAGCACAGGGTTGCACAAAATTGTCAGATGTGGCACGCAAAGCAAAGATGTGCAACCAGCAAATGCTACTTAGTCTGCTGCATAAGTATAAAACATAATTGGTCATAATAACTCTTGCAACGTCTTTTAAGAGTAGTCTACATAGGTAGTATCTAATTCAATAAGTTTCTCGATTATTTTCGCGGCGAAATCAAAATAACACCTCAAATCTGCTCGTGTCAAGCAAAAATCTTTTCCGGCTCCGCAACGGAACAAAATACAGGGCAGACGTATCTCTGAGTCTCGCGTGCCTACGTGGCGGCTTACAAAAGTCTGTGCTTCTTCGTCTAATACAAAATCTGTGCAGCCCTGTGATGCATTGTGCTGCGCCACCTGCGTCTCAACATACGCTTTGCTTTAACGTCGTGCAATTTACTATCCGGTGATTTGTGTGAAAATCTAGGGAATGATTAAAGTAACAGGACAATTTTCATCATGGATGTATCTCATTTCGAATATATAATAATAAGACCTATGACAAGGACGTTTGTGATTAATATTTTTCAAATTGGATAACTACAATAATTCGCAGTTGAATATTTAAATAAATTTACATTGATCATCTAATTTCACGGAGTGTTATCTTTGAAATTATTTGTGATAATGTTAAAACTCAACTTCTCATATTTTCGACGGAAGAAGAAGGAGCATTGGAAGATCGCGACTCACAGATCGAGTTTCACAAGATTTACGAAAGCTGGAGGTAAGCGATCGGCGTATTACCGAGTGGAGTAGAGGAAACTAATTGTAGGCGGATAAGGTTCAAGGATTATATCAACAGAAAACAACAACACGAAGTGATCGTAGATATATGCATTTATGAATGATTTTTTTCCGTAACCAGTGTAGCGTAGCGGGTGGTGGTGGGTACAACGTTGAATACCCTAGGGAATTGAAAAAAAAAACCAAAGGCAGAAAAACAGACATCGAATTTAACAGTTGATGAATAATGTTGTCAGATACAATACCTTAGTTTATATGACCGCCTGTGTGGTCGAGTGGTCAACGTCGTTGGCTACCGCTGCGGAGGTCACGGGTTCGAATTTCAGTACGGGTAGTTTTATAAATTGATTTTCAATCGATTTATGAATTTCTGTTTGAAGGCATGGATGTATGTGATGTCTTGAATTATCCCCACCCATCCTATCCTATGTACGGGGCGTATCGAGAGCGATTAGCTAACCACTAGTCCTGTCCTAGCCCTTTTCTTCTATTCTTAATCTCTTCGAAAAAAGAGAGGTTGAGCAAATGTGTAACAAGCAGTTCTCGTAGAAACACTTCTGTTGATATAAACTCCATTAGGAGTCCATATGCTCCACATTGGGAGCGGACATGGTAAAAAAAAGTTAAAATTTGTATAAGGGATGAAATAATGTATCAAAATAATAATATTATATGTAACGAAACTTTTAGAGCTTTTTTTTGCTTAGGTTTCTAGCCAAACTTTCGCCCATCTTTCGGACAATCTCTTCAGTCGGAAAAATGAAACGAGGTCAGTTATATAATGAGAGTTTTTCATAAATGGAAATGAAAAGAGAACAAACAAGGCGGACAAAAAGTAAACATGATAAACTTTATGAAAGCGATAAACGCTCGCGTCTTTAATCAAATCAAATCCTTTTTTTATGAAGATTAAATTTGTTTTGAATCGCTTATTTTGCTTGTCCACAAACCGTTTTTTTAATTACTGAGCAAATATGAATAATTATTTTCAATATGCTAGAACTCATTGTAAAGTGCGAGTAAATGCAGATTACATACACGGCGCTTCGTGCATAATTTCATAGTGAAAGTCTCAACCCCCGAATGTGTCATATCTATGACGTGTGTATGTTTTCGCTTTTTTAACCCAAAGAACGTTATGATACATATATCATACCTCTATTTCATACAACCATACTTTCTGATTTTAATAAACTTTTTCATTTTTATTGAGAAGTGGAAATATTATATGTGACTTCTAAAAATAAAATGGTAGAAATAAAAACATACACAAGTATTTTTATATTCTTTATTGAAAAGGTTTCGTTAACTGGTAAACAAAAGCTTTTGAAAATTTTACGAAGCGCATTCGTAATGCTTAACATTTTGACCCTAACATAATGATCTTGATATTTTGAGTAGCGAGTTATTTTAGCCCTATAAACCTTTATAATATATTCAAATAAAATACGCAAAGTAAGTACACTTGCAGAAAAGGTTTATAAAATGGCTGTTTCATGAAAAAAGCGTCGTAATTAGGGCTTGTTGGTTTTCAAAAACCGGTTTTTTGCCAAAATATGTGACATTCGAAAACCGGTTGTGCCGAATTTTCCATAAACGAGTCTATAAACAAAAGGACAGAAAATTTAGATCTTTTATTTAATGACTTACAGACTATATGCCACACATCATTGCCCAGCGTAGGGCTTCCAAACCGGTTTAAACCGAAACCGGTTAACCGGTTTTTCGGGTGTTTTTAAATAAACCGAAAACCGGTTTATTTTGGGCGGTTAACCGGGTTAATTAAAAAATCTTTTCCTGCTTTGAACACCACGAGCTTTTATTTAACTATTCATATGAAGAGTATAAATATATTAAAATGTTGTGTATAATAATAGTATTATAAGTAGTACAATATAATAAAGTATTTTACTGTTCAATTGTCTAATTTCTGTGACATATTAATAACAAGTATGTAGTCGAAATCATGGACAACTATACTGCTTTCAATTAAACATCTGTAATACGAAAGGATTCTTAAAATATCAATGATAATAAAACAAGTGAACCTTATTGAACCAAAAATACGTTAATCTTTATATCTTTTAAATGAAAAAATATCCGAGCCGAAACTTGTAGTGTTACAAATCAATTTAAATATTAGTAAACAAAAATTTATAATGTACATTTTTTCACGCATTCATTTGATCTTTATTAGTCGGATTATTTATAATTATTAACAATATAATATTGGATATGGAACTTGAATATTGTATAATATATACGATTGCTATTATTCCAAGAAAGTAGTAGGTACCTGAACTTAAAAAGATGGCAATTTGTATCCACTTTTTTTGCAGCATTCATACATAAAAAGGTTAAGTGACTAAGCCCATGTTTTAATATATCTTTCAAGTTATAAAACAATTCAATTTTAAAACGTTTTATTTTTATTTTCTAACAATCGGTGCCATAAATCATCGGCTACTTTAAGGGGTCGGTGTCTTTCCAATTTGCACATGTGCAAACAATAATAATAATAAAGACGAGTAAAAAGGTTTTTGAAGTGTTATACAGTTGAACACTAGCTGAATATGCGTTACATTTCTTTTAAACAATTGTTTAAAAATGTGACAATGTAAGGACACGAATGCATGTTTGCGTATAGTGAAAATTAGTAGTTACTGACAAAATTACTAATATTTATAATAGGATATATATATTATAGGGTTGTAAAATAATTGCGCTTGTGGATTGGATGGTTTTCACTGTTACAAAGTGAACTTGATTTTTGATTTTGTTGAAACTATCACAAAATACATATTTAATATATTTCAAATATGCTATCACAACATCTGTGCATATTATATTTTATTTTAGTTCAAAAATAAAATATTGCAGCCAAACTAAGTTCTATGGGAAGCTACACTACATACATATAAGTAAAAATGATCTAACCGAAAGTTCATTTAATTCTAAGCCTGTATAATAAGGTATATAAATATACAATATGTACTCCATAGTTATTCCATAAAAAATGTTTTTTTTTATTTTAGTTATATTTCACTCATGACGAGTATTCTCAACTGATTTCTAAAATGATAAATGTGAAATTAGTATAAAGGAGCGTTTTATTATTTAAAAAAAGCTAAACACCAGAAAAATCATTATTTGATGACACTTAAATAACATTTTTTTTAAATAAATATCTTCTTTAAATACAAATATATTTTTTAACCATGCCCACTCCCAATGTGGATCATATGGACTCCTGGTGGAGTTTATTTCAGGTGTTTTCACGATAACTGTTTGTTACTCAGCTGCTCAACATCTCTTTTTTCTAAAGATAGTAAAAATCGAAGGGTAAGGCTAGATTAGGACAAGTGACTAGCTAATCGCTCTCGTTACGCTTCGTGCAAGAATTCAAAACATCACAAACTTCACAAACATCCTGGCCTCAAACAGAAAATCATAAATCGATTGATACATCTAAAAAATATATATAAAATTGTTTATGCCGGGATTTGAACCCGTGACCTTCTCAAACAAAAACAGTGATATTTTTATCTACTTTCTAATTTTATGCACTTATTGACTGTTTTTTAAGTAATCAAAATACTTTTTTTTGAAACATTGGTTAGTGTGGTACTAAAATTTGTTTTTTGAAAATAAATCCGGTTTAAACCGGTTACCCGGTTTATTTATTTGAAAAAAACCGAAAACCGGTTAGTTTAAATGTCCGGTTAATTGGAAGCCCTACCCACATCATTACCCAGCGAAAGGGTATTTTCGATATCAGGAAATTTTGTTACAAAACGATCAGTGGACGCTTTGTGTTTTCTTAAATCATATTTTCTACTAAGAGTAACACCAAATAATTTCTTGTTGTGCATTATTATGTATATAAATAAACAACATAAAAAATGAATTTTTTTAAGCATCGAAAACCGGTTTTCAAACAATATTGACATTCGACAACAGGTTTTTTCAAAAGTCGGTTTTTGTATAAGCCCTAGTCGTAATTATGTTTATTATGTTCCGGCAGTAGATTTTAGCAAAAGTATGGATACAAAAGTGCTGTTATGATATTTTCATGATAAAGGATATCAATATGCTTGAATAAACAAACTTTATCTGTATAAAATCATTGACAAATTGAAACTTTCTTAATGATTTTGAAGGCTGGGAAACTGGATTCGATAAGTAAATCTTCGGAACATCGGGCCTATTTTTTTAAAGTGAATGAGCATCTAAAAGAGGACACTTTGATCCATTACTAGCTTACCGAGGAAACTGCAGTTATGGCGAACCCATTCGCTGTTTCTCTGAATATAGTCTGCATTCCGTTGAGCACACATAGTGATACCTCGACACATAAGTTGTTTGATTAAATTAAAATGTGCTTTACATTGTTTATATGCTAAATTCAATACTCGCCTTTAGACTTTTGTTTCCATTATATTTTTCTTTTCTCTGCGAAAATTAATTTTCAATGTTTCTTCATGTCATAATTGAAATTGTATAATATGTTTGTCATGTTAAAAAGTGGATATGGCTTAAATTGTAAGCCTTACTCAATTTTGAGCCTTAAAATATGTTTAGATAAGATGGTGATGATTTTTACAATCGCTGATTATGTTGTATTATAGCCGGAAAAGTATGCCTTAACTGGGCACGAAATAACGTTGTTCGATTTTGTATTTTTACCTAATAGTAAAGATAATGTTTTATCTCGTGTAAACAAAATTTGGTGAGCATTGTTTTATTAGTTATAACTAAATCAATAATGTTACGTTATTACGGATGTTCAAATTGTCAATTATGATTATTATATTACCACATACAGTAACAATTTTATGTTAAATAATATATTTTTTTTATATAAAAACAAAATTATAAAGATAATTTATAAAATATTAAAACATTACAAAATACATACTGTTATACAAATTGAACATGTTGAAATAAGAGTAACTAAACGACTGAAACTATCTGCCCGAAAATAGTAAATGTACGAACTCGGACTATTTTTAGACACTGATAGCAAAGAACTCCAAGAAGGTTGAAGAGTCCCAAAGGTTGCCCAACCTTTCACTAAACTTCTCAAATGTCTATCAATATATATAAAATAAAATCAACATATAACCATTATATTTGTTTACTCTTGAATCCATAACACTTGTGCACATATGGAATATATTTTTGTTTTGATTTAATATTTGGTATCGGCTAGCGATGATACATGGTCTGTAGTATTTTTAGGATTGATTTGAAATATTTTTTTACAATCGTGTTGTCTGTTTAATACAAAGATGACATCGATATTATTTAAAAAAAACTAGGTATATCTCTGTTCTAGAACGTTGTTTGCAATTATGCGTGATATGTCATATGCATATAGACTATGCATTGTCATATTCACTGCATATTATATTATAACGACGTTGGATTTTTTCATTGTAATTGTTATTAATATGGACAGAGCAAGAAAGAAACTGTAGCTTTATACAACAGTGCGGAATCGAGATTTAACAATTATTTCATGGAGGTAACATCATAATATGATACAGTTAACGGATTCGCAGCATGGAAATTGCTTAAAAAGTTCAATACCAGATGAAGAAATATTACAATTTAAATAAAGATGAATTATTAATTAAGAAACTATTTATGGCATGTTTTATGATGAAAACGCTTGTTTAATAATTTTATACAAAACATCTGGGTATCTGAAAAGATGGATGGATGTATAATAATATACAACATGGAATATGTACATATATATATACTGCAAGAAAAGTATGTAAGCAAACGGCTTGTGGCAATTGAAAGAAGGTGAAAGCAAAGGCTGTTGGCCTACTTATTAAAGTAGTCACTTCACAGATTTTCCCTATTATCCCGTCTTTCGGTATTAGTGCAAGGTTGCTCACAATTTGATCGATATCTAGATGAAATAAAAATAAATGTCTATCTGAAAAAAAACCGTCGATATTCAGGTTGAACATTTTTGAACATGTTTCATGTATTATAGCACTTTTCCGTTTTATGATCTTATTATTATATGCTGCTATTTGGCTTGGAAAACGTTAAATTGATAATAAATGATGAGAATTATTACAGCTTATAAATATCATAATTGCTCTTTAGTTAAGCACGTAAAGAAGCGTTAAATTAAATAATATATTATTTAACAATGGGCTTATAATAAATTATCATGCAATAAATTTATTATATGATTTAATAAAAAAAAATCGTCTAGTTCCATGATCTATATATTAATACTCGATAATGTCCGTATGATTGCATGATTGCATGATTGTCCGCGATTTCCCCTCCCCCTGCCCCTTCCCCCTCCCTCCACAAAGCTCCGCTGACGCAATATTTTTATTCATACTAAAGACATATTTTCCCAATACACTGGTTTATTATTTGACGAAACAAATCAAATCAGTGAAATTTCTCATACAAAAAAACGCCGCGATCGTGGATCGAACTCAGATCTCTGGATTTCCAGTCGAGCTCTCTATCAACTGAGCTAACGTCATAAATATCAGAAGCGATAAAATACATTATATAAATCAAGCATTTGAAAATGGAACGATATTTGTGATTCACAAACTGACTTCGATTGTTTGTATTCAAGATTCAAAAATGGAACACCTGTCAAATAATGAATGTGGAATATTTTACATAATGTAGTTTCGACAGTTAAATGCAAATATTCCATGTGTGTCATATGTATGCTGACGGCTATTAAATATTTTACGTTTTAACAGAGGGTATTTAGAATTTATCCCGATAATTTAATAATTTTGTATCTTTTGTTTTAAATAACGAGTAAACGAGAATATGCTTTGGAAAAGGTAAAAAAAGCTAAAAACCTGAAGGTAGATGGTTCGAATCTAGCCTTGAACGTTTTTTTTTGGTTTATAACATTTTTTTTTTTGAAAACTTTCTTTTTAAATCACATTACATCTTGATCGTATGAAAATAAATGCTATCAAAATAACAAAATCCGATTGACTAGCGAAAAATGTTTTTCAAAAAATAAATATAAGACGCAATTATTTCAAGATTTGTTTTTAATCTAGGTACATATGTGGTATAGTTAGTTGTTGGCGAAAGCATAATGTGTAATAAAATAACTTCAGTAAAAATCATTATGTATATTTAAAAAAAACAATTTCTGTTTGGAGAATCAGTCAACATTTTGATAATTTTGTTTTGATAAAATGTGCAATTAATTTATACCATTTTGCATGTGAAAAAATGATTATTAGCAAACTTAAACATTATTTCAAAAATTAAGTAATTTACAATTTAGAACTGCAGGGCTGTCGATATATGTGCCGAGGTCGATTTATGCTACTATGAAAAATGATTGTTAGCAAACGTGAACATTATTCCAAAGATTTAATATTTTACGAAATTTCTGTCACTACGAAAAATAGTTGTTAGCAAACTTAAACATTATTCCAAAAATTAGGTAATTTACGAGGTATATTTCTGCTAATAGGAAAAATAATTGTTAGCAAACTCAACATTATTCCAAAAATTAAATAATTTACAATTTAAATACTACAGGGCATGCTGTCGATATATGCCCCGAGATATATTTATTTTATTTTTAGAATTTCTGGCTTATTCAATAAAAAGGTTTGTAATTTTCTGACTTCTTAAAAATGCAACAAAAATCCCCCCGTTGAGGTCAACGGGCTTACAGCTAGTAATTGTTTAAAACATTTTCACTTTACCTTGACTTTTAAGTTGTAACGTTATTCTCATCCACAAAGCCTTACTATCATATGTTTATGTTTTTATTATATCATTACTAATGAATTTATTTCCGCTAAGTAATTGTATTCTGTTGAATTACATTATTGTTATGGATAAAATCACATTATTTTAGAAATTATTTCAATGTATAAGCACACGGATATATATCGAAAATAAAAAAACGCGACAGTCTTACATACTAGTATTAAAAAAACCCCCAGATTTTTAAGCGCTCGTAGAGGCTCTATTTTGCCACCGCTAAAAACATTGAGTATGAGAAATTTTAATTGACATCTTGTTTTTTTATGATATAATCAGAGTTTGCTTGATGGATCATCAATATCAAATGTTAACCGTTCAAATTTTGAGCGCCTTCATATGTTTTGATAATGATATTATTAAATGCTTACAAAACCGTGTAATACATTTAACACTCTTTTATAGTACTTTTAATGTTATAAAGCACGTCAGTTGGTCTAGAAATCCCAAATAGACACAATTATACTAAGAAGTCATAAGGTTTCTTCTCTGTGAAAAAGTTTGTAGAATTAGTTGCGTGGCTTGTTCCAGATTCCTCAAGGCTCTTCACTAACTTATGAACTTGGCACTCTCGTCACGCCACGCATACTTTGACTCTGACCTAAAACAGAATAATATGTTATACTGTAAAAAATGCGAATAAAGATGTGTGTACATATGACTAGGGATTCCAACTATTCGTCATTTTCAACTAACCGGATATCGAATAGTAAAATTGAAACTATCCGGATATATCCGGATAGTTTCAGTAAGTATGAACATAAAAAAACATTACTACATATATAAATTTATGTACTAAAATAATACATTAAAAACGAGTTCATTCGTAATATAAGTAATTTATTCATATTTTAAAAATAAGAGAGCATTAAATGTACCATATTTTAAATTTGATCTTAATTTAGTTTTAATTTGTCCTGATGTTGGTTTTATTGTTAGAAGTGTTTTCAACAACACTAATATTATGAGGTTTTAGATGATTTATCATAGGAGTCGTTGAAGATCCTTTGAATCTAATAGTGTTCCCACATTTATTTATTACACACCGCTGATTGCAAATTATTATCTTTTCTCATATCTTGACATGGCTAAAATTTTATACAAAATTATTAAAATTTTAAGCAAAATATTTTTTAACATCTATATATATAAAACAAAGTGGGGTTAGTTACACCACGTATATCTCGAGAATAACTGCAAGGATTTCAATGATATTTGATTTATAAAATTCTTATTTACCTAGAATAGCAGAATAAGCATTAAAACATCGGAAAAATATCACGGAAAATAAATTATGAAGAAAATTAATATCTTCATACAGAACAAAATTTTCAAATGAGGAATAGGTCAAATAATGACATGTTGTTTTATGCTCGGTTCAGGTAGATGACACTAGATGGCACTGTATGTATACGATAGACTTTTAAATAATTTTAAATTTAGATTATAATCGATGATATGAAATGAAAACGAAAGAAAATCGAATAATATTGAAATGAGGTTATGTTTATAATTAGGTATGATACATTTTTTGACAACAATATTACGATGTTTGCACGAACGTTTGTATCGAATTGACAATTCAAATTTGATGTTCGATTGTTTCGATTTCATATCTGTCAAATCTATGGTCTAAATATTGACATTACATTTAAATGTGTTTCGTGCATTAGGTGTGATTGTTTGTTTGTTATTTATTCAATGTTCTTAGATTAGTTTTATTTGGAATTAGAAACTGTACTCTTTTCACTTCAATTAATACTATACTATTTATATATAGAACGTCAAAAAAATATTTCGTGATATTTGACAGCAAAGTACATTGTGAATTATATTACATAACGTTAGTAAGCCATTACTTTATGGTTATTTTTAAATGCATACTGCTACGTACTTAATTCCTGTGTCCACTGTCAATACTTGATGGAAAAGCATTCTATATTTAATTAAACGGTTTTTCTCTTATATAATGTCGAATGCGAAATTATTAACAAAGAAAGTTTCAATTGACTATTTTTATGAAGTTCAACGAAAATTGTACAATTTCTTTTTTATGTTTTGTCAACAATTATATCGACTTTGGAAAGCAAGAAAGGCGTAACCCACACATGCGCAAAAAAGTGTTTTGATGATTTTGGGCCATATGCAAATTATGAATTATACAAAAACTTGAAATGCACGGACACGTCTAAACTGGTGTTTAATTGACAAAATAATCTATATACATAAAACAAAGCGGGGTTATTTACACCACGTATATCTCGAGAATTGCTGCACGGATTTCAATGATCTTTGATTTGTTAAATTCCTCTCCGGCTAGAATAGCAGAATAAGCATTAAAACATCGGAAAAATATCACGGAAAAGAAATTATAAAGAAAATTAATATTCTCATAGAGTTTTCAAATAATGAACATTTTGTTTTATGCTGGGTTCAGATAGATGACACTAGATGGCACTGACACGATCGACTTTTAAATAATTTTAAATTTAGAGTATGGATTAGAATAAAAAAATCGATGATATGAAATGAAAACGAAAGAAAATCGGATAATATTGAAATGAGGTTATGTTTTCTGACTTGGAAATTCTTTCTGAATCTCCAAATCAGATACGCACATAATTTTCTATCATTATTTTGACATGCTTTCAACATTTTGACTGTGGAACAAGGTACAAGGATGACCTGTCAGAAGACATTTTACATCAAATTCGTGTCAGTTCAGGGAATCCCGATCTCGAGATGAATGAAGAGATACATAACCAGGCTTTGCTTTAGATCGAAGACATGTGTTACCTCATGTGCGGCAGTTTGTTAGTCAAGTTAGGAATGCCAACGCCAGATCGTGGAATGAACGACGCTTTCAATCGAAAATTGGAACGTGAACGTGAACATTTTCGAGATGCATTGAACCAATCAGTTCAAACGAATTTACCACTGTTGAACCCACAATAGAGGGAAGTGTACGATACGTTAATGAATGCAATTTATGATGGAAATGGTGGCTTATTTTGCCTTGACGCGCCCGGTGGAACTGGGGAGATATTCCTCATGTCATTGATTATGGCTACTGTTCGTGCGAGATCCGAAATTGTTGTAGCAGCTTCTTTTTCTGGAATAGCGGCTACGTTGATAAAAGCATGCCGAACGGCTCAATCAGCGTTGAAATTTCCGTTAAACCTCCAAACGACTGAAAAACCGACATGCAATATTGCGAAACACTCAGCAATGGCCGAAGTTTTGGAAGCGAGTAAAATCATCAACTGGGATGAATGCACAATGGCACACAAACGCGCATTGGAAGCACTCAACCGAACTATGAAAGATCTGCGCAGTGACTCAAGATGTTTTGCATGATTCTACTATCTGGCGATTTCTGCCAAACACTACCAGTCATTCCAAGATTGACCGTTGCCGATGAAATAAACGCTTGCCTCTGCTGACGACAAACATGCGAGTTACATTTCTAAACGATCCATCTGCCGAAGATTTCTCCAAGCAATTGCTGACTATCGTCGGTAACGGCCGTGTTCCTGTTGACGAATCGAACGGATTGATTTCGATTCCGCCGAATTTTTGCAATTTCGTCTCAACGATGGTTGGCTTCATCAACAAAATGTTTCCAAACATCTAATCAGAAAAATCACAATTGGTTGAGTGTACGAGCAATTCTTGCGGCTAAAAAAAAAGATGTGGATCATTTAAGCTTCACAATTCAAAATCAAATCGTTGATCTACTGCATTCCTTTAAATCTATCGACTGTGCCACGTGAATTACATCATTTCAATGTAATTTAAATACTTTTCATTTTGAATTTTGCCCATTTATTGAACTTAATTCATTTTGAGCATTCATTCAAACTGAATTTAATTCATGCAATAAATTAACACAACATTTATTGATCCTGAGGCGGTACGAAGTTCGTCGGGCCAGCTAGTATTTAAATAAACAAGGAATTACAGGCTGCTTTTGTTAATATATAGACAGTCTCGATTGCTTGGTTTTCAGTAATGAATTGAAGAACTCGCACGCAAATGAAGATGTTTCACGATCAAAGTTTCATGATCAACTGATCCTGAATAAATCTTTTCCCACTTCTGTAATGCCTTAGATAGAGAAAATACACATTTCAATACTATTCCATCATATTAAAATTATAACGAATATTATCCGGATATTTTCCCAAATATCCGGATATCGAATAGTTAAAAAGGGCCGGATATATCCGGATATCCGAGTTGGAATCCC
>CM062824.1:6176591-6355571 GCA_031772345.1 Himalopsyche anomala | reverse complement strand
AATGTAAAGTATTTTAATTACATTGAAATGATGTTATTCACGTGGCACAGTCGATAGATTTAAAGGAATGCAGTGGACCAACGATTTGATTTTGAATTATGAAGTTGAAATGATCCACATCTTTGTTATTTGCTGCAAGAATTGCTCATTCACTCAACCAATTATGATGTTTGTGATTAGCAATGATATTCAGGAACACTTTGTTGATTGTCCTTCGATGAGACAAAATTTCAAAAATTCGGCAGAAACGAAATCAATCCATTCGATTCGTCGACAGGAACATGGCCGTTACAGATAGTTAGCAAATACTTGGAGAAATCTGCGGCAGATGGTCGTTTAGAAATGCAACTCGCATGTTTGTCGTTAGCTGAAGTTTCTTCACATAGCGCCACAGATTCGATGTTTTAAGGAAAGCGTTTATTTCATCGGCAGCGGTCGATCTTGGAATGACTGGTAGTGTTTGGCGAAAATCGCCAGATAGTAGAATCATTGCGCCTCCAAAACATTTTGAGTCATTGCGCTGATCTTTCATAGTTCGGTTGAGTGCTTCCAATGCGGAGGAAAAATAAGCCACAATTTCCCTCATCAATTGCCTTCATTAAAGTATCGTGCACTTTCTGTTGGGGGTTCAACAGTGGTACATTCGTTCGAAGTGATTGGTTCAATGCATCTCGATCATATTCACGTTAACGTTCCGATTCTCGATTGAAAGCGTCGTTCATTCCTCGATCTGGCGACGCATCATGCAGCGCATGAGGTAACACATATCTTCGATCAAAAGCAACGCCTGGTTATGTATCTCCTCATTAACCTCGAGATCGGGATTCCTTGAACTGACGCGAATTCGGCGTAAAGTGTCTTCGGACATGTCATCCTTGTACTTGTTCCACAGTTCACGTGGATTCGATGAGAAGCATGTAAAAATAATGATAGCAAATAATATGCGTATCTGACTTGGAGATGCAGAAACAATCAGCTTCAGCGATTGTCATGTCCCAATGAGTATGGTTTTCAAGCAAATTGAGCTATTGACATGCGGCACGAAATGTTGGGCATACTACGCCATTGACAGTTTGAAGTGATTCAATGATGTCGACCCGTAGGGAATTATTGGTTGTTTTTCAAATTTTTCATGTTCACAGAACTGAAAGATTCTTAGAAAACCATTTCGAGCACTCTTACGGATTGGTTTAGAAGTACTTGGCATAGCTAATGCTTCTTTATTTCACTGTATTTTAAATAATAAAATTACATCTTCACAATGTAGACAAACGACTACTTTTGTTTGACAGTAACTGTCAAACAAAGACTGATGCTAAGGAATGTGTTGGTCTAGGTTAAATTTGTTCTCAATACATGTAACCAACATAATGACAGGGATCTTTTCAAAATTATTCAAATAATACTTTTTTATAATTTTACGAAAGTTCATTCTAAATTTTCATATTTTTTATATTACGAAAGGATATAAATTCTCTTTATAACAAAGAACGCAACATTTTCCAAATCTTAAATATTATATTTATGAGATTATCTTTCATTAGAATAAAAAAATATTTTTTTGTTTAATGTTCCACACATACAAACAGTTATACAGTCAATCCTGTTTTTATGCGGTAGATGCGTTCCAAAAAATATCCCATGAAAAAAAATTGACTTCCATAGAAAAAGTGGGGTGCGTTACTTAAATTTTAAAATCCGCATAACTTTGAAACAGCGAGTTAAAATATACACTAAATCGCAAAGTATATGAAAATTAGGGGAAAACCACGGCGTAAAAATATTAAAAAATAGTCACTGTATGACAATTCTATCTGTATTTTAAAGCATGTGGTTCTATATCACTCTTTATTGGAAGAAATAGTATGCGAATCAATTTCATAAAACTATGGTTGTTTTCTAACAATGAAATTAGTGATCAGAGTTTGTTCAGATTTTCTTTTTCGATAATTAATTGGTTATGCATTTTTTTATACCCATATATATATTTTTTAAAGTTATCGTTGAAATTTGAATGCGCGATCAGAATTTGAATCATTTAGAAAGAAATGATCTTCTAATTTACTGAAAAGTTGGATACCTTCTTCAATTATTTTCGCAGTGAAGGAACTGAAATTTCTTTCAGTTCGTCATTGTTTTCTGGTTTTTTGTCAATAATTAAATTTAAATTATTGACATCTTCGTCACTTATAGCTTTATCTGTAAGTAATTCGTCGATATAATTTTCGCTAAAGATATCAAACCTTTCTTCGCCAAGTTCATGTGCTAAAGTAATCATTTCAGCTGATATTACCGATGTTTCAATGGTTTCATCGACTGTAACACACCTAAGTAGGTGGACTTAATTCAGCGATGGCAGATGCAACATGATTTAAGCAGTCCGAAATCGTATTTTTTTTTCAAATGTCGGTTGTGTTTATGATTCTCTCTATTTTATCCGAAATACAACGATATATGCTCTCGATGTAATATTTAACATTTTTATATATCGTTAAATATAGTACATTGAAAAAAATGCATTTCTAAAAAACCGCATTACTTCGAAATCGCATAAAAACCGCATAAAAACTGGATTCACTGTACATGGGGATCAAAAATAAAATAATGATTTGATAGTATTCTATAACAATATAATATACATGAAAAGTATACTGATTTTTTTTACATACCTTCTGATTTTATGAATGTACTTTCATTCATCTCTTCACATTTCAGTATATATTTTAGCGACGGTGATGAACATGAGACATAAATTCCTAAAAGTTTTTTTTTAAAGATATTGAAGATTTAGTTTCGAAATTCTGACACAGTCAAGTTTGTCGGTACATCTCTAATTCAAAATATGAAACAAATGAATTTTGGAAACATCGCCATCTAGTGTATGAAATCAGTATACAACTACATTTTCATATTTTCAAGCTATTCCTCATTTGAAAACTGTATGAAAATATTAATTTTACAATCAACGCCACCTAGTGTATTAAACAGCATACAACGTCATGTTCCGAGTTCGATTTGGAAATTTCAAAAATACGAATTGTATGGAAACATTAATTTTCTTTATAATTTCTTTTCCGTGATATTTTTCCGATGTTTTAATGTTTATTCTGCTATTCTAGCCACAGACGAATTTAATAAATCAAAGATCATTGAAATCCATGCAGCAATTCTCGAGATATACGTGGTGTAAATAACCCCACTTTGTTTTATATATATAGATAATGTTTTCAAAATTAATATGGTCTTGGAAGACGGAATGCAGTGTATCGATTGACGTGTCGAGTATTTCAACAAAATATTTGAAAGAGTTTATCATGTGCCACTAAAATATGAGATTAGGAATAATGTTATTTTCCGAATGATTCTTGTTTGCGAGGAGCAGTTAGAAGAGTTAAAAATATCACGTTAACACAAAGATCATACCTAGACGGTTTACTAAATCAGATTTTATAGAAGAGTTTATTTACATAGGTAGAAGAATATTGCTTAGCCATTTATCACTTAAAATCTCATTTATGGAGGACACCATTGATATAATGTATACTAAAAAAACGTACTGTCACCTGCGTGGTCAACGTCGTTGGATTCGGTTACTGAGGTTACAGGTTCGAATCCCAGTACAGACATTTTAATTTATTATGAATTTCTGTTTGAAGGCATGTACATATGTATGTAATGTCTTAAATTCCCTCTCTTATATCCAAAAAGTTCTGCCCTAGCCCTATCCTGATATTCTTACTCTCTTTGGAAAAAAGAGAGGTTGAGCAACTGAGTAACAATCAGTTCTCATAGAAACACTTATATTAATATAAACTCTATTAGAAGTCCATTTGCTCTACATTTAAAATTAAAATGGTGAAAAAAAAATACTTTGATTTTTTTAATCATTTTTCGGAGTTGATAATCAAAATTAACACAAAAATATTAAATATTTTATTAAGAAAACAATTTTACGGGTAGCCATAAACAATTCAAAAAAAACAACTCGACGTCGCGAGGGCTGAACATGTCAAATAAAACCAAAAGATATTTTATTGGCTTGAAATGTTGACGAGAATCACATCCGGATCTGTCAGTGCCGAGGGAAAGGGTGGCGGTTTTAGTACTTTACGACATGGATAAATCAAATGAGCTGCTTTAGATACATAGTCGATGTAGAGGAGTCCTGCGAAGAGGGCCAGCGAATCATCTGCCAACCAGGCACTGACGCTGATAGAAGATTATTATTTAATTTGTATACATATTCTAATGGAGTATGCGGCATACTAATACAACATATCCCGACAGGCTCAATAATTTGAAGAATATGTTTAATAACCTCCGATTCATTTCGCATATAAGGCAATACGCCAAATAATAAAAAAAAAATATTATAATAATAAACGGGTGATTTTAAAGATTTCCTTAAATTATAAAGGCTCATCAATTATGGAACCTGTAATCATGTCAATTCGCCTCGAACAATTTTAATAAAATATGTTATGGTTTCTGTACATAAAAAAAATCGATTTTGATTAATTTTCATTGCCGAAATACCGGTATTTTTGCATTTATAAAATCAATATTTCGGTATTGGAAAAACATCACGAATACCGGGACCCCGGTTTCGGTAATACCGATATTGCAATCCGTAATCGAGAATTTCTCGAGCAGGATTGAAATCGCAAAAACCCATGTCAAATTTAAATATAAATTTTATATTGACCTTACAGTAAGGTTTACCCAGAACGGTCAGATCGCATGGACAAAGCTTTTACCAACTAGACCAAAATGAACGACAAAGATATGACATGGAATTCACTTCACTATGAATACATAGTCGACGATGCTTTTTTTTAGAAAAGCTTTTGAGAAGTTAAGACTGTTTAGGGCAGAATCTCGGGTCACGCCACTGTCAGGTCGAGGAGGCGGGGGCAAAACGGCGTGCTCTGAGAGAGATATGAAAGTAAGTATCCTATGGGTGTGATGGAAACTTTTTAAATAAGGCGATTGTTGGGTCGGCGCCGACGCTTCGGGGATTATTATTACCCGAGACTTTCGGAGCGCAACGCATATTTCGGAATAAATTACCCCCGCAGCACAAATTGCCCCAGCTTACCCCAGGAGACGGTTCTTTTTTTTGCGAACGAAGGTAATATGAACGACCGCGTGGCTAATCGTCGTAGCGCCTCTCGATCATACCACAAATATTATTTCGTATTTATGCCAGTTGACCCTCCACCACCCTACGCAGTTAAACCGGGATGGATGGGAAACGAGTAACTCTGTTCAATTGATTCCTCGGATAGCCAAAAAACGCGAAATTTAAAAAAGGTTTTAAAAAAGAATTTTCAAATTTTTACATGTGGGTTTTTTTTTGTCCATATCCACTCCCAATGTGAAGCATGTGGCTTCCTAATGGAGGTATCTCAACAGAAGTTTTTTCTACGAGAACTGTTTGTTACTCAGTCGCTCAACCTCACTTCTTTTTTTTTAAAGTAAGTAGTAGGGAATGAAGGATAAGGTTAGAACAGGACTAGTGTTTGACTAATCGCTATTGCTACACGCAGTTATTAAAGGATCAGAAGGATGGAAGGAGAGGAAATAATGTGAATTGACATCACAAACACCCAGTCTTTGATCACAATTTTGAATTGAATAATTCTCAAATTCACTGTGAATCGAACCCAGGCCTGCGTGATCGGTAGAGCGAGCTCTTACCAACTGGGCCACAGCAGGCGACATGTTAGTTTTAGTACACAATAATTTTTATAAATGCAAAGGACAGTAAATGGCATTGCAGCTAGGGATTCCAATCCGGATATTCGAATATTCGATATCCGGATATATTCGGCCCTTTTTCAACTACTTGATATTCGGATATCTGGGGAAATATCCGAATAGTATTCGTTATCATTTTTAATGAAATATGTTACAAAATCTACGAAAGATCACATCACAATAACTCCATATTCAATTAATAATTATTAATTCCCTAGGTAGTGATGTTTTCGCCTTCACCCAACTCGGGTGTTATAAATATCTTATCATAATACTTGAGCTTATCATAATAGTTTCAAAAATTTGGATCAATTAAAAAAATAAGAGAAAAGTTAGACGTGTTGTTTAAAACACTTCTTACAATAAAATCAACGTCAACTGCTAGTAAACGAGTATTTTCAACGGCAGAAACAATGAAAAACTAAGTTAAAAACAAATTTGAAATATGAAATATCATTTTTAAAATATGCAGTTTTGAAATTTAAATAAATGACTTTTATTACAAATGAGCTCGTTTTTAATGTAGGTACTATTTAATGTAATATTTTAGTATAAACATATAATGTATGCATATACTAAAAACTATCCGGATATCCGAATACATCCGGATAGTTTCAGTTTTACTATTCGATATTCGAATAGTTGATAATGATAGTTGGAATCCCTAATTGCAGCTAAAGCCAATTCGCCATGCACTTGAAAAAATATAATTGAGTAGCTTAGAATCATCACTCACATTTTACGAAAATCGAGTTATGAGAAAATTGCAAAAAAACATAGGAGCACTATTTTTTTAGTATTAAAAAGAGTACCAATTTTTACTATAAATATTTATTGGGAACAAAATAAATGGTCAGAGTTTAAATCAATTTTTGGTCAGAATAAAAATATTATACGGTCAGATTTTTATAACTATTTTGGTTAGATTAAGTTAGGTTAGGTTAGGTTTTTTTTAATTTAATTTCATTTAAATTATGACTATTTTATATAAATTCTAACCATTAAATATTTATTCTGCCCTCTGTAATTCTGATTGACACATTTTTTTTTAATTTTCGTTATTCTACAGCAATTTTGACATTACGCCCTTGTCAGAACATTGTTTAAACTTAAATAAAATGAGCTTCATATACTGGATTAGAAGAGATACACAATACATCTTCTCATCTATTCACACATCCTAACTTATGTTGAAAAAGAAAATTTTATGTCAAAAATTAGGTGTTTTGAGTTATGAATGCAGATCGATAGATTTAAACACACTTAGTCCCAAAAGTCCCAAAAAACAAGCTGACTCTTGTTAGATTTATTTATTTCGATAATTAAAGACGTTGGAATCCCACCCTACGATTGTTGAGTACTATCCATAGGATGTACTCGGCGGAACTGAGGGATGCTACCATGTCAAGGGAGGAAGCAAAGCAATTGGCGGGAGACAGGGAAACATGGAGGTGCCGCTTGGCGGTCATATGCTCCACATAGGGAACGAATATGGTCAAAGAAGAAGAATTAAAGAAGTAATATGAATTAAGTATATTTCGTTGACAGTTATTACTGTTAAAAATCTATTTATAACCTAACGCTTTTATGCTGTAGAGATTTCTTTTTTTCTACAGCTATCCAAAGACGACTTAACGTTTTTGAACTGTAAATTTTTTTGTCAATCTTTGTTTATTTATTTACCTTATTGTCTACCGCCTCACTACATTTCAGTCCACTTAATGATATTTAAAAAAAATTCAATCATCTCAAAACAAGGTTTTTTGACTTAGAGTTTTCTGGCAGAGTACCAACGATCTCTTCTAATCCAGTATATATGTATAGCTAAGATAATTTTAGTTTAATCTTTTGACTGCGGCTCGGATCCAGATCGGTTCAGATTGGACTGCTATAGCAGTCAACCGCGGTCTAAAGGTTAAACATAGGTCTGATGGGGCCGTAAGCCAAAATAGTTAAAATAAAATCAACTTAATACATTTTTTTTATCAACTATTTCTCATGAAAAACTAGATTGAGAATACACTAAAAATAACCGTTCCTTTTCAGAAATATGCGCAAATAATCACTGAAATCGTGAAATGTCTCCTACGTTTTCATCGTCATATTATAGAAGAATATAGTAATCGTTCATCGCATAATAAAAACGTCACATACCTGAAGACACGGATGGCAGCCTAGCTCGAGAAGAGTCCTCACAACAGCCAGATGTCCTTTATTCACGGCAATGTGCAAAGCAGTCTGCCTGCGACGATTGCGAGCATTCAAGTCAGCGGTGGCTGCTCTCAGCAATCGAAGGGCACCCGGTTCATCACCGAAAGCAGCGTGGTGTACAGCACGATCACCATCTTTGTCTTCAGCGTCAGCATCGGCTGAATGACTAAGCAACACACTTATCACATCAAGATGGCCATTTTGGGAAGCAGCCTGCAAAAAATGAATGAGCACAATGCATTAATAAAAACATTTTCTGTTAGGTCGTTGCCTCTTTACAACAATCGAATTATTCAACATCCACCCCCTCCAAGTTGTTGAAATACATTTTTAAAATGTATCAATTCATACAAGAAAAATCAGTCATCATTAATTTACAGCTACACATAAACTTTTAAACTCCTCACACATGCCAGTCCATAATCAAACACTGCTGAGAATTTTAGCCAAACACAGTGTGCTGTGCAAAAACACATTGATGCAGTGGATAAAAATGAATTATTGAATTCGTCCATAAATTGTCTCAACTCAAGCAGTGAAACAGTTTTGAAGTGGAAACATCATTTCAGGACCAATCAATGGATGGAAATAAAAATCAGGTTGCATTTCAGGCTTTTAACTAATGAAACACTTAAGAATGGTACTGTACTTTTAAATCAGAAGATTTGTTGTTGGTGATCAATCCTTATCTTTTTTACAATACTTTACTATTGCTCCAACCCATAAATTTCAAGTTTTATTCATTTTTAATCATATAATATCTAATATCATCAAACGTATTCAGGCAATGACTGTCAATGGCAAATCAATATATTTTTCTAAATATATGATTTCTTACCATGCCATAATATGAAAGTCCTGAAGATATTTCTTAATTTTTATTTTCAATTGCACAATTTTTTGTATTTTAATTGTCTTTCGCAACGATAACACGCCCAAAAATCCCAATATTTCATATATATATTTATACATGTTTCCAGGATTAAAATCTTTATTTTAAACATTAATTTTATTGAGAGTATATGTTTCACATGCATACGTAAACAAAGGAAGTAGAGACAGAGTAAAAACATTATGTTTTGACACAATGACAAGGCTATTTTTAATATTTCAATAATTTATCAAAAGCACATAATATGAATAACAAAATAATCTTACTTGTAAAGCAGTATGCCCTCCAAAAACTCCATTGACATCAGCAGTCGGAGGGGGCTGAGAGACATTGGATGCTGCCTGATTGGCAGCTGCTGCTTGAGTCAGTATCTCATTGACTTTAGTAGCGTCACCGTTAGCTGCAGATTTCACAAGCTCCTCATTGACATCTCCGGACACGTGGGTCTCAAACAATTTCTTCAACAAAGCAGATAAGCGTTCACCTGTCAAAAAATACGATATTAATATAATAAACTGTCATTACAGTGGAACCGGAACGGTTTCAAAAACAAAACAATGAATGTTGCATAAGTAAATTTTACAAATAAAAACATATTGAACCATCAGAATTTTGTCAGGTTGCACCTGCTGGTATCACGTGATAAGAATTTGTTTATGTTCCACGTTTTTATGTCAACATGCTTTTTTCATAAATTTCTTTCAACTCGTTCAATTATTTTCACTCTCACAACTAGTGTTCCAACTTTCTTCATGAGAGACATTTTGGTTGGGATTTAAGCTAATTCACAATGTGAGCGATCGGAGCAGTGAGCAGTGTGTCCAGTGTATAGCTTTAAAACATCGCATGATTACTACGAACCCCAACACAGTATCTTTCCAAATTAAGAATCATGCAAAAGAGATGACAAATGTTTAGCAAAAACGATCAATCGAGATAAATTGTAACGGCACCATATTATTTAAACGATAGATTAAAGAAAACTATAGATAAAGGAACAATGAATATGGGAGCATTTAGCATTGTTATTACGTGTATTATTTGGCGAAGACTGCAAGAATGTTCAAAAAATAAAAAACTCTATTGTATTAATTGTACATTTATTTATCACTTTTAGGGTGTTCACTGTCAATACTTGGTGGAAAGGCATTATATTAATAAAAACACAATAATCCTTTGTACTTCATTCCACTTTATTTAATATGTCAGGACCGGTTTCGCTCATTACGAGCATCGTCAACTGATGACGTCAGTTGAACGTCAGTTGACGATGCTCGTAATGAGCGAAACCGGTCCTGACATATTAAATAAAGTGGAATGAAGTACAAAGGATTATTGTGTTTTTATTAGTACATTTATTTAATATACTCAGGAACAGTTTCGCTTATCACAAGCATTTTTAACTAAGGAATAAGTATAAAAGAGTGTTTTTTTTTTCAAATATATTGTCTCTCCACCAAGTATTGGCAGTAAACACCTCAAAAGTGATCTATAAGAATATAGCGATAAACGGGACAAAATGATGAATTCGAAGATGATAGATCAGGGTTTTACTGTACTATTTGTAATGTTTATACCTGATGAATTTCCGGGTACGCTTCCATCAGATGAAGCCACTTTGGTAACAGCATTGGGATTGTATGTCCAGGATGTGTTGCACACTTCCACTTTTAAGTCATTATCATGATAAATCTGCTGTACTCTTCCAATTTTTCCCAAGGTCTAGAAATGGGTTAAAGCGTGTTTAACATTAATACAAAGAAAACAATTGGATACAAATAATTGAAAATGAAAGAATATATCAAAGAATGAGATAATATTGTATATGGACTCGGTGGTTACTAGATATTTTTCTATAAATGCTCTCCTAATATATGTAATATTCAAAAATCTATTTTTAATTTTATAATGGTAATTCATCATAAGATTCCCAAGAGGTCTTAATTAACAGAGCAGATATTATACAACTTACGGGAGCCATTGCTTCAGCCCACTCGCCGTGTCCTCGTTGCAAAGCTTTGACCCTCTCTTGATCGGCACACACTTGAACCAAGTCGCCCACAACAAACGCTCCAGCTCCCGTACCTGTACTCGTTGTACTGCCACTAACGCTGCATACCTAAAAATAATGAATAATGTATTTTCGACATGTTTCAAATAAAAATACTATATCTGAATGTTTGTTACAATATAAAAAAACTCACTGCTAAAATAGGACATGGCCTTATATCCAAATAATTTAGACGTATTACTAATAGTGTAAAAACACTTACAATTACAGGAAAATAATTAATAATTACTTTAGTTAAAACAGCAGGGTTAAATGTCCAGCGATTGGTGCTTGGATATGATACAACAATATCATGATCTTCATCAATACCGACTACAGTCCCTGTCGTTCCTAGACATTCGAACATTCCATCTGTCCAACCACCATGACCATGCTGCAGCGACTGTACGATTTCCAGCTCCAAATCGACGTTCACCTGAAATTAATTATGCCATATAACAGTTATATACTAATCATTATATTACACCAGTGGCCAAGACATCAAAAAACAAGACGAAATACGAAGTAATCTACCATATTTTCTTATTAAATCCATTTCATTTTCATTATTTCATCTATTAATTTAGTAGAAAATTTACTTGATTTCATATAACATTGCCGATGTTAGAGGCTTACTTAGGTTAGTTACTTCCAGCATGTAAGGGATTCGGTAATATTTAGTATTTGATTGATTTAAGGTTTTGAAGAAAAAGACATGGAACTCTAGAGAGTTACATCCATTTAGACTTAGGATCCCAAAGTGGGCCCTTTAGCCCCCCTGATATTACCGGATACCCACAATTTATCCTGGACTATGGGATGTTTCCGCCATCATATTTCACAGAGCATGAATTTAGTACTGTAGCAAGTCTTTTATCTAAAACAAGGAACCAACTAAAAATGACTGCAGAGACTTGTGGATGCTGCTAACAAAAATAGAGCCAAATATTGAAAAATAAATGGTAAAACACCAGGATCATCCTTTGCATTAGAAATTAATTTCATTTTACTTTTTCTCTAATATAATAAAAAAATAACACTAATATAATAATAAAAAATATTAAGCAATCTACCTGTACAATTTATATTTTATTATTTTATGTGAGTAAATTTGTACCTTTATCACTCTTAGGGTGTTCACTGTCAATACTTGGTGGAAAGGCATTATATTAATAAAAACACAATATTCCTTTGTACTTCATTCCACTTTATTTAATATGTCAGAACTGGTTTCACTCATTGCGAGCATTGTCAACTGATGCATTGTCAATTCAGTTGAGACTCAGTTGAGAATTCAGTTGAGAAACCGGTCCTGACATATTAAATAAAGTGGAATGAAGTACAAAGGAATATTATGTTTTTATTAATATTGTACCTTTATAATTTCTTTTTAAATAGTTTTATTTTCAGAATACCTTTTTGAAATTAAAAAATTACTATCATAGAAAGAATTACATCATATATTTTTTAGTAAAATTTTATTGCAAATTTCCAAAAAAAATATAAATTGGTGACACTACATCAGGTTTATCCTTCTCATTAGGAACATTTAATAAATACTGCAGCAATTTTAGTATCAGCATATCTTATTTATAACACTATACACAAACATTTTTAAATATTTATCTGTTTTATTTATTTAAAAGAGGTAAATTGCTTAGGGGATGGGGCCTTGTTAATTTTTCTGCTGTAGCTGGTCAAATAAATTAAGGAACCTATGCTTTAGATTTTGCCGAATCCCCAAAAAATGTAGTGTAGAGCAAAGACAAGAAGTTAACTGCACCGAAATTCCAATGGCTGCGTGGACCGTTCAAATATTATTTGAATGACTGTGTTGTAGTGCGCTCCAACCCGGAATGAATGCATGGGGGCTTCCCAACAGCTTCGCGGCCGCAGGTTAGATGGAACATTGGTGTAGAGTGATTTTTTGGCCAAATAGTTTATTTCTGTATATAACCTTCAATCCTTTTCTTATTATTTTGTGATGAATACTCATTGTTTAAATATACTATTAGAAGCTCATACATTACTTATCAATGAAAAAGTTTCATGTTATACAGTTGAGAAAAAATCATATAATGCACACGAAATATCTTTAGAATTTGACCATATGTGTTCTCCTTAGTGCTGTTACATTTTTAGATTCCCTCTGATTGTTTTTTTTTTTAATTGATAAGTAGTTACATTTATTATATAAATGTATGCAGAATTTTAAAAAATCTGGTTTAGTCTCTGACTTATATTACCTGATCACCAATTTGTAATCCATGAGGTCCACTTCGACCAGGTCCTAACTCTCCCAGCAGCGGCAAATGCTCTTTATATACTGTCTGACCTTTTGCATCATTCACAACCTGTCAAAAGCCAATTCAATTTGATTAATATTCATTATCAACAATAATTGCACTGTATTATTGATGTAAATAAGAATTAAATATAAAAATTATTTTGCATCTACAACATATAAACAGTATCCAAAAAATAAAACACTCATGTTTTAATTCCACATTTCCACATTGATATATTTGTTTAAATTGTATAAATTGCAAAATATAATGCCTCGACAGTGTACACCTTAAAAGTGAAATATGAACAATAGATATATGTATGTTCATTTTTATTTTTGATAATACCTATATTTTACTTTGAAAGTAGATAATATCCTTTACTTAATAAAGCGATTTTGTGTAAATTATTACAATACAGAGGAACATGTTTCCATACAAATAAATTTAATTTAATCGGATTTGTCGCCATATGCACCATGTCTTAATTTCCAAGAATAATATATGTAGATGTCTTTCCATTGTTCGTTTTTCTGTTGTGGAAAATTAAACATTATAGGAAAACAATTGAGGAAGCTTACTTTCAGATCGGCCATTCCTTCAAATCCAACTCTGTACAAATTCTTGGCACTATTGTCCCAAACGACATATGCAGCAGAGCGTGGGCTGGCTGCTGACCAATCTTGGACTTCATTTACTTTTCCCCGACGCCCGTTTCCGCCATCTTGGTCTTCCCATTGCCAATCAACCTGTAATGGAAAATATAGTTTTGATAAATCATAATGCTCTTATGTTTCGGGTAGTTTGCCGATAGATGGGTGAGCTTGTGTAGAATATTTAAATTATGTTGAATATTTAAATCTATATTCATAAAATATTTTTTACCTATTTATAGCTACCAGATTTATTTAAAATCATACAAAAAACGATAGTACCTCTAATTAATTATCATAAAATAATGATTACAGACAATACTGATTTATATCCACTTTATGCCACCTACTAGCCTGAAGGTTTTAAAAAATGTCGTAACTATTTAATTGTAATTAGTGAAAAATAAATACAGTCCTTTCCTGCAACATGTTTTATTTATTTGAATTAAACATTGAAAGAACTTCTATACTGTATTAATACTAATTTACTAAAAACAATATAATTTATGTTTTACCCCTCGAACAACCCGAGCTCCAGGGAAAATCCCTCTGACAGCTTGCTTTTTACTTTTCCTACGAGGTTCCACGAGACTACGCTGAGCTCCAGGGGCACTTATGCGGTAAAAGCGATGCCGCAATTGATGTTTGTCTCCGTGATAACACACAGAAC
Organism: Himalopsyche anomala; assembly: GCA_031772345.1. Classification (NCBI taxonomy): domain Eukaryota; kingdom Metazoa; phylum Arthropoda; class Insecta; order Trichoptera; family Rhyacophilidae; genus Himalopsyche; species Himalopsyche anomala. The sequence continues at coordinate 6,341,050 of CM062824.1, read as the reverse complement.
ACAAGTCATAGTTAGCACATTCGCCACACTTCCAGCGTATTCCTAAAAAGTGAAATTTTATGATTTTATTGAATAACAGAAACATTTATACATTCATTATAAATAAAAAGTTTAATTTAGAATGTAAACTATGAGTCTGCTATAAACCATTTCCTTACTTTCAGGTACTTATAGATTCAAACACGTCAGCAGCACTCTTGTTAACAGTCGTAACCTATTGTTTAAAACCATTATCACACCCGACAACTTAATGATTTGTTTATACCAAATTGTTAATTTATGTTCATGTATTCATTTGAAATATAAATAATAAATGTGCACAGAACTGGAGTCAGATGAATTATTCAAGCAGCGATCATCAAATTAATGACATGTTTACGGTGTGACTGAGTTTTTGCGAAATACAACACAAAGTTTATAAAATTCGTTCTTGTTGTGTATTGAAGGAGTATTCAGTATACTTTTTCGTGTCATAAAACATCTATTTACAATATAAAATGCCTCATAAAAAAAATTCAGATAGGCAGGATATGTTGTTTCACTGGTAGCTTTCTATTTGATTGTGTTAACCACCTGACAGTTTTGCCCGAGCGTGACTCGGGCGCGGATTTACTTTGCACATTGACAAGCCCTCTCACTAAGGCGTTTTTATTTTCGACTTGCTAAGAATGATTAACACGAGTCTTGTTTGGCCAGATAATATTTCAACTTGTCACTCAGTTTTTTATTAGTTTTGACTGAAATGACGTAATACAATGCTTTATTTATTGGCGGGCACTTGAGTATTCAGTTGTTCATAGTTCTTTGTTGTGTTATGCCGTGTGTTATTGTAATTTGAACTTAGCCAAGTATATATTATTCATCCTTGTTTGACTTTATTTTATATTTAGCCCAAAATGTTTCGTGTAAATCATGAAAGTGAAGATGATATATCGGTAAGCGATTCAGACAATGAAAGTGATTTTTCAGAATCATCTGGCAATGATAGGGCTTTAAAAAACCATGATTTTCCATTTTTTAGAGATTTCGTTGAAATGAATGCATAAAATTCAGCAGCTTCCTCTCCAAAACAAATATTTTATAATAAAATGTTTAAAAAATATTTTTAAAAATATCTGACAATTTTTAGACACTCTTCTCACCAAAATTCAACTCGTAAGTGGTTAATATGAAATTTTCTTGTATCAAATTTTGATATCACACATATTTTAAAAAAAAGGTATTATTTTATTAAATATTTTTAATAAAGTAATTTTATTAAAATTACTTTATTATTTCGAAATAGATTTGACCAGAGGTGGGGAACCCGCGGCCTTTTGGCCAATTCTGGAAAAGCGAGATTTGGAGATATCTGGGGGAAAAGTATGACAAATTGAGAATTTCAAATTTCTCGATGAGCTAAAAAAAAAAACTAGGTTTGAAGATATCTGGGGAAAAAGTATAGCGAATTGAGGATTTCAAATTTCTCGGTGTTTACTGCGGCCTTATGTCGAATCAGAAAAATGAATGCGGCCTTTAGAGAAGAAAAGGTTCCCCACCTCTGGATTAGACAATATATTCATTTTTCATTCAGATTTTGATGAACTATACATACAGTGTATAGAATATATAAACAAACGTTTCAATGAATTATACATACAACAAATCCGCTATGATGATTACACAGAAAATACACAAAATAATAAATACGAATCATATTTCAAATGATTTAAAAATCAATTTTTTGAAATGAGGATTTGATATACATTTAAGGCGTTTATATGGATTTTTTAAAATTCATTATCCTTCAAAGCTTAGAAAAATTAATACTTTACCACAGTATTTTCTTAAGCACGTATAACAAGAAAATAAAAATAGCGTTAAGATAATAGCGATAATATAATATATTATATCAATTAAACTGTTTTTTTTTTTATTAATCGAATTTTCTGGTTTTCATGTCTGGTAATCAAAATTAATTATAATGAAAACTTTTTTGATTTTTTTGTTAATGTTTTGGACACGTTTGACTGAACTATATAAGGAATTCGAAAGTTTGGTTAATAATAAACATATAAAACACAATGGTTACTAGAAAAAACTTATTTATTATTTATTTATAATTCAACGCACAATGATTATCTTAATTTGATTAGTATAAATAAGAGATGACACATCATTGTTGGGCATAAATAGACGTTTTGGAAGTACCATGAAATAAAGATGTTATTCCAGTTAACAATTTGTAGGATAATCAATAGTGATGTTAACACCTGAAAGACCTAAGATAAATTAAATGAGGTAACTTTGTGGAAGTCCATTTTCAAAAGAAATTAAATATGATAACTTTATTATACAGTTTGTTACACAAAGTTATTTTATAAAATATTATACATATTTCAGCGTACGCATAGTTAAATATTTTTGAATATATATTATTACCGAATATTGGTTGCTGACGACAGGTATCGCACATGGTTCCGTCATGTTTCACACCAGTTGGGGCACTATCCAGAATGCGCAAATCATAAGCTCCTGAACACCGATAGTTGGCAGCAGTCCCATTGTCCCATACAACGACCACTTCTTCAGGAGACTCGAAATTTCTCACTGTACCCACATGACCCTCACCACCATCCTTTAAAAATATAAAAAGATAATAGTTATTTGCTGTTAGATAACAAATTTTACAAAGAATGGGTAATAAATTGAATATTAAATAATGTCTTACTTTTGGTGGAGTTTTTTAAATAATGACACAAAAAATGAACTGTTATTAATAAAAATATTGTATATAAATTTGTCACAACAAAGTTTGAAACCTAACCTGTTTGCCCCATTTCCAATCGGGACCTCGTATAACTCTAGCGCCAACTCCTTCCATCATAAAACGTGTGGCTCTCGTAGCCGAAGATGGACCAGTGGCATTGGCATTCTCCATCTCGAAATGACAAATAATATCAATAAAAGTTTATGCACGGAACTTCATTAATTTTGACAACTCAATTGACAGAACACTTAATGTTGCTACTTTCATTTTAACCCGATATGACAAATGAGGGTATCAAAAAAATATGTACAAATATCACTAGTAAACATTATTAGAACGTTGCGTCCGTCGAACAATAATTTCAATTTGTCACTTTCTTAGTTTCCAACGTCGAGACAATAAATATTTTTCAAAAACTTTTTTATTTTGTGTTTTTATTATATTTATTTTAAATATGTTATTTTACATTACGTATATGATTCTTTTTTTGCAATAAAACTTATGAACGTTTTAAGAACACATAAGTAAAACATAGTAATAATAACTATATTGTAAAATGAAAATTGGTTAATGAAGTTATTTCTTGGTGTCATTATTTTGCCACACGGATTTTCTGAACACGAAATTTCTTTTCAAATTTTTTTGATAACGAACTTTTAGTAATTCTATATAAAATGATTAATAACTTATAACTTGAAGAGAATTTCTTGAAAGAAAATTGCTCAAAGTAGGTATAAGCTAATAAAACCAATTACTCAGATATTAGGTGTCTTTTTACAAAAACGATATGTACATACTATAGTTTTAGCAACAGTGTCTTTATGTTTCAAGCAAAAAGTATTTGTTTTTAATTAAGATTATTTATTATATTTTATCCTATCTTTAATTAAATAATAAAAAAGCATCGTTTTTCAGCTGACAAACCATAAAATCAAATAAATTACATAAATATTTATATCGTTAATAAAGATTTAAAATATTTTATCTTAAATATGAATATATTTTTCCTTGTTTTTGACAAAATGTGTTTCTATTGCCATTTGTTACTTAATGCCTCATATCACTTACTCGAAAAATTCCATAAAATAGGATATTTTTATAATGTATTCTATTAAGAGATTTTTATTGTACAGGTCATCCAAAAAAAATATAAAATAAATTCATGTTCATGTTATAAAGTTGTGCTCTTTTTCGCGTTTATAATCACATATTATATTTATGCCAGGTTCATAATTATTCACTAACTTTAGTAAAATTCTTTACAAAAAGCGTTATTTCATATACTTACTTAAATATATTAATTTCATAATATATACATGGACATTTTTGGGCTCTCCTGGTGGTAGTCGACAAAACTGCATTTAAATTATTGTTTAGTACCGACTTGAAGTCAATCTGAATAAATAGGATTTCGTCGAAATCTACATAACAAAAGTAAATGCTACATACAATGATGAAAAATACAGCAATAATATCCAATAAGATAAAAAGCTGGGGTTATAAATACGGAAAATCTTATACAAAAGAATGTGTACGGAGAGTTTGTGTTAGGAAGAATCTGTACAACAGTACAACCTATTTCACTAGTTGTGTTAAATCTAGTAACACAACTAGTAGAATATTAAAGTTATCAATTTTATGAATGAATTATCCAAACACTTCTAACAAAACATCAAAAGCATGAAAAAAATATTTTTGTAAGTTATTGTTAGGAATATGGGTAATTTTCAATTGATTAATGGATTTGTGGTCGAAGGTATAATTGTCTGTGACATCTTAAACTCTCTTGCAATTATTTTATCCTTAAAACAGACCATTACGGGAGTAGTTAATTACCACTAGTGAGGCATTAACTTTTATCCCATGACAAGAAAAAGAAAAATTTGAAGTTCAATGATCGTAAAATCTCTTCATAAATATTACTATTTGAAATCATGCTAAACAATGTATACTTACATGTACGTTAATATAAATAACGTACTGTGATTTTATATAAACCTGCCTGAGACATGTCCTGACTTCCTTAATCAACATAATTGACGGTTCCATGCTCATACTTTTGCAAGATTTGTCTGGGTCTGGTCTCAAATTCCGGCAAGGCCAACTTCCTATTTTTCAATCTAATATTTGAGATCTAAGGTATGAGTGTTTGTAACATATTTTTTCGAGTGATTTTAAAATTCTCTTTAAGGTCAAGTGATTAAAAATGTCTGGTGTCATGTTTACGTTTAATTAATTTAATATTCTATACTATAATTTCTCCATTACTCTCTTATCGATCTGCTGTTGCCAATGATGTATTTGACGTTATTGTATTTTCATTTACCAGTTATATTTATATCATTACAAAATGTTTGGGAAAAGAGGTTCTACAAATATGAACAAATATAGATATGGTATATTTTGCATTTTATTGTTTATAATAGTTTCCAACATAGCAATAGAGTAGTGATTGAAAGTATTGTATAAAAAATGAAATTTAGCAATAATTCATGATTGTGATTGAGAAAAATTCTTTGATTCAAGGAACATACACCTAAGTGAACACACTAACTGAATTGTGATGCCTGTAACACACTACATGATATTTATTAATACATAATAAATGCTAATACATCCAATATCATAAACAATTACTACTAATATCTTTTTCATCATCTATTGACTCATCGCTTAAGTTATAGTCTTTAAAGCAGGTTTGAGTCTCGGCTGATGAAAGTGAAAGCAAAACGTCTGATTTACTATTCAACAATCCGTCGCTGGAACAATTTCTTTCACTAGAAGACCCACTCATATCCGTAAAGTCACAAGTATTGTCCATGTTAGAATTGTCTCTATCACCAAAACTAACAGGAGAATCTAAAAAGCAAAAGCATGTCTGTGTCCCCTTAAAAGATAAATCTGGACTGTTAATATTGTTCTCTCCGTTATCATGAATCAGTGGAAAATCACCGACAAAATCAAACACGTCATCTATCGTTTGAGTTTCTGCAGAAGTGAATAAACCTCCTGGATCCATACACGAGTTATCATTACTATTTAGAGTGTCTTGCAGATTATCAATATCCATTTTATAATTCTTTGGCCATGACGTCTGCGTTTGTATGTCGGACAGACAAATGAAATTAGAAAACAATACATCGTTGTCTTTTAATTCATTTTCTAACATCTGTGTTTTGTTGGGAATATTCGAATATAACAATTCGTCCAAAGCAGTTTGAGTTTCAATGTTTGAGTAATTACCGTAACAACTGGAAATTTTGGTCAAATCAGAATCATCATGAGGTAATGATGTTGAGTCAAAATTTCTTTTGTAATGACAGTCAGAAGTAGCTTTTTTTCCTGTGACGTATGTGTCGATATAATCAGTATTGTTATTAAAAATTTCTTCTAAAGAATTATCTCCATCTTTAGCCAAATCTGTCAAACTATTAATCGATATGACATCAGCTAATTCATTATCAGAAGCTTGCGATGTTTGAATGGATTTCGATACAATGCTCTCATTGCCAGCTATTATTTTTGTACTACTTTGTTCAGTATCATCCGAATAGATCAATCTCTCTGTAGGTTCATTTCGATCAGAAGTACTTTCTAATATCTCGAGATCTTGGATGGGTTCAGAAATTGTTGTTATTGGCTGTACATGAGTAAAATCAATTTTAGCTCCACAAGTAATTACATCCATATTGGTGACAAAATCTTTTTCCTTATTTCTATCAATAGATTTGTAGTCAAGTTTACCATCATTACATTGATACTGTTTCTTTAGTAAACTTATCTGTCTGCCAGTATTTCCAGATGACCTATTAATGCACTTTTTTGGATTATTTAGAAAATCTTTGGTAAATTTCATATTATTCGATACAATATTACAAGACGTAGCCATATGGTTTAAGTCAGGCTTAAATATTTTATTGAAATTATAACAACCACTGGCATTACTTTCTATCAGGTTAGTCTCACATTCTCTTTTCTGACCTAGTGAAAAATTGCCACTCTTATGTGGAGTAATGATTTTGTAATCATTATTTATTACTGGCTTTGGTAGCGTTTGCGTAGCCAAAGTTCTTTTGAGACTTTTGCCACACAACAGTTGTCCATTCTCAAAAACTAAATTCGTCGCTTTATCAATTTTAAGCTTTGCATGTTTCCCAACATTAATGTTGGAAGTTTGTGTCTCTACTGTATTTTTTACAGTTCCTGAAGCATCGCATTTTTTAACAGTCTTCAAAATCGTTTGAGTAAATCTATCTGCATGATTTGATAAATCTTCACAATAATCATTACATTTCTCAGAAATATTATTTCTTTCATTAACAATTTTTGCATCGTGAGAGCTAAAGCTGTTATCAACTTTGCCTGGAGACAAATTAACAGATTGAGTTATGTTCTTAGGCAATTTTTTAATACTGATAATTTTATAATTCGATAATGAACTTAAAGAAATAAACTGAATTGGCTGTTGTTTTATTTGAGCGGTAGGTTTTTTACAGACAAAAAAGTCTTTACTAATATTTTTGGTATATAATTTTTCAGTTTTGGATGGTAACACAGTTACGATAGGCAATTTTTTCAAAACTTGTACATTGGATATGTCTTTTGTTAATCTAACCTCACTTCCCGTCTGTTTGACAATTTTGAAAACACGTTTTTTTGATATTAAACTGTTATCAATAATGTTTTGATTTGTTTCACTAGCTTTGTGAGATTTTGGATCTGCGTTACTGTTAATTTGACTGTTAAATTTAAGATTACTGGGTTGGGAAATTTTCTGATTAAGTTCTAAATTATCGTTAATATTATTTGAATGCTCGAACTCTTCGGGTATGTTCGAATGCGTAGACTTTCTCTTTCGAATAGCGTTGATGTCTAAATACTTCTTATGCGTTTCAGGATGCTTCCTTGACAGGTGTACAATTAAAGATTCATTCGTACTATATTCCCAATCGCAAACTCCACAAATGAATTTGGCACCGCAGGTTTTAATATGCCTATTCAAAGCAGATATAATTGAAAATTTATGGTTACATTTTGGGCAAGAATAAATCTTTTCAGCGTGAGTTTTCACGTAATGTTGTTGGAGAAGTCTCTTTGAAGTAAAGAATGTATTTGTTGCGTCAGAGTTATTCCTTGAGCACCCTTCCACGGGACACACAAATTGATGTATTTTATCTTTACATTTGGGTTCAATGGATCCAATTTTATGATGCTTGACTAGATGCATGTGTAAATTAGAACTTTTCTTGAATGTATGGCGACAAGTTTCTTCAGGACAAACGTAGTCACCTTTCGTCTCACATAGTTCCCACAGAGGTGGCGTCACTTTTAATATTTCAGCCATGCTTATTGATATTTTGGAAACCATACACAGTGAAGTTCAGAGTGTATGGTAAATTTCACTTATTTTGGAGTTACCTTCTACGAGAGGGGCTATACAATAATTTGCTATAGTTGATCGTAAAACTGCCAGTGTGTTTACAGAGCTTTTGTTATGTTTACAGCTGATAGTGATATGAACGTACCTATGCAACGTTATAACCACAGACAATATTTATAACAATAAACTAGTCTATGGATAAAATTTATAAATGTTGACAACCATAGACAATGTATTGATATATAATAACCGACAAACAGTGGTGTACTCAATTTATAAATGTGTACTCGTTACCTACTTGGAATATCTGTTCTAACAAATAACAAGCAGCTTTTTGACCATAAAGACTTGAAACACGTAGTACTAAAAATTCAGCGTTTTTATCGAGGCTTATCAATTATTTTATTATAAGCCACGTTGTTTTAAAAAAAAACACAATGTTTGGCCTTCAATGTGATATGCCACTTATCAGTTCTTCTCGACGCATAATTTTTGCATTGAAACACAAATAGTTAAATTATAACTCTTTATTTAGAGCAATGGAACTCTTATTAAATTATTGTTATCTAATTGTGACAAAAAAGTATATTACGACAGTGACTCATGCGTGCAAATAAATATACAGTAAAATAAACATGTAATTGTGATTACTTTATAGTAGATGTAATGTTCTAATGGCCATTTAGAACAACGAAAAGAATTTGGCAAAACGCATCTCCAGAATATTTTCAAATTTCATGAGAAAGGAAGGCTTCATTAATTTATTAATTATTATTTATTAAAGTTGTCATCACTTTTGTTTTATTTAAATCTAGGAATTCTTGCAAATACACCAGTGGTGTAGTTACGGGGAAAAAGATGGCGAACCTCCCTATATTTCATTTGTCATACGTTCTTTCTTTTTATTTTATTTTGAAACTTACTGATAAAATATGCTATATTTTTTCTTAAATTCTTACCTTACCTTACCTAACAATTCGTCATTGGCATATTTTGGTTTCGTGGTACAGCGATCAACGTCGTTGTCGTAATCCTAGTACGAACAATATTTTTTCATTCGATTTATCGCTTTTTCTTTGAAGGCATGGATGTTTGTGATATCTGAAAACTCTGTCTCATCCGTCCAATACTAAAATAACGAGCCGTAGCGGGAGTCTTAATTAAACACTAAGCTTGTCTTAGCCTTATCCTCCTTAGCTTACACTCTCCTAAATAAGAGGTAGAGCAATTGAGTAATAAGCAGTTCTCGTAGAAAAAAAATGTTCAGATATTTGAATTAGGAAGTTATATGCTTCACATTGGGAGTTGAGATAGATTTAATTGACAAATTGATAAAACAAATTTTACTGCTTGATTTTTCAATATCATAAATATAGCAAAACAACATTTGTAAATAAAAAAAGTGAAATTTTTAATGTTTTCCAAAAATCATCCATTACTTTATATGGGTACACGAAATGTTTATTTTCCAACGGCCTAACCCATCCTAATTGATGCAACTCATTAGTTAATCATTTCTTAACGTAAATTTCATTTGTACTACCAATATTTTTTGTTTGTTTTTTTTATCATCCCCTCCTTGCCTCCCATTTTTATTTCTATAATATATCAGAATAGTACAATTAAAATCATTCGTACTTAAACAAGCATTTGTGAAAGTAGGTCTGTCTGAGGATGCCTCAGAAAGAGGCTAAACACGTGATACAGTTTGTAGCACAATACATGGAATAATCTCAGTTATTTTATATTAAAATCCTTAGGATGCCACGGACCATCCACGAACTATGGACCATGGTACTTTGACTGGTTCCATAGACTAGTATACACTGGTTCTATTTTTAAATTATTATCTAAAATGTCACCGGACTTTCGATTGTTGGTACATTTGAAACAAGATTTAAATTCTCATGTTGGTTGCTTGAATTGTGACATTTCTTAGAAAAAAAAGAAAACATTCCCTGTTTTAACAATTATAATATTCGCTCTGAAAATCTATACGACATAAGAGTGGTCTCAAAATTCATGAACGTTATTTATTGATTGAATCTTTATTGATATACCCATAAATTATATCGGAAATTCGTATCTAGAGTTAAATATTCTCTAAATATGGAGTAAAATATGCAACAAAATCTTGAAAATGGCTAATTCTCAAAAGCGCGCGCGATCCAGGCGTCGTTTGGCAGCAATAACTTTCTTGTCTAACATATCACTCGATGGAACATACCGTGACACACGGTTAGGACAGGTTCCGAGAGAGCCGCTACCCGAAGACATCTTATGCACAGCTGAAGATCCACCCACAGAGGTTTCTGAAGTCGATGCTATCTCTAAAGCTGTGAATGATGCATTTTCTCGTCCCAAGAATTCGCAACACAAAGGCAGTTTGAGAAAGCATCGCAACTCGACATCACACAAGACACCGACAGCTTTACGGAGAGCTAGTATTGTTGGCAGAAGTCCTGATCATCAATCTTTGAGCTCTGATTCAGAGAGTGCCATAACTCCTGCCAAAACCCCATTCGTTGGTGGACATTCCTTCAGAGATAGGTGAGTTTAAAATGAAGTAATATGGTTGCAAAAACATTTTTTCTATACATTGCGTTGCTAGTTAATTATAGTAATAATTAAACCCGTTGAAATCTTCTAAGCTACATCTGGCTTTCTCAACCCTGTGCTCCAGGCCACATATGATGACATATGTGGCGACATGTGTCATACGAGCTTGATGGGTTAATTGTTATGAATATTTCAATAAACCATTAATTTCTCATACAAATGAAGCTACATTGTACTTACTATAAGGATTCTTGTTAATTGTGTGTTAAAGCTAGTCATGGATTATTACGGTGAAAAACTTCACAAACTAATCTAAAAACAACGCCACGATTTAAAATTATTTTTTGAGGGCTTGATAATCGCGTTAAAACCACACATTATTACGAAGAACACTGATAAATTATGCGAAATACAGAATATTTTTCAGTACTTCCATTATTCATTATGGCTGCGCGGCCGGAGAGCAAAATGCAAAACGCCCGTGCTGCGCAGGCCGAGCCAGCCCCTAAAACGACCCTTTTGTATCTATTGCAGGAAGACAGTTACAGATTTAAATGTTCTTAAAAATCATTTAATTCTCTGCTCAGAATAATGTTGTAATAGATAAGTGTGAGAAAAAAAATATTCGATACATTTAAACTAATTTTAACTTAATACTAATAATGAAAAAAAATGTCGAATGAGATTCAACATAAGACCGGAAAGGGTTAAAGGAAATCAAAGGTTTCATCATTGTCATAAATTAATTATTAAAATAAATGTAAACTCATCCACTAATTGAAGATTTTTCAAACTCATTACAATAATAAAATAAACTATTATTTATAAAGTATATATTGTAAAATAACACTTGAATAAAAATAAAAATTCTTTTCGTATACAAACTTAGAATAGTTTATGTCCTGTGGTAAATCTGACCCTGGATACACTTTGTTTTACTTATAACGTTTTTTGACACCATTTGAATATCAAATAAGTAAATTGCTTACAATTTTTTAAAAATTCCTATTTTTTGAATCGCTATTATTATTTGGAGGCTTAGGGCAACGGTTCCTACCCTATGGGTTGATTGGCATGTTTAGTGGGTCGTGAAATATTCTCAACAAAACGATATTTTTGCCTGCATTATACCGTTGTGTTAAATTTTTTTTTTTGTTAATTTTATCTTGGATTGCGATGTTTTCCCCTCAATTCAGGTTGCAGGTGAACATTTTTGAAACTCTCAAAAAATGAAAATAGCAAAACTACAAAACAGTTGTGAGAAAAACACAAAAATAATTTTGTATTTAAGTAAGACATATTATATTTAACATAAAAAAATATAGTTAATAATATCAAAGATTTGCCTTTATAATAGTGTTGTTTTGAAAAGCTATTGTACCTATAGACCAGCGATGTCCAACACGCGGCCCAGTTGAAGATTTTCTACGGCCCTATTGGAGTTTACAGCATTCTACAAATATTTTTTGCATTTTGTTATTTGTTGAAAATAGTAAAGACGAAATGTAACAGGCTGGCCGATGAAAACTTGACCAATCAACTGCGATGTGCATCGAATAAATTGACAGTCGATATAAAAAATATCAAAAAGTATAAAAAAGTGTCACATTAATTATTAATTAAGTAAATAAAATGTTTTGATAATTGTTTGGCTGCTTTGAAAATAAAAAAAGCTATCATGATGCTTGGTAATTATAAATTAATAAATTGTTTTTAATACATTTGTTTTGTTTTTTATGCGGCCCACCATATACCGGTAATATTTTATTTGGCACATCAAACGATTTCTGTTGGACAAAGCTGCTATAGACAATACTTAAAAAAATAAATAGTAGATAATAAAATAGACATTTAATGAATAAATTTTAGTAGTTTCACCACATCACCCTAAGCCCCCGAATAACGCATTAATTATTTATTCTGACTGAAAATCACTCTGATTTCAACTAGTTTGTTATTATTGTCCATACCAATTTTTTATTCGTAATATGAATTTACAGTGAAAATATAGAAATATAGAGTTCAGTTAGAAACACCTTTACATACCTACATACTAAAATTAAGCATCCTTTATTTCAGAAGTACGAGTCAAAGCGAGATAACAAGAGACCGTCGCTTAAGTTCGATTTCTAGTCAAAGAAAACGTGCACCACTTTTAACAAACTCATCTCACACAACCAGTATTGAAGATCGACACAACAGCAGCAGTGAGAGCCTGAATATCGGTAATTGATTAGAAATATTAATCGACATAATCTTCTGTATCCTGACAATATTATTTTCCAATTCTTATGATTAATGCAAAGCTATTTTTACACATTGTATGCGAGAAATGTGTATCTAGGTCCTCAGGTTCTCAGTAGTGTTTTGTAATAGTGTAAACATTCTGCTTTATTACTGGTATAGAGAGGAACCATGATTTATCGTTTTTTATTTGTACATCAAAAAAATTATGAAAAGGGGAAATCAATGAATATGGGATTATTTAACCTTGTTTCATTTGCCAGGACTGTAGAAAAATAAAGATACATGCGGGAAATCAATGAATGCGTGAAAGATAGATGGGGATCCACTGTATATCCTAATTTTGTTGAATAGAAAATTCTTTCTCTGAAATTTTTTAATCCACATTAGTAATAATTTTTCATAGAACCCATTTTTTTTGTTTAATATAATATTTATAACAATGAAATATTTCATTAGGATTCTTCACTCTCATAAATGTATTATTTATGATGAATATTCTTTATTCAGTTGATTATAGTAAATTAGATAAAGTGTATATTTTTCCAATATTGTAAAAAAATATTTTTGTGAATACTTACATTTATTATTTTATAGTTCGGTTAAGATCAGGTACTGCTCCTTGCATACCCGAGACCCAAACTCTTGGGAATAAAGAAGTGCGAGTTATCAAACCTGTCAAAGGAGTCAAATTTAGAGATGAGCGTCTTGTGCTAGCTACGGAGAAAGGCGTTCCTTTCTTAATCTTTTCATCTATACCCTACACTAAAGGACAACGTCTTGGAAGGTATTAAAATATCGATATAAATCTATTTTCTTAACTATATATTCATTGCATGCTTGCTGTGTTTTACATTTGTGAGTCATGACACTTTTCGAAACCTAAGGAAATCAACAATATACCGTGTTCAGAAAACAGATGCTTTTTATAAACTCTATGTTAATTTGATTTTGTCAGGTAATAGATAAACGATTGGTCACAGGTTAACGGTGGGTTATGGTGGCATTTTGAATAGAACTATGAAATTTTTTGAGTCATCATTTACTCATACTATAAAATATACAACTTTTTTTGATTGTAATGAAATTCAACCTAAAATGAGAATATCTTCTATCCCTCAGTGAAATAGTTGAGTTCAGTTTAAAAAAAAAAATTATTGCTTAATGCTGCTATTATTGAATATGACTGTGTATTATAAGCAATTTTTTGGATACGATTCAGACCGGAACTACGAAAAGATGGGGTCCGAAGGAGAAATACATCTGGGCCGCGTCCGCTGTCTTCAATTAATGATGTTGCGATTGATGCGTTTGATTTACTTGGAGTAGAAAGAGGAGAAAATGGGCAAGAGATGTCTTATGGGAAATTGCTGATTCCAACCCGTCTTCATTTACGCGATCACCACCGTAAATTGTGCGATAATGATGGGATTATGGATCTCTCTCACAACGCTGCTGTTTCTGCGCATAAACATCCCCATATTGTTGCAAGGTCTGTATACAAACTTCCGTAATAAATATGTTACAGCTAAATGAATTTTTATGGTAATTTCGAATTTTTTTAACGATTTTGATGGATTCAGTGGTAACTTTGTGGAAATTCATTTTCAATATAAAATTAAAATTTATAACTTTGTTTTTCTTTTGGTTGTTTTACTTGTGGTGACACGTTTTATCTTTTTAAGAAGCATTTTCAGGCTTACTCTCATAGGAATCTTATTTATAACGTGAACGTTGATTCTAATTCTTATCTTATAAACGATAAAAATGATGTGAAAATTGAGGCTAGAAACAAACAAAAAAATAAAAAAAGTTGTAAAATAGTTCCATTTCAATCTTGAACTCTAATCTGAATTATATGTATTAGCGATCAGTCTAAAAATTAATAAACAGCAGTCATTTTTTTCATATGAATTATTAATTTTATCAGTTACTTATAAAAACACATACCATTTATTACAAGAAGAGTTACACTGATGGGATGTCATATTTTGTTCAAGTACGGAATGTTTTTTCAATGTTTTAATTTTTAAATTACAGGACAAAGTTATTGACTCGGCAGATGGATAAAAAATGGTAATTTTTTAATCGGAATGTTGAATATACCTCATCGTAGAACATTAGCAAATAGCTTGAGTTATGTCCGATGTAGACCTCACTGTTTGTATTGTAATTATTCAATAAATAGTTCTAGTTTTTAATTCAAATTAAACATTTTACCAATGAAAACAGCTTTATGTTGATTATTAAAATATATATATATATCTGCATGATTGCATCCGCCATAGATAAGTAAAACAGCAAAACTACCCAGAAATATACTTATATTATGAAAAATTCACACACGTTATACTTTATAGCTTGGTATTGTAAATTTATATGCTCAGTTACTTAAAAATTAATACAATTGGGATATTGAATGTTAATAGGAAAATAGTTGGTTAAAAGTTTTGTATATTCCACACCATTAATAGAATGAAAATTATTCTTTTAGCAAATCAAAGTTAAAAGAATTGAAGTATGCATGTTATCAATCCTGGGGGCCGATTATTGTAATGGAGTTTCGTGTGTCATAAATTACGAGTCGTACTATCCGGTAGAATAATATGAGTAATGAGGAGGAAGAATCGGAATGAGGTGTCTGATTGTTACCTTGACTCTCTAACATTAGTTTTCTAGTTTATGGTTTATGTTTAAAAGTCCCATTCTTCCCCCGATCAGTGTATAAATTGCCTATGTATACATTCCTTAAAAATGCTACTCATTTTGACTTAAATTATTTGAAACATATTTAGCAGAGTTACTTATAAAAAAAATTGATAACTCCAATTCTACTGTCATTAAATAATTGTTAGATTTTTTTTGTAAACACTAGCTCTGATTCTAATTTTTATTTTTATCCAGAGCAGAAATATTAGAGGGAGGTTAGAGGGGGGACGTAGCTATGATTGCCCCATATGTTTTGTAAACCTAAAAGCATTCCACAGATATTTTTGAAATGAAATCAGTTTGATTAACTGACGATTTTGTTTACTACAATATATAATGATCTATTTATATTTAGAAACATACAACAATACAAATCACAAAGCTTAAAAGAAATCATTGCTTAATAAATAACTTACGGAGTCGATACATAGTTTCAGTCACCTAATTTGTGCTTTGAATATTCATTTCATCCATCACAGGAATTGACAAACTAAAATTTCGAACCTATACATTTGCAGTGTATTATATCCTTTATTTGAACACTTAACTGCATTATAAATATATCGTAATATATTGTATAAATTATGTCCCGTTTGATAAGTTTAAATAATCTGTATGTATAGTACGACACACTTTTTAAGAATGAGTCAAGCTTAATAGTTTACCGGTTGCATCGAGTATTTATTTGCTTGCCTGTTATGAATAATGAAATAAAACTTGATATTGGACTGCGTAGTAGAATTTGGAAATCAATAGATTTATTTTCCAGTCCAGATTATATATACTAATCAAAAAGAATAAGGTTGACTTTTCTATATATTATAATCTATTATGTATAATGTAACAAGTGATTTTGTTTTGTTTTATAGTATTAATTGTCTGTGCAGGAGATAAATAATTTTCTTTAATAATTTGTAAGTAAATAAATCAGTAATATTGTAGAATGACACTATTAGAATGAATTAGACTTTATTGTATACAGCAATTACTATGGTACCTCGATCTATCGTTCCTCAATGTACTGTTATCCCATATCAATTGTCTACTTTGCAGCCCCAAACTATTTTCATGAAAGATACAAATATGATTAAATTAATTATTACTCGATCATTCTCATATATGTACTGATTATTAAAAATACTACAGAATTTTAGTATTTTTCCTTAATCTAAAAAGATTTTTAAAAATATGGATGTGTCAACAATCTACATTTGTATTTTTGTACCCAAACATCTGGGAATTGCATTGTCAGTTATTAGTCTGCCACAAGTTATTAAACGCCATTACTATATTGGTTTTTCCTTGTACGTCAGACTGCTCCAGTTCATAAAGCTATTATGGAACAGCTCCATAATTAAAAATGTGTTGATATTTGTTTTATCAAATATTCTTTAATCATTGTTAACTCCTGGGCTGTGGAGTCACATAAATAAAAAAATCCTTATTTTTTCCATGTGTAATTAATTCTATTACCCGTTACGGTCACACACTACAGTAAACAATGACTCAAAACTCTTAGCCCTGGTTAGTACTTAGATTAAATTTTTTTTCAAACAGAATATTACAAAGTAACTAGAAATTAAGAATTAAACTAATCGAACTATAAAATTTTCACTCATCCAATATTTTAAGAAAGTGCCAGCAAAATACAGTGAAACTCCGATCTACCGTTCTTGAATTCTATTTGTATTCCATAGTCTAATTTCACACCCATAACAACATGTTCCCGCCTGTGTGGTCGAGTGGTCAACGTCATTGGCTACCGCTACGGAGGTCACTGGTTCGAATCCCAGTACGGGCAGTATTTGTAAATTGATTTTTCAATCGATTTATGAATTTCTGTTCAAAGGCATAGATGTATCTGATGTCTTGAATTATCCCCTTCCACCCATCCTATCCTATGAACTGGGCATATTGAGAGCGATTAGCTAACCACTAGTCCTGTCCTAGCCCTTTCCTTTTATTCCTACTCTCTTTGGAAAAAGAGAGGTTGAGCAACTGAGTAACAAGCAGTTCTCGTAGAAACACTTCTGTTGAGATAAGCTCAATTAGGAGTCCATATGCTCCACATTGGGAGCGGACATGGTAAAAAGAAAAAAACAACATGCTAAATAGTCCTGCATAATTCGTTACCTGATTTACCGATTTCCCGATCTTTCATCTAAATATTAAGGTCCCATCACACATATTATCACGATTGATCGTTCTTACCTCGCACATTGTTTTGCGAATTTTTCTAACTCAAAACTAAATTGCCCCTCAAGAAGAAAAGTAGAATTCGAGCTGATATACTAAAAATTATTTACAACATCCAGAAGAAAAACGGTTTGAGGAAGCAAAAAGAGTTGGCTTAGAAAAGTACATGAGTTTGAGGGGTTTTTGATAAAATTAAAAATTATTAAAACATTTTTTTGGTATTATTTGAAGCTTTCCTGCATTTTTCGTTTTTTTTTATCAGGGTCCCTTGAAAAAGATAGAATCAGGGTTTCACTGTACATCAACGAGAAGGCGAAAGAAGCATTTTAAAACCAGTATTTAAATAATAATAAACCACTTCATAAAAGTTCATTTCATTTATTATTAATCCCTTGAAAAATAATATATTTATCAAGAATTATCCACTGTAAATTCAATGATTTTCAACAAGATTTGTTGTAATTGTTTATTTTGTGCTTAATAATATAAACATTCTTTAATCTGTTTATTCACTATGTGTTGCCTTGAGATTGTGAATGTATATTATTTTTTTCTATTGTCTTCCGTTTCAGGTGTTTTTCCTATGAATCTTCTCAAAGAAGTGCGGTACCGTCTTCACCGCCGCACTCACATCCAATGGACACCAAGGCCTTTGAATGGGATGAAACAAACATTTTATCTCCCAAGATGGTAATTTAAATGTTTTGTATATAAATTAATACTTTATGTCGGAAATTATTGCATCTATAACTACGCTCTTGGTAACATTTTAAGTTAAAAAAATTTATCAATTTCAAACATATTTAGTTATGTGTTTTGTTGAAACTTTTCAATGCGAATACATTAAAGCAGTGGTTTCCAACCTTTATGTTGCTACGCCTCCCTCTGAAGAAAAAAATATCTTCGCGCCTCCCCACCCTTGATTTCATAGTAAAGACACGTTTTAAAGGGTAAATAAATATTTAGAACTGTTCGTGCCTCCCTTTGCAATAGTCCACGCCTCCCAGGTTGGAAATCACTGTATTAAGGATACACTTCAAAATATTTCTTTATAGATTCAGTTTTTATTCAATTTGTAAGTTTTTTTTTTTAACTATTAAACCTTTCTCCTTGGTTGATTGTTTCATAAATTACTCCTGTATATGATCAAATTTAGAGACGTTTTCACCGTATATAGTACAGCACATCTTAAAATAGGTA
The DNA here is from genome assembly GCA_031772345.1 of Himalopsyche anomala. Lineage (NCBI taxonomy): Eukaryota > Metazoa > Arthropoda > Insecta > Trichoptera > Rhyacophilidae > Himalopsyche > Himalopsyche anomala. Next base: position 6,322,013 of record CM062824.1, on the reverse strand, counting down.
TAAATAAACAAAATAACTACAGCGCCATTAGGAATATGAAAAACATCACTAGCACGTCCCATCAGTTCAGTTTTACTACAAAAAATTGTACAGTGAGGTTGTGAAAGGTGGTGCAGTGCGTTGGTGTGTATCGGTCTATATCAATGGTTCCCAAACTTATTTCCCCCGTGGACCCCTAAGCCCAGTATTTTATCCTTCGTGGACCCCCTCCCCCAGGATGCATAATAGTGAAGTTTTCTATTTTTTTTTAATTCAAATATGAGCACACTGTGATAGGGTTTTTTGTATAGTGGACAATTGTAAAAAAAAAATATGTTAATTTTTTATTCTTATTAGTGAATTTTTTTTAATGAACAAATCAAAACACAATCAAATTCTTACATAAAATAATAAAAGCTGTTAATGAGAGGGATGAACCTGATGCTCCGATATCAATTGGTCAATATTTGGGATCAAATTCGTAAGGTACAGTCGTAAATCTCCACGTTCAGTGATTTGCAACCGATTTCTTTTTTTCGTAAGAAAATTAGTAACTGCACTAAAACCTCTCTCCACAAGGTACGAAGAAGGAAATGCTATCAAAAACTTTCTTGCGATAGCCCACAATACAGGATAAGCAACAGGAATATCTTTCTGCAGCCAGAACTGCTGGTAACCCTTTCTAAACTGTACCTTAAGTTCTTCGTTTGTGCGCATGAACGTGAAGGATGGTAGGGAATTAATAGTGGATGTGAAACGTAAAATTTGTCAAATATATTTTGTTTAATAAATTTAAGAGATAGTTTACTTTGACCTATTTAAGCCCCCATTATTTTGATTAAATTTGATTCCATTGATTCCGGTCCGTGGACCCCCATTTACATCTCGTGGACCCCCATTTTTTTTTTATTCCTGTCAGGGACCCCCTGGCAGTCCTCACGGACCTATGGTCTATATTAATGTAAAATAGTACCATAATATATCAGAATTTCTTGACCATAACATGTGTTGGTGTATTGTAACAAGCAGTGAATGTGTTATCTTATTCGTTCAAAAATATTGTGGTTTTATTGTAGGTACAATACTCACCAAATTTACTTGACGATCCAGAACTTATCGCTGGAAAACACAGGACATTACTGACGTTCACATCCTATATGACATCAGTTATTGATTATGTCCGACCCCAGGATTTAAAGAAAGAGCTTAATGATAAATTTAGGGAGAAATTCCCACATATCAAGCTCACTCTCAGTAAACTACGAAGGTTTGTATATGAATACCGTTTTCAATATATGATTGTATAATATTTATTGTAAGTCTTAAAATTGATTTTGCATAGGAGCTCTGCAATATCTGAATATCTGACTGCCATTATCTCCTATAAAATATTACAATGATAGGTGATTACAGACAGGACCGGCCCGTGGATTCTTGCGCCTGTGTGCGAGGCGCCTTCTTCGGTCATATGGCATGTATTTAATTCTGGTGCGATCCACCAATCGGCGCCCCATTGATCAATCCTAGAGCCGGCACCTGTGTGCGTTGCACACTTCGCACACACTTAGGGCCGGCCTTGATTACAGATTTTCAGATGAAAAGTATTTTTTCGACTTTCTTTTAAAAATTGTTTATTGGTATCGTTGACAACCGGAGAACCTATGCACTCCTTTTATAAATGTCAACACAATGGTTGAATCAAATACTTTACAGCGAATTATAATATAATATCATCACTATATTTGTATTTTATAATAAGTCATTCTGGTCAGTTTTGTAACTATACCTAAGAATTTATTAAAGTTTCATTAGTAAACAAATTTAAGCTACAAGAGTTTATAGATCTCACAGTTTCTGAATTTCAGAGAAACAGCTGCTGATCATAAAGTTTAATTATTAATTAAATATTTTTAGTATCAAACGTGAAATGAGGAAGATCGCCAAACAGGACTGCAGCGGACTTGACCTATTGACTGTTGCTCAGGGCTATGTATATTTTGAAAAGTTGATTTTATCCAATCTTATTAATAAAGACAACAGGAAATTATGTGCAGGGGCATGTTTGCTCCTGTCAGCCAAATTAAATGATGTGAAGGGAGAGCCGTTGAAATCCCTCATAGAGGTAAATTGAATATTTCCATGCTATATGATTGTTTCACAATTCCTTTATCACTTGATTCTACTGTATGTCACTTTCAAGTTAATAATTGTTTCATACTTCCCTCCCCACCTATACTTTTACTTTGTGTAGCTATTGACATTCGGTATTGTATTGTCATTAATTATTTCATTTGTCTTTTCCAGCGCACTGAGAGTGTCTTTCGCTTGAATCGCAAGGATTTAATCAACTGTGAATTCGCTGTGCTGGTGGCTTTGGAGTTTGGGCTTCATGTTCCTCCGTATGAAGTTTTCCCCCACTACCAACGGTTGATGCACGAATCTTGACGCTTCACACAAACATATGTTCAATTGTGTGACAGTTTTATTTGTTAATATATGTATTTGTTTTTTTTGTGAGATATTGTTAACAGAAAAATATTAATTAGTTGTAGATATGATGATATTTTAGTCAGGAAAGTCTTATTTTAGATAATTCTTAGACACATCAAACTATTTTCATACCGTTAAACAAGCAATGCCTTTTATTAAAATGTAAGCTAGCATGTTATTTTTATTAACTTGATACAAATGCAGGGTATTACCCGATATTTTTATTTTTAGTGACGCTAATATTATTTTAAATAACTTAGGATATTCTTGCCATATTTTAAATTATTACTGGTGTACTTTTGTATGATACCTAATTATATCGAGATTACATGAAAAGTATTCATTAACATAACAATTATTATTCACAGAAACACTATTAAATCTACGTTGTGAAATATATTATTACGCGTTGATAATTTCATTTTGCAAATATGTTTTTTCATTCTTTTGGATGCCTGATAATTCTCACTCATGCCACTCGGGTGGACAAATTTACTTCTTTTACAATTGTAGAATTGAACTGCTTAAATTTATAAATAAATGGCAATAATATAACTCATCATATTATTAGATTTTAGCGTATATAGCAATTTTGTATCTGAATAAGTTTATTGGATGGCCTATAACTGATAGTAAACTCTTTTAATGTCAATATCATTCGTTTCCAACTGCACAAAGACATAATTTTTAGGTTATTTTTAGTGTGTTGTTTTCAGTTTTAGTGATTTCAGTTCAGTTTTTTTACTACGTCCTGCTCCCAACATGGAGCACAAGAACTCCTTATGAAAGCATCTCAACAGAAATTATTTTACAAGCACTATTTGTTATTCAGTTGCCTAACCTCTTTTTTTTCGTAGAGTATAATAAGTTTAATTGGGCTAGGATAGGACTAGTAGTTAGTTAATCACTCTTACTACTCTCAGTTTCTAGGATCATATGGGTGGAACGTAATATCTTTGAACATAATTTTGTAAATTGACTGATAAACATATTTATGAAAGTGTGTGTTGAAGGTTTCGAACGAAAGGTCACCGCAACTGAATATGACAAACGCCCAAGAATTGATGTTACTTTTATGATTATCTTTGCGCAATAGTACTTCTTGCCTGGTATTATATGATTTCTGTTTTGTTAATTTCTTTAAAAAGGTTTAGATAATCAATAATGTCTAATATAAATGTATAATTATTGATTTTTTTATGTTTTGATTTGTGAAGATATCAAATAATATAATCAGTTTATGAATTCTTAGGTTAATCAATTTATGTTATGATATTAAATTTAAAAAACTCACCATTAGTAATGCATAACTTTCAGCTCCCAGTACCTAATTGTTGCCAATACTAAAATTTGATAGATAGCATGTTTATACGATGCACAGCAATGCATATTTCTATTGCAAAGTTTAAAATTCTTTTAGGAAGTTTATGTACTCTATAAAATTTTAATATTAAAATTAATAACTAACAAAATCTAGTCAATAATACTTCTATTGTGATGAAAAGTAAGTTCCTATCTAGGGATTGATTGTTTTAAGAGTTGGTCAATAAATAAATATGACGTTGGAGTAAGCAAGTTAAACATTTTTATTGTATTATCCTGTTTTTCTTTAGACAATAAAAATATGCTATGACAAAACATTGAGTATTTCATTTGTTTAAAAACTTAATCGTTTGAATACCGCGCAAATAAATCATTAACCACTCTAAAGCTAACAACCCACCGGTGTGTCGCATACCTACTATCCACACACGCTACCCACCAGTGTGTTCTCTTTATTACGACCTCAATAAATATTTTTTAGAGTTTGCATCATTGAAAAAGGGTCCGACATCTCTTAAGGACTCACAAAATGAACATTGAAAATAAAGTTTTCCTTTATTAGTTTTTAGAAAATTGCTAGCTTACAGGACAAAAAAAGGTTATTTTTTTCTAGCTGTTAACGGGTTAATATTTCCCAGAGATACTGCGTGTTTTTGAGAAGAATAATTTTGCCTAATGTACACTCGAATTTGATATTTTAAAAACCTATATTGACTCAGTATAGATGGAACTGCACATATTCATCAAAATATTGCTTATATTCTATTAGAATACAAAGTATTTGATTTTTTAAAATGTCTTGGACATCCGTGCTCACTTGCATATGTTCCGGACACTTGTTTCCGCTTGGGATCCAAGTGGTTAATAATGATCAACAAGTACCTACAATCTTAACATGTTACCGACTGGAACCATCAACAGTTTTCCAACCACCAGATATTTCTTTAATTATTTCCTTATCATTCAAAACTTGGAATCCAGGATCGTTTGTATTGCAACTTAACCACTTGATTACATCTTCTTCATCACATTCAGCACATAGTGAAATTTGTGCTATTGCTTCCGCAATGTCTCCTATACCACTTTCTACCGTGCTACTAGAACTTACTAATGGTTTTTTCAAAATTTTGTTCCATGATTTCCTCAAAGTTGACACAACTAAAGAGTTCCAACTCTGCTGTCATGTAGCAAAAATCTTTTTACATGGTGACAAATCAGCAGATTTGTAAAATTTTGAACATATCCGAATAATCGATAATCGAGGTTCTACTATATTTAGTTAATGTTATAGCCTCATAACCACTAGCGGAAATCCCTTAACACGACGAGCAACGTAGAGTTTACGTGACGCTGTAACCTGGCGCACTGTTCCCCAACGTTGCACTCAACTAAGTGTTAACTTTCTAGGTGATACGGGGCATATTGCAAATGACCACATGGGGCGTGCGTCAATACCGTGTCAAATGTTATTGCGTGTAGACCATAGATAATGTGTAGACGGGTGCAGGAACCTGTCACTCAACATTGTAGCAGTGTGGAAAACAAAATTGTTCAGTTATTCATCAATCTCTACCAAAGTCATACATTGTTGTGGAACACTTTAAAATGCTCTGAAATTACCAAGAAAGGAAATAGAGGCCCAAGTCCACACCATCCCCTCATAATTTATTTGAGAAAAAAGAAAATATCTTCAAAAACTACTGGTAGCAGATAGAATGATAAGAAATGTAACTTATAATTTGCCTGTGATGCAATCATGTTTTTACTGAGAGAAACAGATAAGACATAAAATTTTCAGGTTTACTTAATATTTAGCAAAAACAAAGATTTTGAAAAGGGGAATCTTTCCAACATATATTGAGATTGTACCCAAACTGCTTACACTACAATTAAACATAAAAAAAATATGTTAGAAGATTTTTTACAGTAATGCATGTTTACCAAAGGTGTTCCGAAGAAAATGCCTCATGTTTTGGATAGAATTTAAACAATATTTTGGTTTAAAACTAAATGGGTTCTAGCAGTAAGAGATTTTTTTAAAGTTAGAGGTTGCTTCAGAAAAATCGTGTTTGATTGTGATAAAAGGTGCTATCAATTTTTTTGAGTTCTAAAGAGCCTGAGATACACAAGTTTATGACATATTATGTGAGTTTATTTCAAATTAACAAGGATTCGAATATGTCAAACACTAGAGAGTGGTTATGATACGATTTTTTAACATATAATGATGTGAATATTATTTTCAATATCAGTCAACCAGAAGAGAAAGAGAATGAGAATGCAAGAGAATAAAAATATATTGTCAATCGCATTAGTCACAATACACTTCGCTTGATATTTTATTTGAGTTAATCGGTCAATGGGTACCAAATATCACGATATAATATCTATTACGTAAATCGTTGAAAGATTGCAGTAAACTAACTAAAATCATTTTATTTAGAAATGTATTGAAAATCCTTAATTATAATTGTCTTAGGTCTTTATTAATTTGAGAATGGAATAATGGTATGTAATACAAAAAATCCTGCCTCTTCTTTCGACTGGTGGGATTCCGGCGCCCCAGACGTCCGTCGGGTGCTATCCATAGGATGTACTCGGCGGAATTGAGGGATGCTGGCATGTCATGGGAGGAAGCAAAGCAATTGGCGGGAGACAGGGAAACTTGGAGGTGCTGCGTGGCGGCCATATGCTCCACATAGGTAGAGAATATAGCCAAAGAAGAAAAGGAAGAATACAAAAAAATGTTCCGAGGCATCACCTCGTGCTGATCGTCATGCCCTGCTACACGATCCAAACTACGGCCTACCAAAGATTATTATCCGGCCCTCCAAAAATTCCCAATTTTTGTATATAAATTATTCATATTTCATCAATTCAATGATTTTTATAAAATTATTATTAGAATCTAGTGCTGTATAATAATGTATTGGTTAATCTTTGGAAGTGATGGATGCAGTTGTGTAGTAAGGGGTCCTGCCGCCTGGGGTGGTCTTTGATTTTGCCGCTCCCAATATTTCCTCTAATTTTGTTTTTAAATCACTTCTACCATTTTTCTCTATAAAGTAAGAGTTTTTACTACAAATGGCTTAATTTTTTTTATGTATTAATATAATTTCTCGAAAAATATTGAATTTATTTTTTAAAATCCCACCCCCAAAAATGTGCCGCTCGGAACGGTTCACCCCTACCGCACTCCCCTTGCTACGCCACTGGATGGATGTATGTTTTCTGATATACTTTTTATAAGTATGTACATACTTACTTACTCTCGATACTGCCAAATTTAGACAAATTGCACTCTGGAACTTGGGTATCGACATATACGTATTTCTCTTTGTGGTTTTAATTATAACTCAATAAGGGAAAATCATCCATACAATATGTAAAACTATACTAAAAGTTTAAACAAAAATCAATCCGACCCGCTTCTCATAAAGTTTAGTGACACCTGCCCTCGTGACGTTATCGACAAGTAAAAAGGCAAAACGAAATCTGTTTTACCTTCGTTTTGCGTTGGGAAAATAAATTTTCTTTTGTCAAAAGATGGCAGGATTAATATAAAATTTAATTATTGTATATTTTCCTACCGCCAAGTATTTTAAATATTATAAATTATACCAAATAAACATAATATATATCTCAACCTAATCATTTGTCAGCCATTAACAAATTTTGTTTTACATTTATTAGGATTAATTTCAATTAATCTTATCAATGTCGGCACAAAATTATTAGACATATTTCAAAGATTACTAGGAATAATATGCTAAGTGATAATCGCTTTCTTCTGCAATAAATAATATGTTTTTTATCTCAGCATCAATGAAGATAAAATGTCAATGAGGAACAACAAAAATTAAACGTATATAATATATTTGGTCACATTTAAATAAATATTATGTATAGAGTACCCGTTTTTATTTCGACTTATACCTATTACATTTTATGTCTAACGATTCGTATTGCAAACCTAAAACGATTTTTGTATTTTGGGTCAAATAAGACTTCTGAGAAATCAGCCAACTTGATAAATAATGGCTTTGTTTTCGTGACGATAGTTAATATTTACGAGTTATTTCTCGTCTACGCCTCGGCTGACATTTTAGCTAACTCCGCCACCGTAAATAATGTTTCCTACGCCGTAAAAGAATATTTTTTACGTCAAAATTTTGGGTTTCAATATGAATACCCAAATAAAACATTTCACAAGAAATTTAATATTCCAATTTCGTAGGACGTGCCAATATTAAATGTTTAGATACTACTGTGTTAGTGTTTGACAAATAAATAATAACAAATCGTCGTCGTCTGATTATTTTTAAAAAAATCATTCCTGAAATGATAAACATACAAAATTCAGTATCAGAGTCTTAAGAGACTAAAATGTAGCCCCCTGCAATATTTTATTAGAGCTCATTGTTGCGATCGATAAGTTTTAATCAATATAATTGTTATAAAAGTACGCCTCAATGAATATGTACATGTAAATTTAATAAAAAAAATAAAAAATATACTTTCTTTTGGAAGTCTACTAAACTAATAAGAATCATTGATGTCTTATTTATTTAAATCACAAGTATTCGAATGAAAAATAAAACTGAAATATCAATAAAAATACTATCTTCAGATAACCCAATTCAAAAGGAGATTAAAACATTAGAGTCCATTGCTCATTAAGTATAAGCCTTATTTAATATTTAGTAATCAATATCATTCAGTAAAAACAAAATTTACATTATGCTCTCATTATGCCGGATATATTTGGCACTATGCCCTTTTTTGCTGGCAGGTATTTGTCTCAATACAGATTTCAAACAAATGTTTCCGGAGTTATAAAATTATTGTTCCGAGAAATAAGGACGATGAATACATTAATGTTATATATTTCTAATGAGATAACATTGTTATAAAACATAATTGTTTCATAAAAATATATGATGGATTAAGTAACACAATACACCTACTTTAATTCTTGTAAAATAGTATGTAATAATAACCTGAACGTTGGTCTATCACTGTGGGTTGTTAACATAAGGCTAGAAGTTTGCTGAGACGCAGCACAGGGTTGCACAAAACGGTTGCACAGGGTTGCACACAAGGTTGTCAGATGTGGCACGCAAAGCAAAGATGTGCAACCAGCAAATGCTACTTAGTCTGCTGCATAAGTATAAAACATAATTGGTCATAATAACGCTTGCAACGTCTTTTAAGAGTAGTCTACATAGGTAGTATCTAATTCAATAAGTTTCTCGATTATTTTCGCGGCGAAATCAAAATAACACCTCAAATCTGCTCGTGTCAAGCAAAAATCTTTTCCGGCTCCGCAACGGAACAAAATACAGGGCAGACGCATCTCTGAGTCTCGCGTGCCTACGTGACGGCTTACAAAGGTCTGTGCTTCTTCGTCTAATACAAAATCTGTGCAGCCCTGTGATGCATTGTGCTGCGCCACCTGCGTCTCAACATACGCTTTGCTTTAACGTCGTGCAATTTACTATCCGGTGATTTGTGTGAAAATCTAGGGAATGATTAAAGTAACAGAACAATTTTCATCATGGATGTTTCTCATTTCGAATATATAATATATAATAATAAGACCTATGACAAGGACGTTTGTGATTAATATTTTTCAAATTGGATAACTACAATAATTCGCAGTTGAATATTTAAATAAATTTACATTGATCATCTAATTTCACGGAGTGTTCTCTTTGAAATTATTTGTGATAATGTTAAAACTCAACTTCTCATATTTTCGACGGAAGAAGAAGGAGCATTGGAAGATCGCGACTCACAGATCGAGTTTCACAAGATTTACGAAAGCTGGAGGTAAGCGATCGGCGTATTACCGAGTGGAGTAGAGGAAACTAATTGTAGGCGGATAAGGTTCAAGGATTATATCAACAGAAAACAACAACACGAAGTGACCGTAGATATATACATGTATGAATATATTTTTTCCGTAACCAGTGTAGCGTAGCGGGTGGTGATGGGTACAACGTTGAGTACCCTAGGGAATTGAGAAAAAAAACCAAAGGCAGAAAAACAAACATCGAATTTAACAGTTGATGAATAATGTTGTCAGATACAATACCTTATTTTATATGACCGCCTATGTGGTCGAGTGGTCAACGTTGTTGGCTACCGCTGCGGAGGTCACGGGTTCGAATCCCAGTACGGGCAGTTTTATAAATTGATTTTTCATTTTTCAATCGATTTATGAATTTCTGTTCGAAGGCATGGATGTATGTGATGTCTTGAATTCCCCCCTCCCACCCATCCTATCCTATGTACGGGGCGTAAGGAGAGCGATTAGCTAACCACTAGTCCTGTCCTAGCCCTTTCCTTCTATTCTTAATCTCTTCGAAAAAAGAGAGGTTGAGCAAATGTGTAACAAGCAGTTCTCGTAGAAACACTTCTGTTGATATAAACTCCATTAGAAGTCCATATGCTCCACATTGGGAGCGGACATGGTAAAAAAAAGTTAAAATTTGTATAAGGGATGAAATAATGTATCAAAATAATAATATTATATGTAACGAAACTTTTAGAGCTTTTTTTTGCTTAGGTTTCTAGTCAAACTTTCTCCCATCTTTCGGACAATCTCTTCAGCCGGAAAAATGAAACGAGGTCAGTTATATTAGGTAAAACGGAAAGAAATGACATTTTTTGTTATTGTGACAAGAAATTTATTTAAAAAAAAAATAATACAATATTATTCTGTTATATAATTCCCCTCGTTGTCTATAATCGTCCTCCATAAAAGAGGCAACTTTTTGATACCCTTTTCGTAAAACTCTGGTGACTTACTGGCAAAATACGAATCCAGGTGATTTTTCACCTGGTTAGCGTTCGTATTTTTTTTGTCACAAAGTGAATGCTCTATCGACTTGAAGAGATAATAATCCGAAGGTGCTATGTCCGGTGAATATGGAGGATGTGGCAGAAGTTCGAAATCAAGTTCTCTTATTTTTTGCTGAGTGATTTTTGCCGCATGAGGTCTCGCATTGTCATGTTGTAAAATCCGCCTATTGTTATTGACCAAAACAGATCGTTTTTTTAATAACCCTGCTTTTAATCGTTCTAGTTGAGCACAGTATAGCTCTGCCGTAACTGTTTGACCAGATTTCAACAATTCAAAATGTATTATCCCCGAAACATTCCACCAAACACACAACAAAACTTTTTTAAGGTCAATGTTGGCCGAGGAGTAGACACAGGTACTTGATTTGGTGATAGCCATTGTTTTTTTCTCCTGATATTAGTGTAAAGGACCCATTTTTCGTCCCCGGTAATTATACTTCTGAGAAATGGATCCGTTTCGTGCCTGGACAATAGAGAAGCACAGATGGTCACGCTTGCTCCAAGGCCGTTTGAGAAAGATCATGTGGTACCCAAATTCCTTGCCTGTGTTTTTTTCCCAACCTTTTCAGATGATCTTGCACAGTTGTTATTGGACAGCCAATGTCGTGTGACAATTCCTTCACTGTTTTACGAGGATCAGCTTTCACCAATGATTTTAGGACGTCATCGTCGATTTTGAGGGGTCTTCCTGTTTTTGGTTTGTCCTTTAACTTCCTATCACCACTTTTGAACTTTTGAAACCATCTAAAGCACTTTCAAAGTTTCAAGACGTCACCGTAAATGTCACAAATGGTCTGCGTAGCTTATTTTAGTTTTAATCCTTTATCGAATAAAAACAGCATAAAACAGTGCAAATGTGTTTCTTCAATCTCAGGCTTCTCCATTTTTCCACAACGGCAAAAAAAATATAAAACATGTTGAAATGGAAAGAGTACACACAGAGCTTTAAAATGATACCAACCACGATGTGTTAGCTCAACGGCAACCGTTGACAAACAGATTTTAAAGTGACGCGCCAGAAAAAATGTCATTTCTTTCCGTTTTACCTAATATAATGAGAGTTTTTCATAAATGGAAATGAAAAGAGAACAAACAAGGCGGACAAAAAGTAAACATGATAAACTCTATGAAAGCGATAAACGCTCGCGTAAAGTAAACAAATCAAATCCTTTTTTTATGAAGATTAAATTTGTTTTGAATCGCTTATTTTGCTTGTCCACAAACCGTTTTTTTAATTGCAGAGCAAATATGAATAATTATTTTCAATATGCTAGAACTCATTGTAAAGTGCGAGTAAATACAGATTACATACACGGCGCTTCGTGCATAATTTCATAGTGAAAGTCTCAACCCCCGAATGTGTCATATCTATGACTTGTGTATGTTTTCGCTTTTTTAACCCAAAGTACGTTATGATACATATATCATACCTCTATTTCATACAACCATACTTTCTGATTTTAATAAACTTTTTCATTTTTATTAAGAAGTGGAAATATTATATGTGACTTCTAAAAATAAAATGGTAGAAATAAAAACATACACAAGTATTTTTATATTCTTTATTGAAAAGGTTTCGTTAACTGGTAAACAAAAGCTTTTGAAAATTTTACGAAGCGCATTCGTAATGCTTAACATTTTGACCCTAACATAATGATCTTGATATTTTGAGTAGCGAGTTATTTTAGCCCTATAAAAAATTTGTAATATATTCAAATAAAATACGCAAAGTAAGTACACTTGCAGAAAAGGTTTATAAAATGGCTGTTTCATGAAAAAAGCGTCGTAATTAGGGCTTGTTGGTTTTCAAAAACCGGTTTTTTGCCAAAATATGTGACATTCGAAAACCGGTTGTGCCGAATTTTCCATAAACGAGTCTATAAACAAAAGGACAGAAAATTTGAATCTTTTATTTGATGGCTTAAAGACCATATGCCCCACATATACCCAGTGAAAGGGTATTTTCGATATCAGGTAATTTTGTTACAAAACGATCAGTGGACGCTTTGTGTTTTCTTAAATCATATTTTCTAATAAGAGTAACACCAAATAATTTCTTGTTGTGCATTATTATGTATATAAATAAACAACATAAAAAATGAACTTTTTTAAGCATCGAAAACCGGATAAAACCGGTTTTCGAACAATATTGACATTCGACAACAGGTTTTTTCAAAAGTCGGTTTTTGTATAAGCCCTAGTCGTAATTATGTTCCGGCAGTAGATTTTAGCAAAAGTATGGATACAAAAGTGCTGTTATGATATTTTCATGATAAAGGATATCAATATGCTTGAATAAACAAACTTTATCTGTATAAAATCATTGACAAATTGAAACTTTCTTAATGATTTTGAAGGCTGGGAAACTGGATTCGATAAGTAAATCTTCGGAACATCGGGCCTATTTTTTTTAAGTGAATGAGCATCTAAAAGAGGACACTTTAATCCATTACTAGCTTACCGAGGAAACTGCAGTTATGACGAACCCATTCGCTGTTTCCCTGAATATAGTCTGCATTCCGTTGAACACACATAGTGATACCTCGACTTATAAGTTGTTTGATTAAATTAAAATGTGCTTTACATTGTTTATATGCTAAATTCAATACTCGTCTTTAGACTTTTGTTTCCATTATATTCTTCTTTTCTCTGCGAAAATTAATTTTCAATGTTTCTTCATGTCAAAATTGAAATTGTATAATATGGTTGTCATGTTAAAAAGTGGGTATGGCTTAAATTGTAAGCCTTACTCAATTTTAAGCCTTAAAATATGTTTAGAGAAGGTGGTGATGATTTTTACAATCGCTGATTATGTTGTATTATAGCCGGAAAAGTATGCCTTAACTGGGCACGAAATAACGTTGTTCGATTTTGCATTTTTACCTAATAGTAAAGATAATGTTTTATCTCGTGTAAACAAAATTTGGTGAGCATTGTTTTATTAGTTATAACTAAATCAATAATGTTACGTTATTACGGATGCTCAAATTGTCAATTATGATTATTATATTACCACATACAGTAACAATTTTATCTTAAATAATATATTTTTTACATAAAAACAAAATTATAAGGATAATTTATAAAATATTAAAACATTGCAAAATACATAATGTTACACAAATTGAACATGTTGAAATAAGAGTAACTAACCGACTGAAACTATCTGCCCGAAAATGGTAAATGTACGAACTCGGACTATTTTTAGACACTGATAGCAAAGAACACAGAGTCCCAAAGGTTGCCCAACCTTTCACTAAACTTTTCAAATGTCTATCAATATATATAAAATAAAATCAACATATAATCATTATATTTGTTTACTCTTGAATTCATAACACTTGTGCACATATGGAATATATTTTTGTTTTGATTTAATATTTGGTATCGGCTAGCGATGATACATGGTCTGTAGTATTTTTAGGATTGATTTGAAATATATTTTTTACAATCGAGTTGTCTGTTTAATACAAAGATGACATCGATATTATTTTAAAAAACTAGGTATATCTCTGTTCTAGAACGTTGTTTGCAATTATGCGTGATATGTCATATGCATATAGACTATGCATTGTCATATTCACTGCATATTATATTATAACGACGTTGGATTTTTTCATTGTAATTGTTATTAATATGGACAGAGCAAGAAAGAAACTGTAGCTTTATACAACAGTGCGGAATCGAGATTTAACAATTATTTCATGGAGGTAACATCATAATATGATACAGTTAACGGATTCGCAGCATGGAAATTGCTTAAAAAGTTCAATACCAGATGAAGAAATATTACAATTTAAATAAAGATGAATTATTAATTAAGACACTATTTATGGCATGTTTTATGATGAAAACGCTTGTTTAATAATTTTATACAAAACATCTGGGTATCTGAAAAGATGGATGGATGTATTATATTATTATATACAACATGGAATATGTACGTATATATACTGCAAGAAAAGTATGTAAGCAAACGGCTTGTGGCAATTGAAAGAAGGTGAAAGCAAAGGCTGTTGGCCTACTTATTAAAGTAGACACTTCACAGATTTTCCCTATTATCCCGTCTTCCGGTATTAGTGCAAGGTTGCTCACAATTTGATCGATATCTAGATGAAATAAAAATAAATGTCTATCTGAAAAAAAAACCGTCGATATTCAGGTTGAATATTTTTGAACATGTTTCATGTATTATAGCACTTCTCCGTTTTATGATATTATTATTATATGCTGCTATTTGGCTTGGAAAACGTTAAATTGATAATAAATGATGAGAATTATTACAGCTTATAAATATCATAATTGCTCTTTATTTAAGCACGTAAAGAAGCGTTAAATTAAATAATATATTATTTAACAATGGGCTTATAATAAATTATCATGCAATAAATTTATTATATGATTTAATAAAAAAAAAATCGTCTAGTTCCATGATAATTGTTTAAAACATATTCACTTTACTTTAATACCTTGACTTTTAAGTTGTAACGTTATTCTCATCCACAAAGCCTTACTATCATATGTTTATGTTTTTATTGTATCATTATTAATGAATTTATTTCCGCTAAATAATTGTATTCTGTTGAATTACATTATTGTTATGGATAAAATCACATTATTTTAGAAATTATTTCAATGTATAAGCACACGGATATATATCGAAAATAAAAAAACGCGACAGTCTTACATACTAGTATTAAAAAAACCCCCAGATTTTTAAGCGCTCGTAGAGGCTCTATTTTGCCACCGCTAAAAACATTGAGTATGAGAAATTTTATTTGACATCTTGTTTTTTTATGATATCATCAAAATTTGCTTGGTGGATCATCAATATCAAATGTTAACCGTTCAAATTTTGAGCGCCTTCATATGTTTTGATAATGATATTATTAAATGATTACAAAACCGTGTAATACATTCAAAATGATTTATTTAACACTCTTTTATAGTACTTTTAATGTTATAAAGCACGTCAGTTGGTCTAGAAATCCCAAATAGACACAATTATACTAAGAAGTCATAAGGTTTCTTCTCTGTGAAAAAGTTTGTAGAATTAGTTGCGTGGCTTGTTCCAGATTCCTCAAGGCTCTTCACTAACTTATGAACTTGGCACTCTCGTCACGCCACGCATACTTTGACTCTGACCTAAAACAGAATAATATGTTATACTGTAAAAAATGCGAATAAAGATGTGTGTACATATGACATATATATCTTATATCGTTGTCATCTGTGCTCTAATAGTAAGAGCTTTCTTTACCCTAGCTGTCGGATTGTTAGTTTGGATTAGGTGTCTTGAGATCTTTAAAGTGGGCGAGTTTACCTCGAGGGATTTTTTTTTTTAAATATTTGGCTCATTAAGAATTGAATTAAAGTAATAATTCAAAATACTTTTTGTATTTTGATCTATACATAAAAATAAATCGTCAGTTCAGGGTTAATAAATAAGGTATAGTTTCGTGATTTTTTCCCAAACATGTCCGCCACTTTAAGAATTATTTCAATCTTTATTAGGCTTTATGTAATCGCCTTTCCTTTATTTAATGGAGAGAGTAAGGATAAAAGGATGGGACTAAGAAAAAACAAGAAGTTGGCAAATCGATCTCTGTACGCTTCGTTTCTAGAATCAAATGGGTAGGAGCAAATTTAAACATCAAAGATAATCATATCTCTAAGCCAAGTTGATAAATATACTGAAAACAAATATGAAAGAGTCTATTCGGGGATGTGAATATACCTTACGTGGGCCGCACGCCCAGGAATGGGATTGGAAAATATTTTCAGAAACCTTTTAAATTCTAAACCATTTTGAGACTGAAAATTGATTAGTTTTCAGAAAACCAATTTTGAAAATAAGTTTCAAGATGCCATTTAAATCTCTTCTCGGTATTGGATCGCTAATTTGACGAATTTATGAAAACAGCTTCTCAAAGTTTATATAGTACAGATAACATATCCTAGACTGAAAAATGGTAAAAATTTACGCATGATTGCGCGAATTGTGTATGAATAGAAGTCTACAATCGTAGCTTAATGTAAGAAAAAAATACTTCAACATTGCGGTTCTTCGTTGTAGCGAAAGATCGGCTTACCCTGGTAACGGTACGGTATTGAAATTTAATCTCAAGCTTTTTCAATTCACGAATGAGAATTTAAGTTTAAGCTATGGTATCCGTCGTGTATGAACTCTTATTTTTTTTCTTATCCAGTATCTGGAATAAATCAAGCGTTCAATATTGACGATTTTTTCCATGCAACAACTTTGTTTATATTATAGTATCACTGGATAACGGTAAATATCAAATGAAATAAAACACCTTTCTGTAAAATATGTCATTTATATAAAAGTGCTAGTTTATCCATTTGTTTCGATTGACAGAGCTATTTTTTAAATATAAATTTATCGTTACCAATAATAAAATTAATATTTCAAAATAACAACATTTCTTAATATTTCTTTAGTCGTGAATAAAGATCAAAAGTATTAAATATTATGGCAAAGTTTTCTTGTATTTGGTTATAAGTGTGCTTGTAAAATAATAATAGCTGACTAGTTTCTCTTCAAAAGCAAATACCTGTCAATTTAAAATACTCACTGGTTTATAAGTATGGATGTGTCGAACCGCACATTAAAGCTTGATGGGCTGCAGGTTTAGCATGACTGGTATATTAATATGAAACGATTTATAATTGATTATGATGTTTTTTTTTTTGCTTTCCTAGGGTAGTTAACTCGTCTCGTTAGTAAATATATGATTATTAAATTTAGTCCATATAACATAATAAATGTGGTACGTTAGATGTACCGGAAGCAAAGGACTTTTTTTTTAATATTTATGCTTTTTCGTATCCATTTTCATTAATGCAAATTTGAAAAGAAAAAATCCGGCATGTGCCGAAATTTAATTACGTTCGTTATCCTGCTTCTTTTCGCCATTGTTCCGTAATCCACTGTAAATCCTTTCGGTAATTGCCTTGAAGATTTATTTTTATGGGTAGGCATTTTAATAAAGTAACTAATATTCAAATGGTCTTAGTGAAAAGATATAGATAACCTAAATAAATTATGAGATTTAAAAAAAATGTGTATAAAATTTTTATTGGATTGTTTAGTATTTTTTTTAATTGATCTTTACTCCTTTTGCATAGCATTATCTATTGATATTTCATTTTATCACTTATATCATTTATACTTACATCATTTATATTTATATATCAAATTAGCGTTTCAATGTTTTATTTTATTTCAATAATGTCTGTTAAGATAATATAATAAAAACTTACTCGATTTATTTCAAAAATTTTCTAAAGAAACGTTTTTAGATTTATTACAAGGAGATAATATTACAATTGTTTCAAAACTAAGTAAACCAATTGCTGTGTTCATGAAATCGACACGAAATTCCCTTGGGGCCTTTTTGTGATTTCACGAACATCATCTTTAAAACATAAAATATTCTCCGATTATTAATTCAGTCGAGGTCAAAAATATATCCAAATTATTCTTACTTTGAAGTATGTATTCGCAAATTATTTTAATTATACCAACGCTGATTCAAAATTTTGTACGCGCCTAAATTGAATTATTTTTGTTGCCATTTTTTTAGGAATGTAATGTAACGAATTATCTCCGTTCGTTTGCGCCATTGAATTTGAAATTACACCTTTTTTAAACAACAAATAAATGACTGTATCACTGTTATATTTGCCCAAGTAAAGACTAATAATTCAATTTTCCAACGGAAATACAAATTTATAATACATATTTTCACCTTCAAAAAAAGGATAGCATAAAATATATTTAAAAGATTATTTACAGTATAAAAATAGACTATTTAAACTTATGTGTCCGCTTTATTGTTAAGCTAATGTTAATTAATACTAATTATTTCGAACTAAGATAATTAATAAAGCTTTTTTAGAAAAACTTGCTTGACCGAAGTTTTGTCAATATATTTGTCATTGACCAAAGCGTCAATATTTTTTAAATCACTGAAATACTGAAACACAGAAAAATATTAATCTAACAATATCGGAATTTCTCCCGTTTTATTATAAACTTGTTTATTGATAATTTTCCAAACTTAGCTATAAGCAGTCATTTCTTTGTTCGGTTTCGACTACAAATTTCTTTTAGGAGATTTATTGAAACTCGCAAAAGAAAACAATTTTACATAAAGATAACAATAGTTTTACTGTTTTTGCCGCTGAAATAAATAATATCTTTCTGGTAATGTGATATTTTTACAAACAAACATATAATTTTCTACGAATATATATCTGAAATATTTCATGCAAATTGTATTATTAATTATTGATTGAAATGGCCATTACTTGCTGGAACGGGATTATAGTATGGTCAGTATATAAGTATTTATTGAGCCCCTGAGAGGTAAAGGGAGCCAAGTATAATTTCAGGAAAAAATGTGTGAGATGCGTTATAAAATATCAAGTAAGTAAATACACACTGCATTTTTTTTAAATATCAGATTTATGGAGTTTTAAGTACCAGGGTGGGTTAGCGTCAAAGTTCTTCGAGTCTCCTTCATCTCTAGAGACAGTGTTATCTACCAAAAATAAATATTTTAAATCCACCAAAACACAAAGAAGTAAAGACGTGATTGTACTTAAAAGTATTATAGAGAAGTTTTACCGTTTTACTACTTGGCTCACCTCAATTCTCATGGGATTTATTGTTTATTAGCTAGTTCAGACGATGGCAAGAAGCCGACATAGTTATAAAAAAAATATATGATTCTTGTAGAATTAAATACTCTAATAGTTTGACCTTATAATTGAATAATTATTAACTGGTTTTTATGTGTTAAAAATAAAAAAATATACAAAAGTTGTATTATTTATTCTGAAATAAAAATCTATTTAATGTTTAGTACTAACCCTGTAGTCTCTCTTTTATATCCTTATGGGATTTTTAACTCCATGCAAACTTTAAATGGGGTATATTTAAACGCACGAGATAGTGTCAATAAACTCATGAGAACTCTTGCAAGTTCCTAAGCTAGCTGTAAAATCAAATTGCTTATCTTGAAGTACCCATGAGGTGGTAGTGTTACTGCGTCAGGAAATGGCAAGAAAATACCTTACCATTCGTCTGATATTTATTTAATGCTTCTACAGAAATGAATTTCTTGAATGCACTCAATGCATAGAATACTTGTAGAGGTATTAAAAATGTCTATAAATTAATGTATATATATATATATATATTAATGTCTATACATTAAAATCATTTATATGTATTTGATATAATAATCTCATCATTTGAATAAATGAAACTATTGTTTCGAATGATTCGATATTTGAAATTCAATGCAGAATGCTTTGTTTTTAAAACTTTTTCAGGCTATCGAATTATAAATCACTTTTTCATTTATATTATTATTTCTATTCTTCTTCGTTAGATTACAAATTTGGCTTTGACTGGAGTCAGTAAGGATCTTCAAATAAATATATTCGCACACACTGTACTCTAATCGTAGATATTTGAAATTGATGCGTTTTTTCAGACCTCATTTATTCAACCAATATTTAATTTAATTTAGTCTCGTGGAACGTGGAGTCGAATTCTTAGTTATGAAAATGTCTCCGTTCGCTTCACCATTGACTTCCTTGTACACAGGTTCTGTTTTAAATGCTAGGTAATGACTCAACTAGCTATCATTTTTTTTTTTTTTTTAATCCGTGTCCGCTCCCAATGTGGAGCATATGGCCTCCTAATGGAGGTATCTTAACAGAAGTTTTTTCTACGAGAACTGTTT
This sequence comes from Himalopsyche anomala, assembly GCA_031772345.1. Lineage (NCBI taxonomy): Eukaryota > Metazoa > Arthropoda > Insecta > Trichoptera > Rhyacophilidae > Himalopsyche > Himalopsyche anomala. The sequence continues at coordinate 6,301,575 of CM062824.1, read as the reverse complement.
GTTACTCGGTCGCTCAACCTCCCTTTTTTCAAAGTAAGTAGGGAAAGAAGGATAAGGCTAGAACAGGACTAGTGGTTGGTTAATCGCTATTCTACGCCCAGTTATTAAAGGATCAGAAGGATAGGAGGAGAGTAAAATGATATGAATTGACATCACAAACACCCAGTCTTTGATCACAACTTTGAATTGATTAATTCTCAAATTCTCTGTGATCTGACCGGGAATCGAACCCAGACCTGCGTGATCGGTAGAGCAAGCTCTTACCAACTGGGCCACAGCAGGTTACTATCATTACGCCACCGAAAAAGATAACTTTAACAACCAATTTACCACCAATCAGTAAAAAACATAATTGAGATGCTCTATTAGGAGTCCACATGCTTCACATTGGTAGAGTCATAGCAGTCTTAAGTTCCAAGCAGTGCTGTAGAAAAATCAGCAAATCATGAACGGTCTGTTAAATCCCAGCCAAAAGCAAATTTACTAACAAATTGTATGGCGGCTGTACGTAGATCAACTCTACATTCCAATTTATGAGCTTACTTTTCGTTGAATATAACATGTATGTTTGAAAGGTTTCTTGTATGGATATTCTGTGATTCGTTGGTGTTATTAATTTACAATTTACGATACACCGGAAGGGCCATATATGCAAATTAAGTAATGATTGTAAGAAATATAGCGAATGGCAAGAAATGCGATGTGTGGTAGAGTATATTTATTCGAATCTTAATGTATCAAAAAATGCACAGTTTTAATTATATAATTACTATTACAATTTATTTTATTGATCACAATTATTAATCGTAATAATTATCTTTCCCCGTAAGTAGTATCTATATTCCTGTTAACTGTTAAGATTATTTGATTCACGTGTGCGTTTTGCAATTTTTTCGAACAAGTAATATAATGGGAGTTTGATTAAGACATTAAACAAATAAAATTTAGCTACCCAATATTAAGTATCACATTTACATAGAATATTTATTATAAATTATATAAAACAACATTAACAAGCGGAATTCATATTATATTATATAAGATTTTGACTTTTATATAAGAGCTGCGTCTTTTATCATATAATAATGGCAATTTACCAAGTAAATGATGATTTAAGCAATAACAATATAAAAAAAAAAGTGATTTGTGCTACCCCAGTTTGACTTACTGATTTTTGATAACTGATATGACTTGAGAAATCCTATGGAAAGATTGAGTAACGAACCAGTGTGCACAAATAAATTTTGAGATTAATATTAATTGATTAAAAATCCCAATAATGGCGTTGGTTTTTTAACGAACTATCCAACCTCATATTATGTATTGAAATATTGTAAAAAAAATATTTTAATAAAATTATTTGCCTTTTTGTTTGCTTTCGTTCTTCAAGATTTTTATTTAAAAACCTTAGAAATTGTGATTTTTTCTTATTTTGAAAATGATTTGATTGAAAAAATATATAATTACAATATAAATATATGTATTTTCTACAAAATAACAGAAATAAATGGTTTCATAATGATGTGATATTACTTTGAAAATTAGGACGCCGTAAAAAGTACCTATTTTTAACTCTATAGCATGGCTTTCACTATAGGGGGCTTTGGTAGAGAGGAAGGTAAAAAATGGTATTGTTTTATTTATAGTACATGTTTTATTCATGGCAATATTTGAATAGGATTTTGTTGCAAACATAATTGTATTGAAATTTTGAGATTTACATGCTCGAAGACATTTGCAAATATAAGCTGCAGTCGACTAGACAGTTCTTTGACCAATAGAGGGTTCGCTAACCCAGACAGATGTTATTTACTAAACGTGTAGGTGTCTGGAAATATTTGAAGTACTTTTTATTTACCTAACATTTATTTTTTGCAGGTTTTTAGTAATATACATGGCGATACTTATAGTTTTATCATGAGTTAACGTAAAAAACTTATGGATTTCTATTACAGCAAAATAATCTCATGATAATTTATCTTCTTATCAAAACAAATGTGTTTGAAAAAAATACTGACACTCTTGAATACATCAATTAAATATCCATTATATAGGATTTGGAGGTTTTTATTTATCAACAATGAGTGATTATTTTGAGAATGTTCCGTGTTACGCAATGGTGGTTCAATCACCTAACGTTTCAAAACCATTACAAGTGTCATTCTCAAGGGTTGTAATAAAATAACCATATATTTTATAGTTATTTTATTATGAAGACTATCATGTAACCTAAATAAAGTAGCATAAAGAGCAAGAGAAACAGGATCACGATCTTTGAGCATAAGTATATACGACGAAGAACAAAAAAACCACCATCTTTAACTATTTTTGTGTCGCAAACTATTAAAACATTTAACTATTTTTTTTCCCATTCCCCGTTATTGATGTCACATAAACGAATAGAACCGGAAATGATTTAAAACGGTGAAGCGATTTTCAAAAATGATGAAAAAACGTACGTTGAATAAGTTATATTCTCCTGAAATGCAAAATCAGCACATTTATTAATTGTAATAATTTTTTAAAATAATGAAATTTGAACCGTTATTTTTTTTTACATTTCCACACGTTTTGTAATCTTCAGGCAGTTAAATGTACGGTTATACTTGAACCAACTGTCAGCTTAATTTCAGATTAAAATTTAATATTCAAATCCCTCCAATCACCCTCAGTCGTAGACTTAAATTATTTATTTTGACGTGTAAAATAATTATATTTTATAATATTTAATGGGTTTTAGATATCAACTCAGAAAAAAAATCATTTAAATTGACTACTGTGATGACCGCAATTTTAAAATTTGATCGAAACATTTTTCAAAGAGATGAATATTCCACGTTAGAAGCGCAAAGCTTATTTCACAAAATATTCAAAAACGTAATTAAAAATGTAAATTTGTGGTTAATACCCGAAAATAAATTTGCGCTGAAAAGTTTAGAGAATATTTTTTACGTGTTTAAGCGTGATTAAAAATTCGAAAGCTTTTACAGTTTAAAATTTTAAATATTGGTATTTTTCAAAATAGCTTGTTTGGTCGTCCATAATATATTTTATAAATTCTTAATATTCACCTCAAAAAATAAAACACTCATTTGTACTAATTCCACTTTTATTTTATATGATCAGGATCGGCTGCACTCATGACGATCATTATTAACTGATCAATTGATCGTGTACAATAAAAGTGGAATTAGTCCGAATATAATGCCTAATTTCTAAATCAGTGTTTCCCAAACATTTTCTGGAATGGAACACTTCGCAAGTCCGGAAAATATAATGGACCACTTAGCTGAATTTCTAATATATTTTTTAAATTGTGTTGCAGTGTATAAAACCATTCAATTTTTTTCGGAACACCTACTCTAGCTCCACGGAACATATTTTGGGAAACCCTGTTCTAAATATTGACAGTGAACACTTTAAAAGTGAAATATTCATATTCCCTGAATGCAGCATACAAATAAGTATTCATTAAAAATGATGAGAAATGTCGTTATTAAATATACATAGTTCCTTATTTTTATTTATCAACTTGTTTGCTGATAATGCTCGTCATATTCGAAACCGATTCTGATCACATTAAATAAAATTGGAAGTGTATTTCAAATTCATAATGAATAATATCAAATAAATAATATATGATATTTTTTAGAATTAGTCTTCGATTTGACATATTTGATAAGCGAGGTTTTTGGGAAAATAATTTACCATTGAGGAATAAGATTTTATTAATATTAAGATTCGGGATTTGTTATTTTTGAAACATTCATACTCAGTAAAATAAAATGAGCCCTAAGACCATTGCATCAAATAATAAATGGATTTGCTTATTTAAAACGAAATTCCACGTTCATTGAGAAACATTGTTCAAAAATCATGAAACGTTTTGGTGGTATATTGAAGCAAAGTTTTTCGCAAACAATTCTTTGTTAAACACTAAAAGTGAAAGAATGAAAATAACATTAACGTCTTAAAACCAAATACAAAAGAGTCAGTATTTAAAGATACTGAGCATTTGACGTATTTAATAAGTGGTGCATATATTTGACAAGATTTCGATCAAATATTAAAATGAAATCGATATTTTGATTTCATCATAAACTTAATAATGATCGATCTATTTAATACAAAATGATGTGTATATTTAAAACGTAGGAATACATTTTATGAAGTAATATTTTTGTGGTTTTGCGATGTGGAATATCGACATTGTTTGATGGAAAGAAAATCGGTATGTCAACACAAGCCACGAGACTGCAAAATATTCACAAGATTTTCTGGATAGTTCTGACACTTTTCTCTCTCCAGCGTGATATATGAAAAATAAGAAATATCTATTGTTTCTATTTAAGTAAGTGCGATTTAATATTATGGTATTTGTGTAATAGCCACAATTTTTGGGTGTAGCATTTATTATAGCTAATCATGTTACTTAAAATGAATGCCTCTTATTTTAACGTCAAAAATTAAGTTGACCTCTTTGCTTATTAAGCCAATGGTCAACATTTAGGTGAATTTAGGGCTCGCAAATTAAAGTTGACAAAATTTAATTCAATTAAGTCATTTGTTCATGACTCAAACGTAAATTATAAAGCTCTGCACGTAATTGCGGCTTATTCTTGTAAAGAAATTATGAAAGCTCGTGCAAAATGACAGGCTTTAAGAGCTTCGTTAAGATAGTCTTATTTGCCATTTTCTTTCAAAGCAAACCTGTGGAAAATATCCAATGCAGCGTGGAAAGATTTTTTATTTCAATCGTATATAAATATGAAATTGACCAACATATGAGATAATCTAAAAACGTTACGAAAGCTTTCTTTTGTTAATAGCATTTTTGAGAAGAATTAAATTCGAATTCATTGTTATTAATACAATGTCATATTTTCTAAGGAGTTATCAATTTTCCGTTTAATTTAATTTAAAAATGAATGATGAAGTGGGCCCTCGAGAGGTGAAGTGAGCCAACTAGTAAAATGGTAAAACTTTTTCTTGGACTTTTAAGTACAGTCACGTCTTTATTTGATGTTTTGGTGGATTGAATATTTTTATTTTATCCAGATAACACTATTTTAATGTGTATTAATTGAGGTTACTACACTTTCACGATACTTTAAGACGTCTAAAATATTAAAAACGCATCTAACTTTTTTCTAAAATACCACTTAGCTCACTTCACCTCTAATGGACGCAAATCTAAGATTAATTTTGTAATTCAAAGATATTTTGGAGAGACACATTGATAAATTTGAAAACAAATTTGAGACAACAACAAACAAATTTTATTTTGGTTTTAGCTTTATTTGTGCAAAATAATATATCAGTCATGTTTTCCATACTAATAATTTTAATAGAAAAATTCACGTTGGTAAAGGTTATAATTAATTCTTTGTACTAATTTGAAGAGCTGTAAGATAAAATTAATCTACGTATTTGCAGATTTAAAGATTCAATAAATCTATTTTAATCTGAAAAGTTGCTCTTATCCAAATGAAAATTGTTTTAATAAAACTGCTTGTAAATCAGTTGCCCAACTTCTTTGTTTGAAAAGCGAAATGGAAAGAAGGATGAAGATAGGGTAATACAATTCCTTCTCACTACGTCACATTTTTAGAAAATTTTAATGCATTATGTAGGGACTAGGGAGGTATAAAAAAACATCACTTTGTGTCGTCTGCTGTGGACTAGTTGGTAAAGGCTTGGCTCTAACTATTAAGCGGATGTTGGTTCGATTCCCGGTAAAGCCGACGTAAAATTCCGATTTTTAGTGAGATATGATTCAGATCAGAGTGCTTGTGATATAAATTTTACTAGAATTAACCTTGAGTGACTTACAAAAAAATTTCATCGAACATAACTCGTTTGATCTTTCAACTTCAAAATATTTGAATCATTGGCATTAGCTGTAATGTTAATTATTGTTTTGAAAAAAAAATAAAAAGTACAATCACAAACATTCATGCTATTTCGGTAAAAAAATCATATATCAATTGAAAAATCAATATTCAATTGTTCTCGTATTAGAACTCGTGGCCATCGAAAAGACGAATGCATTCTAATGTATTTGATTACGTGACCGGAAGTAAGACAGAAAGCAACCCAAAATAATTTAATCCATACTTATGTTACAAGATAATAAAAAGTGATCTTTATTTAGAAAAAATACAAAGTGAATTGCATTCACATTTATAGCACGAATGCGGCATTAAAAAATAAAAACATTCAATAATAAATCGTGTTGTTTCTGGCGACAAGGATACTCATTTGTTTGGCAACACTGAAAACTGTAAACAACGAGAAGTAAGAAGTATCAATGAACGAGGATCAAAAGCGCGGGGGCAATAGACTCGGTAACTCTTAAAATACTGACAAAAAGCCAACTCAGAAATCTACCAGGATGACAGTACTGTGCTTTACATTTTCAAGTAAACAAAGAAAACTATCTTAGTACGCGTTAACAAAGAAGTTTTATTCTTTTTCGCAGTGACAAATGATAAATCTATTTTAACAAAATTCGAAATCTACAAAGCGCCTTTTATGCAATAAGGCATATAAACTAATTGCAACGTAGGACAGATTGTGATAAATATGTTTTCAATGTTAAAAAAAAATATTTATTTTTTAATATCCGAATAAGCAAGTATCACAATCAAAGAATTTTCGATATTTTTTTGAGAATAAATAAAATATGCTCCATTGAATTAAGTACTCAAAGATTAGATATAGATTCCTTTTTTCCAAATATTTAAATTAACATAAATATTTTTTTAATGTTAGTAGTTTTAAAATGACATCTGTGATGGTTATGAATTTTCATATGTAATAATTTCAAAAAATTAAGTTTTATAATTTTACACTAAAAATAATAAGATATGTGTACAGAAGTAAGTTGAGATTAAAATCAATCTGATGAATAAATCAATGCTCAAAATCAGTGCTTCCCAAACTTTTTCATGCCACGGCCCCCTAAATTTGGAAATATATACCATGGACCCACTGATTATTTTTTTTGTAAAAATCTGTATTTGGCATTTTAGTACATGCACCCTTATATTTTATCACAATAAATATTAACTTACTTGAGAATTTAAAAATAATGGGATAGATGTTTTCCATGATAAATCAATATCTGATTCAATGTCAGAAATGATTACTCGCAAGTAATCTTCAAAAGTCCATTTGGAAAGGCATGGCCTGTGCTTTTTTTATTAAAAGTAATAAGGAAAATGTGGTTTCACATGTATACCTAATAGTAAAAGGAATAAGGATCACCAAGGCTTTTTTGCAATAGACGGATGTTCTTGCTGTCGCCTTATCTAAAATTCTGAAATACTTTCGCGAATATGATCGAAAGTATATTTTTTAAAAATTGTATTGTATGCATTCACGTATAACCCGCAAACCGGATAATCCTCATACGGATAATCGAGAGTGTCTTGTATATGTTAAATGAGTTCAATTGTATAATCCAGTGTTTTTCAACTTGTAGTACACGGGACAGCGCCGGTCCATAAAAACTACTTATAAGTTCTTCATGAAAAGTTCAGTTCGTTTTAGTGTGTTTATGTTTTCGTTTTCCGTTCAGTTTACGCTTATTAAAATTAACTTTAGAATTTTAATTTTATACTATACGACTCCATCACTAATATACAAAATACTATATAAATAATAATTTATTATTTCTGCATTACCGGTCCACGAATGTAAAAAGGTTGACGAGCGTTAGTGTAATCATAATTGTATGTGCAGAAAAAAAATGTAAAATTTATGCCATAACGATTGTTGTTTATGTGTGTTTCATTGTCATTCTGGTTATAAGAAAAAAAATAGTAGTAGATAAGAAATCTCATCTTAATAAGAGAATATGTTTACTGAAATTGCCTCGCGGCTAGATATGGATTTTTGGTATTGAAATATTCAATCAAACTTTTTTCAGAAGTATGGCTGTAAAAAAGATACACAATATATAAAATAATTAGTATACCCACTGCTTAGTAATTTATAAAATAAAATAACTTACTCGGTGAAACAATCAATTTGTTTACGTGGTGTTAAGGATCATAATCAGGTAAATGTGAGATATTTCGTAGAAGCTGATTAAACTACACATTATTTTTTACCATATAAACTATTCACTTTTAGGGTGTTCACTGTCAATACTTGGTGGAAAGGCATTATATTAGTAAAAAAAACAATAATCCTTTGTACTTCATTCCACTTTATTTAATATGTCAGGACCGGTTTCGCTCATTACGAGCATCGTCAACTGATGTTGACGATGCTCGTAATTATCAAAGGGTGATTATTAAAGGGTCGGAAAGGGTGGGGAGGAATTTTTTAGACATCTTAAACATCCATGTCTTCGAACAGAAATCGATAAATCAATCGGAAAAATGCTGTTAGTACAGGGACTCAAACCCGTGAGATCCGGCACGGAAGCCCACGACGCTAACTGCTGCGCCATAGAACCTTCAGTAAAATACCGCGTGACAATTGTGTCTATTGAAAAACAATTCGAATAAAATTTATGATTAGAATATCTTTGTCGAATCATGAATTTAATGTTATAAAATACTGAACGTAGGAAGTATTAATGTAAGTCATTTTATAAATATGAAGTATCTATTACCTACAATGTTACTAATATATGACGCCATTGGATTTTGAAATAAAAAGGGTTTCCGCTAGTTTCAGTCAAAGATTGTCAAAGATTAAAATCTTTCATTTGAACTATCATTTAGAAATGCAAATAAAATAATTAGTGTAATGATAAAATTAATACCATTTCATCAATATTGCTCATATTAAGTGACATAATAAGATAATTATATTCTGATTTAAGTTTTAAGTAGACAAATAAGCGGCATGATATAATTTACAGAACAGTGATTTCATCTCGTAAGCCTTCTGAATAATTAAATTTGCAATTTAATCCCTCAGATAGCTGTTACCTCTTTGAGCACTCACGTGAAATAGAAATTACATTTCACAAGCGCCGCGTGATTAATGAAAAAATACAATTACACGATTGATTTTACGCTTAATTAATTTTATGAATTACATGTTATGAATTGTAAAGTTAACAGCCATGGTTAGAATTAACGGAATTTATATAATAATAAATTATATTAGGTACTGTTGATACGTTACTGAATAGGAGTTTTATTTCTTTGCAGATTTCAAGCATTCCTTTCTATCTACACATTTCTACGTAAGTTTTTTATCGATTCTATTTATTACACTTAAGTTTAATGTACAATTTGATAAATTTTTATTTTTATTTTAATGCAACCATTTTATTTGTGGACATTCTTACGGCTTTTACCGGTTCCTACTTTCAGTTTCATCTCTTCCTTGGTTTACCACATTAAATATTTATGTCGACATTACAGGTTTTCAAATACAAATTCATAAATTTGTTGAAAATCAATGTATGAAAATCCACAGTGAGGTTAAGCCTGAGACTCTAACCAATCGGCAAAATTTCTACATTACAAAACATTCAAATTTTATAGTGATTATTTGCCAGGTCGAAGTTTTTATTATTAGTAGTTTTGACGAAAACATCAGACGGAAACTTCTTCCCATTTTTTTTTGTTTCTTTTTATCACTATCACTTGCAACTTTAATACTCAGTTTTATAAAATATCACATAAATCGATTAAGGATTACAATCCATTTAATGCGAAAGTGTAAATATTTACTAAAATGAAGCAACAAAAAACTTCGATCATGCTTGTTTAAGTATCTTATGTTTTATATTACAAAAGTCAGTTCAAACAAAATACCAATGACAATAATAGTATCAAAAATGGTTTATTTTTTAGTATGCTCTTTCATCTATACCTTTTTGGAAACCTTTTCTTTTTTACAGTCATAGTCAATTCTTAATCCCTGCAATATTTATATATATTCATCCCAATACTCGGCCTTCTTAGCGACAGGATCTTAAAGGCCTCTCTCGTCTTCTCTCGTCTGTGATGGAAATAAGGTATTATACATCTTTTGCATATCCATTGAATAAAATAAATACTCAGCACACAATATATGTTTTGCAAATATGTTGTATTATTGATTGGATTAATATTAACTTGTAATATGATTAACATATCAAAAAATTTAATTCAACAAGAAACATATAAGTTTTTTGATAGCTATTTCGGCTTCACGCACATCGCCAGAACTATGATAGTACTTAATTTAGTTTAGCTTTATATACAGGCTTAAAACAGATATCACCTCACTCACTGTGATATATTTTTATTAACCATTAAAATATTAAATGTAATAATTTCACGGTGTGTTGTTATATAAGACGGAACGGTTATTAAATAAGTAGATAATATATTATATTATATAATATAATCTTATTACGTTGTAATATATCTTTATGAGAATGTTAATACCATTAGTTAGACAGTATAATTATTATCACAGGAAAAGCAAGATTAAAATAGGCACCATTCATCAAGTCTGTAGTATTCAAAAGCGCCATGAAATTATTACATTGCATCAACAGGTATTTAAAGATTTGGTACATAAGTCATGTTTAGTAATAGGATTTTAATAATTAATATTCGTGTAATGACCGAGACGATACCAAGATTTTGTTTAATTTTATGGAAGTTTATCAAAATTAGCATTTTTTGTGTTTTTTTTATCATTTAATTACGAAGCCCGATAGAATATTTTTTTACATATAACTACATATTTTCGTCAATTTATATTTTCAGGGTTGCCTGACTAAAAAAATGTGTGGTTTACACGTAAGCGCGTTTAAGCGTACACGTTTTCACTGGTTTCTTGAACTCCCACAATTATCTCGACTCAGATTCTCTTTTGATAGTTGTACAAATTTAACGATCTTTATCCATAAACAAAATAGCCGTTTTCCCGTTAAAAAAATATAATACAGTTGAAAGTACGTAACTCTTCACACAGTGAACAGTTAAAAAATATCAAAAATAAATTTCTTTGGAAACAAGTTTTGATAAAATTGTAACTGTGCATATATTATAGTGGTGATGAACATTTTGTGTGCCTGCTAAAAAATCTAAATATATGTTCACACGGTACACACTTTGGGACCATGTTAATTCTAAGCATAAGTGATAAAATTATATAAAATGTATCAATTTAATTCATAATGCAATTGCATTTTGGACTTAGTTTGATAAAATTGTAACTGTGCATATATTATAGTGGTGATGAACATTTTGTGTGCCTGCTAAAAAATCTAAATATATGTTCACACGGTACACACTTTGGGACCATGTTAATTCTAAGCATAAGTGATAAAATTATATAAAATGTATCAATTTAATTCATAATGCAATTGCATTTTTGGACTTAGAAAATAATAATAAAACGAATATGTTTCGGCATGTAGACGGCAATTTGTTCTTAATATTATTTTAATATTTCGGACCCTTTTTATATTGTATTTAATTCCGATACCAGATGATGATACATTAAGGTTAAGTTTAAAATTAATTAATATCAAAACACGGTGAACTAGCCTGTGATGAATCGGTCCAATCACCTGACCGCGGTCTGATAAACACTTCTTAAGGGTTTGTGTCGAAACAGGTTTCAGTGAGGGGCTTCCCTCTCGTCAGGAAGGACGGCACGTGGTGGATGGGGGTGGTTGTCAAATGGTAACTTGTAAGGTGGGTGGGGGGTCAGCCCTGCGCCGCCACTGCTCTGCCCGCCACGCCGTCTCTGTGCGCCGATCGATATACCACCACCCCAACTGGAGGCCTGCGCGGCTACAATAATTGTCAAAGGATTTATATTAATGTTATCTTTTTTTGGTTTGTTGTCTTTGTCAATAAGACATTCTGAATTCTGAGCGCGACTTCGCAACCTACGTGCGTATTGAACGCTAGAAGTTACACAATTTAATTATTTGGCCCTTTTTTATTTGATGCCAGTAAACTCCGAATATTTCATTTACCTGTTTATTGCATTCGATATTTTTGAAATGTGGAATTTATATTCTTAAAGGAAAATATCAAACTTTGTTTACAGAAGATATGACGGCTAGTTTCCAACTATGTATATTATAACATGTACAGTTAATTGGACTGTAGTATGTAACAAGGTACCAATACACAAAAACCTACTTCTGAAATAAATACCTTTAATTAGGAAAAAAAAACAATGTTCCTTTGTACTTAATTTGCACTTTTATTTATCCAGTTGACAATGCTCGCCAGAAGCGAAACCGGTCCTGATCTTGATAAATAAAAGTGGAAAATAAATACAAAAGAATATTATGTTGTTTCTTAGTATAATGTTTTTCCACCAAGTATGAACACCCAAAAAATACCTTTAAGTTGTGTCATAAAAAGATATTTCTGAAATTTAAATATATTTAAAGCTATTTTTTTATACGGACTACTTATTTTTATTTGAGGATTTTTTTTTTGTTTTTAAACAAAAAGTGTTTTTTTTGAAACCATTTAATTGAATGTTGGTTGGTTCTTACAATTTTCCTTTGTGGGAACGATATAATATCACTAACTCATATTTTAACATTTTGACCAATTATCATCATCTGAATCTTTACATTTTTTAATATATATGTATAAAAGTAGGGTATCCAATCCCGGGATTTCGGGATTGATAAATTTACCGAGGAATTTGAAATCTCCGATTAGGATTCTCACGAAACCTCGTTTTTTTTTTTTTTTTTAGCTCACCGGGGATAATGTAATCGACAATTTGCCAATTTCATCTCACTTTTCGAGATTTACTAAAAATTTCGAAAATTTCGATCGCGACCATGTCAATCCCGGGATTTCGGGATCAGAAAGTTGAACGGGATCCCGAATCCCGGGATTGGATGCCCTATATAGAACTACGAAGTTTGGATATGATAAACTCAGTATCTAGGCAGTAAATTTAAAAAATATTTTAAACGTAATACACGTAAAGCTTTATGTACGTGTGTGTCGGAAAATTTGTGACTGAATATCATGTAAATATTTAAAATATCGATACCGTGATGAAAAATTTGACGAAATACTAAAACAAAATACCTAATAATTATATTATTTGTGGGGTGAGACTTGTTAAGCCACGACATTGCCTTTGTGTGTGGCTTTCTCTCTACTATGTATGCTTTGTATCCATTATTATACAGCAGTGGTCGCCAACTTATTTAGTATCGGATAATAAAAAATAATGTAAACATAATCGAATATTTCCTGTGCGGTCGGTTAAAAAAAGGCTTTAAATTAAAAACCGACTCCGAAATGCTTTTTTCAATAATTTCCGTTTAGCTTTTACAAATGTATACCAACAGATCATCTTTAGTCAGCCTAGCATCCAGTGGCTACACTACGGACTCTTGTGGTTTGAATACACTTTTTTTTAAACGGGTCGGAGTCGTAAGATTTTTTCGACTCGGAAGAAAATACCCGATTCCATGACTCCCGACTGCAACTCCACAGCCCTGAATTTTTCATAGCAAAATTTCACAATGAAAGATTTTTCTTTCAAATAAAGAATGAAGTTTAAAACGGATATAATCAATAACAAAAAAAAATTACAAGTCTTCCGTGACTTCTTCTGGTAATAGCGATTCTGGCTTTTGTGGGATATTTCTTGAGAAGACAACCGCAGTGATCAAAAATGGCTACACGGGCGATCATTATATGACGTTCTATCCTTTTGCCGACCCTGTTGAAAAAATGAATTCGTCTATTTATATTTAATATTAATTATATACATTTAATTTACCCTATTTATAATGCATTTCAATAATGTCGTTAAATAACAATACATACATCGAAATCAAAATGTTTTTTTTTAAATGCCTCCTCCGATACTTGTGATATACTATTAGAATAAGTATGCGTTGAATAAACATATTTTTGTTGAATCACAGTTTTCTAGCGTTATCCATCAAGCGATATCCTCCCGGTGCCCCCTCGCGCGCCACATATCCCTCCAGGACCTCCCGCGATCACCGCGCAGTGCCCCCGTCGGCAGCCATTCGCCTCGCCGCCACTGTCCGCAGCAGTAGTTGATCGCGGGCAATGTCACACCGACGCAGCGAACCGCTCGCACATCTTTTATCCTCCGATATAAAACGGGTCTACGTCTATCGGATGGCACTGCTAAAAACACGGGGATCCCCGAAAGACCTTGCCAATAAAATTTCTCTAGGGTCACACCGATCCGAACAGTTTTTCATTCATAAGTTCCAAATTTAAAAAGTTGATAAACTGGTGTATCGGAAATTTTGTCGCGGTGAAATTCAAATCAATAGCACTCGCATCGCGAAAAGTTTCACTTTCAGATAAATTCTCAAAGTTAACTAACTAACGTCAATTCATCAATTTAATTAATCGCGGAGTTAATAATTTAATTGTTAATTAAATCTGTGAACTTTTATATTAAATTTAAATTACACTGAGTTGTCAATACTCTGTTACTGACTCGTTGTGTCAATTGTTATTAAGTGAATTTGTTAAAGTTTTGAGTGATTATTACAGAGAAATAATTTGTTTTTTGTGATTTAGTGGGGGTTTTGAAACATCCAAAAACAAGATAAATAAGGTATGTAAATATTGTATAGTTTTTAATTTAAATTATTTATTTAAAAACCATGATTAATCTTATATTACTTATAGAACTTCAAGTTATTCTATTGACAAAAACATAAGGCGTTATGGCCATGCATTTGCAAAGAGTTATTTTTGATGAATCACTATTTCGTTTTACAATACACAATGTAAATAAATTTAATTTGTATCTTTTTGTTCATTTGAAAAACAATCAAAAAACGTATAGTAATTTCTATAGCTTGTTTTGTACTTTGCGAGTAAGGGAACTAATCATATGATCACTTTCTTTTTCAGATTTCCCACTAGAATCAATATCAGATTTGTTTACTGCAGATGGTGCGTCATTGACAAGGAGGATAAACATCTAACGAAAGATTTGTTTATCAAGCTTAATCAAATTTTGTGCACTATCGGAAATGAACAAACACAGCAAATTGGAAAATTACAATCTAATATTCTCCGGGGTCATAGCGAAAATTGGACCACAGAATAATCAGCCAAGATAATCGGTTTGATGCCTGTTTCGTAAAAAAATCGTTATTTTTCTGACGCAAGAGATGAGATATGAAATAGTTGTGGACAAAATTATATTGCTGTAGTTTGGTGAATAAATAAAAAGAGAGAGAAACGAGACAATTAGAATAAAATATAAAAAAAACCACTATCGAACACTTCTGAGTGACAGAAGGCTTTGAATAAAGAATAAATTGTTTTTATAAATAGTGGTTCAGTTGGTTCATTTATCGCAAAGAACGAAAAATTACTGCAAGGGTGGTTGCCCCTCAAATTTCCATTCCTAGTGGTTACAGTTTTCAGAAGGTATGTATCATTTCATTTATTATGAATTGTTATGTTTCGCGTGCCGTTTCCTCGAAAGTTTTATCATCGCGCTGCGTGATGGTGTTATTCATGTTTTATTTATGAAGTTGCTGATAAATGTGAACAATTTAAGCGATAAAAACTTGACGAAACATCATGCGAATTCCTGTTTTCGCTCCCAAATAAAACGTAATGCTCTCAATTGCGTACGATTCCGACAATTGGGGAATGCAAAGGTACCTAAGCAGTGTTTCAATTATTTTTCAAACACTATAGCAAATTTCATTTAATTTTATTTACATGTAATAATTCAGCGTTATGCGAGGAACAGCTTTGATTATATTTATTAAATATTAAGAAGTGGCGATACATTTATTTGATTTGATCAGTACTTGTTTTAATTTTTGAGAAACTTATGGTAATTTGTAGAAAAATAGATGATATTAAAAATTGTCTAACATTTTAGACAGAAAAAACATCTGAAATAAAACGCATTTATATAATTAATTTGAGCAATCAAACGATTAAACATGAGGATATTATTAGCCTTAAGTTAACAGATTATTTTCGCGATGAAATATTGTGCACTGTTAGTCGAAAAAATCTAAATTTTAACGGGTTATTCATTGAGATTTTTTTTTCGAAAAATAAAATATCAGTTTGAAATCAATAAGGTTAGGGATTTCATTTTTTTTTTAATCGAGCGTAAGGTCTCCTAATGAAAGTATCTCAACAAAAGTTTTCCTCCAAGAACTGTTTGTTACTCAATCGCTCACCCTCTCTTTTCCAAACAGAGTAATAGGGTAGGAATAGAGTGATAAGGCTAAGACAGGACTAGTGGTTAACTAATCGCTTTCGCTACGCCCAGTTATTGAAGGATCGGATAAGTGGGAAGGGTGGTAAGAATTTTTTTAGACATCACAACCATCCATGACTTCAAATGCAAATCGATTGAAAAAATGCTGTTCGTACTGGGACTCGAATTGTGGGATCCGGCACAGAAGTCAACAAAGCTAACCGCTGAGCCATAGACCCGTGAGGTTGACGGATTTCAATACTGACATATCGGTATTTTATATTATACACCGCTATTGCAAATATAAATAATCGTATTTAAAAAAAGGCCAATTGGAATCGCAATATCGGGCAAATAAATTATAATTGGTATTTCGACATTTTATATGAAATGCAGTCATTCAAAAATATATCATAATTATAAACCGGTAATTTTCATAAATAACTTACGGTTTCTTGAAATAATAATACATCATTGAAAGGCTCATAAATTCTGGAGCCTATCAATATTGATACAACGCTTAGAGATTTAAAATATTTTAATTAATTTGTTTGCTTACATTTAAAATTAGATTTTGGTTCATTTTTAATACCGAAATACCAGTGTTAAGCATTTTCAAAACCGGTATTTGAGAAAACAATATGATCAATACTTGGTGGAAAGGCATTATTTTATTAAAAACACAATATTCTTTTGTACTTCATTCCACTTTATTGGTAATTTCTTTTCAATGCCAATTGTTGTTTATAACTGTTCATTTTTGTATAAATAGCATGGTTAAATTATATTTCTTATCAGTTGACGATGCTCGTAATGAGCGAAACCGGTCCTGACATATTAAATAAAGTGGAATGAAGTACAAAGGAATATTGTGTTTTTACTAATAAAACAATATGAATACTGTTATCCCGGTTTCGGTAATTCCGGTATTGCAAGCTTCTAAAAAGTATGTGACATAAACTAGAATTAATGCTTTTTTAACAATTAAAATACTTTTAATAAATCTTTGATAATCTTGACCTAAGACAGCTCGAAGCATATTGCCTAGTCAGCTGACAGGAAAACCATTAGTCACATCAGTTGAATGTCTGCTCTTTTGTTGTCATATGTGCGTATTTGTATCTCGTTATTTTTATACGAGGTTACGAATATGAGTTTCGCTCTTCACGTATGTCATTGTATAATCATTATTAGTATTGTTGGAAGTTTTTTTTATTCCAATACATAAATAAATAACGTCCAATGCCGTGGAAAGTTTACTGAATTATAATAAGTAGATGAATTATCGTCGAAGACTCACTGCTGGATTGTGAAAAAAATCTTTCACATCATCGTATAGGTACTTTACAATACGAGATATTATTTTCCCAAAATTCTACTATTTATTCGATCCATAGAGTTCGTTTTTATTAATTAATAATACCATATTTTTTGCCTTTATCAGAAATTCAAGTTTTTTTTATCCATGCCGCTCCTAATGTAGAGAATGTGGTATCTTAATGGAGTTTATCTCAACAGTTGTGTTTTTACGAGAACTGATTGTTATTCGGTTGGTTAACCCCTTTGTTTCTAACTTTCAAATAAAGTAGGGATAGAATGATAGAGCTTGGACAGGACCAGTATACTCGTATACTTTTAGTTTCAATCATTGTTTGTCTGAATATTGCAAATTGTATATTAATAGTACTCACATGTATAGCAATATGTTCCCAGCGGGTAAATTGAGATTATTTGTTCACAATCCGTAATTAAGATTTATTGCTTTATCAGAAACCAATTTTGTTTTCAATATGATATATATGTACATAAGTGATACTTATTTATTAAAAGGGACAAAGGATGTGCATATTTAAAACAGGTTTAATTACAAATAGCAAATTCAAATAAAATTAAAATAACGAGGTATTTAATTTCACCAGAATAATAATATAATCAAAAAATAACATACTCTTTTGTACAAATCCTACATTTATTTAAAATCAATGATTCGTTCAGGAGCATTTTCAATACATGTGGTTTTTTTTTAAATTTTAATACCTTTCCCCAAGTATTGAAAGCTAGCACCTTAAAAGTGAGAATAATACATGTAAGTTAATTCCTATTTAGACTTCACGCCATTGTCAGAATGGTTTTGTCGCTGAAATAGCTATCAATTAACTATTTAGTCGAACTCGTGTGAAACTAAATATTTTTCTATATTGGCCTTATTATAAAGGGATTCTTCCTATTTAAATCAAATTCAATTGATTAAATTATGTACTCAGTATTTTTCTGTAATATGAGTACATCGAATACATATTGTGTTTTTTAATTATCATCATTATTTTTCAAATAAATACTGATAATATATATTATATCATTATAAATATCATATTTGTTTTATCATCTAAATAGTACACTGTTTAATCATACAGGAACTAAAATGTAAAAGTTTGTTTTGTGTGTAGATTATTCATATCCTTTGTTTGCTGACTATCAATAGTACACTACAGAAGTATACATTGTCAAGTAATTAGTATTATAAACATAACAATGACGTTGGTGCATATGTGTTATATCACAACACTTCACTGGCGAATCGACTCTGCAAAACTTAAATGGTATCTCTAGAATGTGCCATGTTTATTTACTTACAATTTATATATTTATTAACCAGGCCAATAAAACGTTGCATATTACTAAATGAAAAATATTACTCTTAATAATTCAATCACAGTAAAACCTAAGACGCTGCTAAGATGCTAAAAATTAAGACGAATTTGTTACTATGCACGTGTTTATGGTCAAATGTCACGCCTATAAGAAAATCAATGTATCGGGGCCTAATTGAAATATTTAAACGTTTTTTTATCGAGAACAGATACTTCGACAATTATTGCCAGCAGACGAAAATGGCGGAGAAACCGTTATCAGCGCATATAAGAAAATTACAATAAAAGACTCTTGCTAGTTGCTACATAGCAATAGAGAGATGGAATTATTTTGATGTGTCAATGAGAAGACTGCTAGTAAGATTCAGTAACGAAGTGATATAATAGACAACGCGGGAGTAATATCATATTTTGTAATGTATTCAGAATGCGACAAGGAAATTTCACGAACGATCCTGGATTCCAAAAATTTAATCATGTGGAGACAATCGAAGAAAAATCTGCCTATGTACACAAGATCAAGAAGACAAAGAGAATATTTGTGAAGGAATATTGATCATACACATTTTGAAACTTATGTCTATTTAAATGTTGCCATGAAGCAGCTCGATACTCGAGAGCCGAGATGAATGCAACTTAATTCAATTAATGTATCTTAAAATTATTCGTGAAAAATCAATAATTGAGTTTCTTAATAATATTATACGTGTATTTCATTGTCAGTTATGATTTTTACGGAGCTTATCTCGATTGACTTAAAAAAAAATGTCATCAAGTTTATCTCTTATGATCTTTCAACTTTAAAATATTTGGCGCATTTGGCGTAGTGCCAAACGTATGTAAAAAAATAATTCAATTTAAGTTAAGATTTTATTTTAATGCACAGTAATATAAAATCGGGTCATATGGCGCAGTTGTTAGCGTTGTTGGGTTCTCACGGGTTCGAGTCCCAGAGCGAACAGCATTTTTTCCAGGGCTGTGGAGTCAGAGTCGGAGTCGCGAAGTCGCGGTATTTTGGCCGGAGTCGGAGTCGCGATAATTTAGCCGGAGTTGGAGACGGAGTCGGAGTCGTGAAAAATGAGCGGCTCGATTTTTTTTGAAAAATATATTTAATGATGTGTATTTAAACAAAATAGTCAAAAGTGTTAACATTTCATGTTTGGCTGACTAAAGATGATCTGATGATATACATATATATATATATATAAGTTAAAATGAAATTATTGAAAAAAATCCTCGGAGTCGGAGTCGTCAATTGTTTTAAAGCTGGAGTCGGAGTCATCAATTATTTTAAAGCTGTAGTCGGAGTCGTCTTTTTTTCACGCGACTCCACAGCCGTGATTTCTACGTTCGATTTATCTTTTTCTGTTTGAAAGTTATGGGTGTTTGTGATGTCTAAAAATTCCCTTCCACCTTTCCCACTTTTCAATAACTGGGCGTAGTGAGAGCGATTAGTTAACTACTAGTCTTGTCCTAGCCTTATTCTTCAATCCCTATTACTCTCTTTGGAAAAAGAGAAATTAAGCGACTGTGTAACAAACAGTTTACGTAGAAAAACTTCTGTTGAGAAACCTTCATCAGGAGGCCATATGGTCCACATTGGGAGAGGATATGAATACAAAATATATATAAAATATTACACCATATCTCAATAAAAAAGTATAATTGAGATTCGATTATTCCGGTCATAAAACACTAAAAGTACACACATGAGAAAATATTCAATCGAGCAAGTTTGTTTGAATGGTTTTATATTATATATCGTATCATGAACATCTGTTCGTGAATGCACGCAAAGAATAATATTGACTTCTTGAATGTGACACAGTACTTGCAAATTTCCGATATAACGATTTATTGGGTCACGTCTCTTTACAATACACATAATGACTAATATTATTATAAATAATCAGATATATTGAGCACTTTTGTAAACACTGTCTTATTTATTCAATCGTATTCGCTATTGCCTCATCTATTGTTTGCTTAACAATTGATCATCGTTGTTCATTTTCTCCTTCATTACGGAGTTGTTCAATACGCCATTGAAGAAAGATCATTAAAATGTACAATAAAACACTCTTTTGTACTTATTTCACAAATAATATATAAAAGCCGGAACTGGTTTCGCTCATCACGAGTATTTTCAACTGATGAATGATCTTACAGTCCGCTTTCTTTGGTCCTTAATTTAATCAGGATATCGTTTATAAAAACATTCATTAGCAACCGTCTTAGCAACATTTTATTTATTAAATCGGAATTTAGTTGGTTGTTCTTGTATTTGTAAACAGTACCAAAACGTTTGGTTTTATAACAGTTGAGAGATATTTCCACACAACGCCTTTGATGGAATATATACGATGACATGATACCGATGCCATAAGCCAGGAATGGCAAACCTTTTTCGCAAGTGGGTCAAATTTGATTTAAAAAATAAAAAAAAAATCATGTCGCGGGTCACATAGGTTGAGTAATTAAGGCTTTAAATAAAAACAATCATTTCTAAAAATTCTAGCGGGTTAGACAATTTCTTACGGGTCCCTTGTTCGCCATCCCTGCCATAAACCATATTAAATATTTTTTGTGTAACTAACAGCATTGCTATTTTTTTACCATTTTAAAATTCATATCCGTTCCCAACGTGTAAAAATGTGCAAACATTTTATTTTATTTTTAACAATCCTTATCCCTAAATATAATATGTACATTTTAGTAAAACTATTAAAATCTAGATACACCTGTATGTTATTAAAAATGCATTATGACCTCCTAATATACGTATTTTCAGAGAAGATTTTCTACGAGAACTTATTGTTACTCGATCGCTCAATCTCTCTTGTTTTAAAAAAAGAGAGTGAAATAGAAAGGCAAAGCATACTTTAATATATTATTTTATTTCAGAATATGTTTTTTATGTCACTGTTGCTGTTTTAAAAAAACAATAATAATTCACTGTCATAGACATATTTAGATATAACTATAAAAGCAAATTTTTGACAGTAAAAACCAAAATGTTAACACTAAGCGAACACTTGACATGTATAATAATTTCGGTTTTTGGTATCGAACAACATAATCAAAAAAGAAATAATATATTTTTATGTTTATCACGTGAATTATGAAGAAATAAAACTTTTTATCGATGTCCAATTTACTTAATTAAAAGGACTGAAAAAATAATAATAATTACAAAAAAATAATTTCCGATACTTTAATACGATGTTTGTTTTTTGTACAAAGTCATTAAGCATCGTTAAGTTAGATTTACATACAAGCATCATGGTCAAAGTAAACTAACATTTTGCATGTATCATATAGACATACAGTGAAAAGCTCCTAAATATCATTTCTAAAAACTACTAGCGTAGTATGATAATATAATTTTACCGATTTTATATTTGAACTGTTGTAACCGATGTATAGTCAGTCGCAGGCGTCTACGAAAACTACCGTAGAGTTTTCGTAGAGCTTAGCGTAGAGTTTGGCGTCTACATTCCTGTACTATATGGTGTATAGGTGATTTATTTTTATCGCATTTTGAGCGTCAAATACAGTTTATTATTCTTGCTATTATTATGAAATATATTTTACATTTATATCATAAAACATTTACAAATACTTTTATAAAAGCGATTTATTTACGTAATGTAATGTCTTTCCACAAAGAAAATAAATCGTAGATTATTACTTGTGTATTACTAAGAACCAAAAGTTTCTAAAAGAAAATATCTTTAGAGTATTTAAAAGGTCCGTGGCGCAGTTGTCAACGTCGTAAGCTTCCGCGATGGATCTCACGGGTTAAAAGTTTTAATACGAAAAAACATTTTTTTTCAATCCAATCCTAAAATAATAACGAGGCGTAGTGAGAGCGATAACTTAATCACTAAACCGGTCCTAGCCTGTGTCCATATAAGATAGCTACATTTTTTGAAAAAAAAAATAGTTGAGCAACTGAGTAACAAGTAGTTCTCGTAGAAAAAAATAATATTAAAATAACTTTACGAGGCCACATGGTCCCACATTGAGAGCGGACAGGGATTTTAAAAAGGGAATAGGATCAGTTATTTTGTTTCTCGGTGTGATCACCGTTTATTTCAGTACATTTTTAGAACAGCTGATTAATAACCTTTTTCAGTAATATCACTCAAATATAATTAATCATTTTTATACGTGTTTTCATTTAAAGTTAAGCTGTATAATTATTATATTATGGTATCAGCGTAAACAATATGAAAACCATTTATAACTCTAAATTATTTAAATATATCTATGGCACAAAATCAAGAAACAACATAACATTTAATGATGTATTTAGCAAAACATCAAAAGACTTAAAAGAAACGCAAATATAAAGTTTGTCATTATATCAAAGCGTACTTTTATTCAATTTCCAATTTGTACAAGTGTATTAGATAGTAGACACTTTGATTAAAATCCCAAATATTTACGTGACTGTTTCGAATGTTGTACAATTTATGTATACTATTTTTTTTTCATTAAATTAGAAATGGCTTTTAACTAGTCAAAAATCAATGAAATATAATAATATATTGTGACCTTTATCGATAAAATGAAACCCTATTTCGGCAGAAAGTTTACCGAAGAAAAGTCTAACTTTTTTACTGTATAATAAAGAAAGCAATAAGATGGTGAGATTTCTAATAGCCTGCGATAACAAGAAGTTAAAAGGAAGCCATGTGTGAGAAGCAAGGCGCCAAGTTGTCGTGTTATTACAATTTGTATAGGAAAAGGACCGGAAATTAAATTCATTTTGATTGGAGGCTGTGAAAATTGACGAATGGAAAATATATAATTATTCTAGTGTCTAGACAAGATTTTAATAAGTTTCAGTGTCAAATACGTACATACAATTGTTATAATATGGATGTATTCATATTATTCAACGATTATTAAGTCTTTGTTATACATTCTTACTTTAGAATACGCAAAGTTGATCTAGAAGTATATTTGATTCTGTTGTATACAAAGTATTGTTTTGCAAACAGTTAATGAAACGACAAGCAATTACTCATAAACACTTGTGATATATTCAATAAATACATGACATTACAGATCAGTAAATCACTATTGTCAATAGAGCCGTAATCGCTTAGAAAATCTCATACATTTTAAATGATTGTACTCAATTCGCATACGTTCGTATCTAGATTTTTGCAGATAGCCGATATCCCAGTTTTACTGAAATTTATACCTTCAGGGTCAAGGATTGTTGAAAATAAAGTGAAAATGTACATAAATTTAACTTTATTTTCAACAATTCTTGTTGTCAAAGATGTAAAAAATGTAAAGTTAACCAAACTATATAATATATTCAATTTTTGAGACTATAGAATTTTCAAATATTAAAATGTCTCAAGAACAAATAAAAAAATAAAAATGAAACGGTGGAAATTTATATTATTATTTCATAATATTATACTCATTATAAATAAAATTCATTTTAAATAACTCTTCAATTAAGTAGAGGTATACTTTTATGTATTTAGTTATGATTTAAATAATTGTGTAGGTAAACATTTTGTTTATAATAAATATTATGTTATGGCTTCATAGTATCTATTAACCTTTATTCAGCTCGTTTATCTTTTGATTGATCTTCATAAAATGATTCTTAAGTAGGGCTGCCAGGCGTCCCGGTATTCCGGGTTTCTCCCGGTTTCGAATCCTTGTCCCGACGTCCCGAAGAGACCTTTCAGGACAGCCTAAAATCCCGGTTTTAGTTAAACTTTCATTATTCAGCACTGTTAGTATCATTTCGCGACCCGAGTATTACAAGGTTCTATGTAAAAAAAAATGACAAAACAAAAATAACAATGTATACCAAGAAGACTGCCTAATTGTTACTTCTGTTTCAACATTTTTTTTCACATAGAACCTTGTAGTACTTGGGTCGTGGTTTAGTTAAACTTTCATTATTCAGTGTTATACTGAGTCGTCGCAGTTATTAAGACGCTCAAAATGAATGAAATATCCAAACACATTTGCAATATTATATTTTTAAGCCCAGCCCGAATACACATATACGAAAGTGTAAATAATCCAAGTAAAATATTTAAAAAATATATTCATGCAAACAAATCGTCAAATACAATTTCGGATTGGTATATATCAGTGATTCCCAAATTAGAGCGCGCAAGTTTTCAGATTTTAGTGGGTCGTAGCATAAAAAGTTTGGGGAGCAATGGCGAATATAGTAGCCATAGGATGTTGTACACACTGGTTTTGTCCGATCACCGAAATTAATGTCATAGGTCCTGTGAGCAAGTATCAAAAATGTCCCGGTTTTGATGTCAATAAATCTGGCAACCCTATTCTTAAGGCATGTGTTATCCCCAGCTGCTGGAATATGAAGGTTTTGAGTAAAGTAGTTTAATGGTTTCACTGGTTTTAGATCTTCTACGCACGGCGTAAGTATCCTTTGATGTTATGATAAAAATTATCGCTGTATTTTGCCATAGAGTTACATTTCACGCGTGTCATCATTTCAAGTGATAATTTTATCATATATAAGTTATATGTCAGCTTAGGGTGAGTAGGGTGATATAAAGTTTTTTGTTATATTTTCAAATGCGAATATCGCAAAATTATTATATAAGTTTAATCTCTTTGTAAGTTTTTCAATACGATACTATATTTATATTATTTGTGGCTTCAAAGAGAGAAAACCTGTTCTTTTCTACACTTTTGTTTTAATACTACATATGTTCTATGATGGTATACAACAGTTTATATTTTATAGCAATGTCGAAAATAATTTTATATTGATGATGATTTCGTGATTATAGATGAATTCGTATGCAACGGATTCCATGCAATTGCATCTTTATTTTTATTGAAAAATCGTGCATACTTGCAAAAAATACACTACCAACTCCTTGTAAATCGAAAATAAATAAGGTTATCCTAGTCCCACTGTGTTTATCATACTTTTACTTAAAATGAGGAAGAATGATTATTGGATGTACAGTATTTAAGACGAAAGGGTGAGTAGGTGTGTAGGACACATTTTAGAATCATCACAACATTCACAACTTTTCTCACTACATTCGTTTCATATTTGAAGCATATGGTCACTATACGGTTTCTCTAAGATTTTCTTTCCCCCGCCAGTCTCGTTATTTCCTCCCATGTCATTCCAGCATCTAGTAGCTCCGCCGAGTATACCCTATGAATGGTAATCAGTAGCCTTCTACGACGACGGGATTCATCCGGTTGGTAGAAAAGGTACACAGGGTTCAGGCTCTCTTGGGGCATCTGCAGCACATTTCCACGTTAAGATCTTCGTCTTTTTTTTTTTTGGACGTAAAATGAGTCCGTAGGGTGCCATGATTCTCAACCGTAAATTACCACTGTTTAAGAAAAACTGTTTAAGACTATAAAATAAATCCCAGTCTTTTCGCATTGAGTTAAAGTTGCTCCAGCTATCCCTTATCGCACTTTTTCCCAAAATTTTGACGTATGTGTACCCCTTCTATAATTTTCGTAACACTGAGGTACCCCTCGTCAAAAAAATGCATATACTTTAATAACCATCAAAATATATAAGCTGCTTGGTGCACCAGGCACAGCCAAAGCCCGGTGCAACGCGTACCCCCACCAAACTATTCACGTACCCCAGGGGGTACGCGTACCACACTTTGGTAAACACTGCCTTATCGAATCACAAGCTCTTTAAATTATGTAAAAACTATGAAAACAATAGCTAGTTCTCTCCAACTCTAAATACCTGCTATTAATGTTATTTTAATCCTGTTTCAGAGATACCATAATAAACGCTTTAATCCTGGCAACAAGTATTTGGCATCTCATTTGTAATAATATTATTAGTTACTATCCACAGTAGCCTTGTAACTTGTGATAATACAATGTGTTTATCAAAAACAATCATTCTATCGCTTTGTTTTCTTAGTGTTGGGCAACAAATGTTTACCTTCACTTTGTGGAAGTGTCAACCGAAGTACTTCAATTAATTATATCAATATTGATTTTTTTTTAAATAGCAAAACGCAGCGGATGTTCCATATGTATTCTCTCAAATAATTTAAAAAATACCTTTTATGAGTTGTGAATGTGTGGTGTGCAAGGTCCACTTGTTGTTTGTTTGAAAAAGTGGAACACTGAGTATAATTAAAATGTTCCTCGTGAAAAATATTGTGGTTTGGTAGACATATGTATTTTTTTACACATTATATACCGCGTACAAATTAATTCCACATTTTTTTTATGAAATCTTTTAAAAACATAACAGTAGATAAATAATGTGTACGATTCATTGTATAATTATGTATTATTTGTATCGAGTCTTAAATTGCTTGTTATCTAGTATCTTGCTTTTCATAACATAATAAATCCATCATGAGGCTCCTTACTCTTTCAAATGCTTGCACAGTCAGTGTTAATATACAACAAGTGATTTTACCCACCATCACCTGTTATGTGTATGTAGTCGCTGTTTCACGGTCGCCTTCCATACCGCAATAACGGCCAATAAACTAATTAACTCTGATTTTTTTGGCTCGATACAGAGCTGCACGGAACTAATAAAAAAGAGATAAATATATAAAGAAAAAAAAGAGAATGTGACTTGCTCAGCCATTTAGTTAAAGTGGTTTTAAGTATCCGATGTATCATCCGTATATTGATGACCTGAATCTTGATTCCCATATGATGTTGCAAATTTATCGAATGCCTCAAAGTAAAAACGGTCAGCGTGGCCTATTGAGCATGTATGAGGACGGACCGCAGCAAACAGCTCTGCTCGCTCGGCATTCATCTCGGTGCAGTATGTATATCACACAATGTGATTAGCATCCTGAGAGTTGTGCCTAGCCCATATAAATTACCGTTGATTTTTTATGGCCGGTTGTAAATTGCCAAACCCGGTGTAATTAATATATATTTTTTTATAAAATGCCTTTCCACTTAAAATTCACAGGTAAAATTTATTTTTAAATATACGTTTTACCTCCACAAACTGTTAGTCAATCGCTTATTTATTTTGAGGAGATTAATATAAGATAGAATAGCAATTAAGTTAGTATCGGATTTTGAATTTATACTTTTTATTGAAAGGTAAGCGTCTGGGCCTCGATCCTATTACCGCACGCACAGAGAGAAATTCATCCTACTATGATACTAAGGCAGTACTTAAGCCGCAACCAATATTTTTAATTATTTATTGAATCCATTCAAATACTACTTTCCTTTTTACTGTATATCATGAATAATTCATTAATTTCATCAGTTCACCTAAAAGCATTGAATTTCAAATAACAGGCATCCATTGCCTTTGAGTTTTTCTGAGAATCTCATTTCTAACGAATTTATTCCGAGTTTTCAGAAGAATAGACAAACACATACAGTCAATGATTCAAATTTTACTTGAATGAAAAATTGTTAATTAATCTTAAGCCATGTTCAAGCCTTCCTCTCTTATTGATCCACGTTTCCTTATACAGAAGATGTTGAATATTAAACTTATCTTCGGCTTAAAATAATTAATCAAAGAATTTAATGAAGATGAAATTGTTGAAGCGGAATTCATAATACCTTCAAATTAATAACACTTGTGTTTGTTTTGTTTTGGTAGTACCGTGAATAAATAAAAGAACATCGCATTTTCACAAATTTACCAAACACACTTAGATAAATTTTGGCAATCGAATTTAAATAGAGTTTAGCTATAAAGGCATTTTAAAATATTTTTATATTTTTTTTTGATCTGCATATGTGATCACTATGTTGATCGAAACATTTTTTTTTGCCAAAATACATACGCTAGGATAAATTTTGGTAATCAAATTTAAATAGAATTTAACTATAAAGGCTTTTATAAATAATTTTGTGAAAACTATTTAAATACCTTACATCATTTGTGACTATGTTGATTGAAACATTTTCTTACCAATCAATAATAAATACATTTTAAAAACAGTTTGTAGCTTATAAAAATATTACATATTTTACAATTCCAATATGTTCAACGAAATGAGTACTATAGTTAATAATAAAAGTGTTTTTCTCATGCAAATTTGTTTAAGAATTTTATTTCTTATTTATTACCTTTAAAGTGAAATGTTTTCTACAAAAAAGGGAAGTAACAATTTTTTTTTTTTAAGTCCATGTCCGCTCCCAATGTGGAGCATATGGCCTCCTAATGGAGGTGTCTTAACAAAAGT
The DNA here is from genome assembly GCA_031772345.1 of Himalopsyche anomala. Taxonomy (NCBI): domain Eukaryota; kingdom Metazoa; phylum Arthropoda; class Insecta; order Trichoptera; family Rhyacophilidae; genus Himalopsyche; species Himalopsyche anomala. The sequence continues at coordinate 6,272,534 of CM062824.1, read as the reverse complement.
TTTTTTTTTCTACGAGAACTGTTTGTTACTCAGTCGCTCAACCTCACTTTTCTTCAAAGTGAGTAGGGAAAGAAGGATAAGGCTAGAACAGGACTAGTGGTTGGCTGATCGCTATTCTACGCCCAGTTATTAAATAGTAACAATAGGTCGTATAAAAACTGAACTTTTAACAAGAAAAAAAGATTCGCTAAAAAATCAATGCTATTCTACAAAGATATGTCTCTGGGGAAATATAAGAAATTTGCATTGGTGAAGACAGAAGAGCTATCTAATATGGCAACTATTTAAGATTCAGCAACGCCTATGAAGATATCCATCTCGTCTTTTTGTACTGTATGTATGTATGTATGCGCATGTGTGTGTACATGTACGGATATAGTGTGGAGGAAGCATATGGAATGTGATTTGCAAAATAATGCATATGGAGTTCCCGTGAACTTCTTATCTCTGTAGTGATCGCGCCCTTCCGTCTGCAAACGACGGTAAGGGGATGCAATTTACAATTTTTCAAAATCTTTATCGATGAAGGAGACTGGAAGAACCTTGGTGCGTCCTGGTACTTGAAGCTCCATAAATTTGATATTCAAAAAAAAAATCCATCTCGTCGAATCTGCCGAGACAGCTTGTTGATTATTTTTTGAATAGAAATCGTGTTTAAACCAAAAGCATGATAGTAAACTAACAATGGAAGAGCAGCGAATTAATGTTTTTAAAAACCTAGACTGCTTATCTTTCTTTGTAACACTAAAATCACAGTTAATAAGTGCAATATTGTAATTAGAATTTGAATTAGTATGTTAGAGTGAATAATATGATGCATTGTGTATCTCTTCTTAGACAGTATATATAGCCAAGTAAATGTACGTTTAAAGCATAGTTCTGACGATGGCGTAAGCCGAAATAGCTATCAACCTTTAACTTTTTAAAAACTGTAGAACTGAAATACCTTGATATTTTACCCTATTAAAATGGAGTTCTACCAAGTAAATGCCAAATCAATAAATAAAGAGCAGCGGTTTTAAAATACTAAAGTGACACTTTAAACGGTTTCCACGCCACTTATTGCGTAGGTCTACCTACATCTACGTCTCGACGCCGTGCGTCCTCGTAAATGGTTCCGATCCTAATAACCAAATATAGTCATATCTACTACAAAAGAGCTACAGCTCCAACATGATTATTATTTTTCAAACCATTATAAGAAAAAGATTACTCGCGTTATAAAATAGATTCTGTCCTACAAAAATCATTCAATCAGCAATGTGTAAGAAATGAATTCAGCCATCTTTTTTTTCTTTGCAATAATAACCAAAAATTAATAAATTTGATTTTGAAAATGTGTAAACTAATCGGATACAATTAGCGATCTGATCACATACATATATAAGCTAGTAGCATTCTAAAATATTACATAAGCGATTATTATAAGGTTATCTCAACAGAAGTGTTCAACCACTCTTTATTTTCAAAGAGAGTAGGAATAAAAAGATAGGACTAGTGATTAGCTAATTTCTCTCGCTATACCCTGTTTTTAGAATTGGATGGGTGGGAGTGGGGTATTCAAGACATCATATTAATCCATGCCTGCAAACAGAAATTCATAAACCGATAAAACTGTCTGTACTGGGACTTGAACCCATGACCTCTAAAACCGAAGCCAACGACGTTGACTACTCGACCACGCAGGCAGCAATGGTTTTTTCAGTCTTTGACTGCGAGAGTGGCTCGAGTGCAAACGCATAGACTTTCTACCAGAAGGTTGGGGGCACAATCTATTCTTTTATTTATATTTATTAACATATTTTCAATGACGAAATGTAATGAGATATTTTTTTAACAAAACGATATTATATAGCTGTTGGTTTTTATAATGATTATACAATTTTTTTGATATTTAAAATCTTCATTAATAATCATTAGAACTCGTTTTTTAAATTCGGCATTATCTATCATTTTTTTCCGAGGGGAGTGGGGAAAGTTAGGGAGGAACAATGGAAAAGTTTTAACGAGTACTGACGAATAAATTTACGTCATTAGTTATATGATTAATAATATGGAGGTTAAGCCGTCAAAATATTTCCCTCTTGTTTTGAAAGTTGGCATGTTTTTGCAATGCGGTGGATAATTACTACGATTCATAAGTATCAATACGTAAAAGATATTCATCCATATCAAGCTTCAACGTGCTATTAAATTAACGTGTGTAGTCACGTTTCGATGATAATAATGAATATTTAAATTGGAACAGTCAACAATGAATTTATGATAAAAAAACAATTGGAGTTGTCTTCTGGCCATTTTTTAATTAATTAAATATATTCAAATAAGCCATTGATCAATTGATGTGGATATAACTGTAAGTCCTTGCATTGATATTGTTTATCTGATGCATCTCGAGTCTCGACCCATTGGTCAGACAGACGTTTTTCTTATAGTATGAGTCATACGCCGACACTGCGTATATTTCATATTATAATATCAGTGGCGGTCCACAATCTCATTTGTATTAAATTTAATTTCATCCGTCAAATAAATTTAACAAAGTTAATAAGCAATGGATTAACTATCAAATAGTGAGATAGGTTAGTCGATGCAAAATTAAGTGGATTATATTTATCGTAATGTCGTCACTTATACCTTGATAATAATGTATCATTTCCTAAAAGCATCATAGGGATTAGTCAAAAATACTATTTTTGAGATAATTTTTGATTGAATTGGCATTAACTTGGTAGATTTTAATGTATTCCAGTTTTAATTTGACATACAGCTATTTCGGTTTTGGGTACTCGCCAGAAATTCAAGTATTCAAATGTCAAAAATAATTCTGACAAGGGTACACCCTGAAATAGCTATCAAATAATTTTTGAAAAAAATGTTTTACTAAAAAGATTGAGATTATTGAAAATTAAGATTTGTATCATTCTATATATAAATAATATAATCATAATATATCATTATATTTATTAATAATTAATTTTGTTTAATTTAATTTATTTTATGGTAGCGGATAATAGTAAGATTTTTGTATATTGATATTAATATCTAGTTACTCCTTTTATCCCACTAATTCTTTACATTTATAGGACAATATAAATCAATGTAAAAAAAGAAAAAGTGAGAGAAGAGAGAGAAAAAAACGATAAAAAAACAACATCAACGTACATGAGAAGAAAGAGAAATAGAACAAGAGCTCTTCTCTCTATAAACGATGAAAAACTACTAGTCCTTTTCTAAATTACGATAACATACACGTAATGGTTGCAAAAAATATACATTTTAAAAAATATATATTTTTGATCATTCTTATTCTAAGTACTTGTTTATGAAAAGTCATTTTTTGCCATGTCCGCTCCCAATGTGGAGCATATGGACTCCTAATGGAGTTTATCTCAACAGATGTGTTTCTACTAGAACTGATTGTTACACAGTTGCTCAACCTCTCTTTTTACAAAGAGAGTAGGAATAGAAGGATAAGGCTATGACAGGACTAGTGGTTAGCTAATCGCTCTCGATTCTCCTTTTCGTGGGATAGGATGGGCAGAAGGGGGAAATTCAACACATCACACACATCCATGCCTATGAACAGAAATTCATAAATCGATTGAAAAATCAATTTATAAAACTGTCCGTACTGGGATTCGAACCCGTGCCCTCCGTAGCCGAAGCCAACGACGTTGACCACTGGACCACACGGGCGGCAAAAATTATTTATTGTATATGAAATACAAAAATTGTTGCGTTGATTGACATTTTTAAAAAATAATATGAACTTATTGATGATTGAAATTCTAGTTTTTATAGAAAATGTTGCTTATGCCTGCCGTAAAGTAAACTCTAAGATAAAAATTATTACCATCGATCGACATCGGGTGCTTTCCTTTGAAAGTCAGTAGGCCGTCCAAAGTCACGTGTTGCACAACCACCTCATTTCCGTGCGCGTATGCAGTTTCGACTCATGTTTTTTTTATATATAAAAAAAAATCGAAGTTATAGCAAGAGTTAGTGTTATTTTACTAAAAGTGGAATAAAAAAAAATGTACAGTGAATACGTTAGTGATATTTATATATGTTTTTGATTCATGAAACTTTTCTTGAGAGGGAAATAATGTTAACCAAAAATATGACACCGATCTTCTTATCTCTCTTCTGGAATCATATTAATTACGAAAATAATTGTTCTACAGCATCATAATAATGGTTTCAAATATTATTCTGATACACCAAATAAAGGTTTTTTTTATTTCTACATAGTTTGAAACTTTCCATTGATTAACATTTCAAGCATCACAATTCACGTAATTTGAATGTCACTGAATCTGTAATTGTGGAATCTGCTTTGTTTCATTTTTAACAAGCCTTAATTTATCACTTTTAAGGTGTTCACTGTCAATACTTGGTGGAATGGCATTATAATAAAAATAATAAAATGTTTTTAGTACTTCCACATAAAATTCCTTCAAATTTCCACATAAAGTTTATAATTGACATCATTTGCCACTTATATTTATTAGTCTTTGATGATTTTTTAATTGTATGTTATATAGGTGTAAAGCATTTTAATTGTGTGTAATTATAATGTAATTTGTAAAGTCTTTTCATTGTCAATAGTTGCTTACACCTTTTATTTCAATTTAAATTTGTATAAATAGCACTGTTTATATATTTTTCTTATCAGTTGATAATGCTCGCGATGAGCGAAACCGGTCCTGATCCAATAAATTTTATGTGGAAAAAGTACTAAAAATGTTTTATTATTTTTATTAAGTCTTTATTTCTTAGTCGGAATATAACGTAGAAATATAGAGTTACAATGTTTGAATTTAAACATTAATATACATGCTTTGTGAACCAAAATATAACATCTCATTTGATTCAACATCAAATGTGTATGCAGAAAAGTTCTATTGATATTTTGTTCTCAATATTATCAGTCTAGTCAGAGTTTCTAGTCTTAGATTTTGTTCGTGTTCATTTGTAGACATTTATCTTTGGCAACTAAACTTTGGAACGCTTTAGCATTTTGACAAGGGTTAAAAATCGGGAATAGACAATTACGTACATTGGTTTTAAATTGAATTAACATATGTTCAGATGTTTCTGATGTTTTTATCCTTCTTCATTCACCCTATCTATACGATCTTGGCAGCAGTACGAAGCGTTGATAAAGAGCGAGCGATTAGCATTTTCATTAACCTATCGTTATTTATATAAAATTATATAGCCTATCTCAAGGTGGGATACCAATTTGCAAAAAATGTTCGATAAAGAACTATTCTTGCATATATCCACTGTAAGTCCGCGTGTTCTGCGTTATCAGTGGTAATCACTAAAAAAACACATTTTCAAAAATAAAAATGTTTAAAATAAATGATTATTTATTAATCGATTCAACTATTTTTTTTAATCTCAATTACGAACGTATTTCCCATGATTAAAATCTAAGTATAATTCAAATATATAATTAAATTTGATTAATTTCTACCAAATTTGTGACACGTGTTTCGCCTCTTTAAGAAGCATTATCAGACAATGTGTCTTAATGGTTATTTAGAATAGTTTGTTTATTACGTATTTTTTTATTTATATTTTGGTACAGAACGTGTGAAATAACAATGTTTTCAGATTGTACGTTATATTAAAAATGAACGTCCGCAAAGTTTACCGTCGAATTCATCGAACAAATTGACGGCTTAGTTCCATTGTGCTACAATTAGAAATTGGTAGTTTTGAGAAATATCTGACAAAAGTTTTAACACATATAAGTAGAGTTGTGAATAAGTGATTATTTGTCTCATCGTTTTAGTGAATCAATTAGTCATTTATCAAAATCCAAATCAAAATTATTGAAGCGTTGACAATACCATAAAATGATATTTAGAATTGTATTTTATGAAACTGAGAGAAGATTGCTTAGATTTATTTATTTCCTTATGCAAACATCCGCCTACTGAGAGAAAACTATTTTTTTTCATGGTAATATAATCGTTAATATAACTCAAAACATTAAATTTTTGACTTATCATTCTATTGAACTAGGCCAGTGGTCAGCAAACTGCTGCTAGCGAGCCACATGCGTCTTTTTAGCCCCTTGAGTGTGACTCTTCCACAAAACACCACATACAGTACGATTGAAACATCGTGTCCCCGGGCAGAAGTCAGTTTTCAGTCTTAAAACTTAGAGTCAGAATGGGTGATCTCAGCGAACGTAGATTGAGGACATTTTAAGCAAAAACCAGCTTTGGAGTACCCTAATCAAATTAATAACAATGTACTTACCTGTATAATTAAAGTTTTAAAAATTTGGCTCACAAAAGAATTTAATTGTTTTACAGTTGATATTTGGCTCAGTTGACTAATGAGTTTGCCGACCATTGAAGTAGGCTAGCGGTGAGTAGAATTTTGATAAGAATCGTTGATGTCTTATCAGAGAAAATATGCAACTATCATCCGAATTTGACGTAATTTGATAAAGCAATATTTATTTCAAATCCGTATAGAAACTAACAACATTATTTTATAATTCTTATCACCAAACGCAAGGACGCGACACATTTTATTGATATTATAATAATCGTAAAAATGCATAGTTATAAAAACCTTGTGAGTATCAAAGTGACACGTTCTAAGCAATGCGGACAATGTATACGTGATATTGACTGATAACCTTTTCTAACAAAATGAAATTTTGTATCGTGTTATTATTTTACTCATTGTTATGTGCCTAATCATTCAATAACTATCGCTTTTAGGGCATTGACACTATTTTTTTTCCAATTAAATGATTATAAATTTAAATGGTTTGTCTAATCGATGGCTGATTTGTTTTTTTCTCGATATAAATATCTCGAAACTATTGTGTTAGTACTTATTTATAAAAGGTACTCTAATGCAATGATTGATTGACCGGTTAAATAACAAATTTGACCACTTAAATTTTGTTTTAAATAAGGAATCTCCACAACATTAGCAACAAATGCACCGAAAATACATATTATGAAGTAAATTAAAATGGATATATCTTTTATTATAAAGTAAGCCCTTACTAAAAACAATTCGTTACCGAATACCGTCACGGTTAGACGTTTCAATAGTTCAACGAAATCAAGTGTGCGGTTTCACAAACTTACCGGTATTAACACTTCCCCTACTTTTTTAAATGTACGTCCTGGGTTTTTACCGTCCATCAAAGGGCGGTAATTGTTAAAACATGTTTTTTCGCTCTGTTCTTTATAGGTCAGCAACATATCGGAAGTGTTTTTTTAGCACCGTAGGGGAAGTGTTAAAAGTATAACTTTTATTATTAAAAATGACATGTGATTCCAGTGTTGTGTTTTTAAATATTTTAAAAAATAAAATACTCTTTTGTATTCGTTTCACCGGAACAAGCAAAACCAGTCTTAAGATTCATTAAAAAGCGATTTTTTGAATTTTTTTATAGGTTATATCTAAAACTTTTCCACTAATTTTCTTCGTAATTTTACTATATTCATAGGGCGCTTTGCCTTTTAACCGACAATTCGCGCCATTGCTAATCGAACCGTACCTAGTAGATACTATCTACATATTTTAAGCAGATATTGGATTTTATTGTACCTCGCCGTTTCTCTTGTGAACACCTGTCACAACGTACTCCAGCTGTACTGGATTATTTCGTTAATTCAGTGACATCTATGTCGTTCTTTTGTGAATCAGCCTCCTCTCGGACACCGTTATAGAAACTAACTTATCAAGCCCCGTCTGCCTTTTTCTATTTTGGTTTAGTTTCTATACACGTCTGCAAGCGTGTGTTCTTCATATTGTGTTATTATAATATCTTTTAGAAGTTTTTATGTTGTCAAGCTAACTATAAAAAAACGGACTAAAAGTTTACTTATAATGAAATTTACTTTGATTAAACATATCAAATTAACTCGTGTATGTTTAGCGAAATCTTTTTTACTCCGGGGCGAATGTCGTATTTTTTATTCTTCTTGTAATCTTAGGAATTGCCCGCTTAAGCCCTTGAGACTCGTAAAAGCGGGATTTCCCCCACACTCGTTTTATTTTATTATTATATTTACCGGCTGAAAACGCCACAACAAGACTTGAAAATTCAGGCACCCAAACCAAACCAAACCGAAACTACTATCTCTTGTTTTATTAGTTATTTACTATCGTGTATCCTAACCTTTGCATATTGCGTATTTATAATCGTAAATTATTTTATTTTCATATGTAAAAGATAATACAATGATATTCTTAGAATGTAGACTTAAATATTATTATTACTCTGCGCTCTGTAAAATACATTGTTGGTTTTTTGTTTGAAGCTATGGTATAGATTCTAAGAAAAATCTTTTTTTATCAGACTTTTTAATTTTTGGGATTGAATATGAATTTATGTTAATTTTAACACATACAATTTTTGAACATCGACGATGCGGTAAATTTTTTGAAATTCTCAATCTCCTAATTTTTAACTTTGAATTCATTCAAAGATATAATATAATAATTAAAAAAGCCCCCGAGATCAAATCACGGAAAAATTACATCACAGACATTATGCCAAAGAACTCATACCGTCTGCCTAGAGTTCTTAGGCAAGAGTACAAATAGATCCACAATACACACACGATGATTGTAAATTTTGTGACTACTCTATTTGAAACATATTTTTGTATTTAAAATAAAATACGTATTTTTATAAAGCATTTGTTTTGAAACCAATAAAAAAATATAATAATTTATCGGCTGGTTTTCGGGCGAAAGTTCTTTAAGAATATATTTTCATAATTTCAGTGATATAGTTTTCACATATATCTATTTTCCGATACGCCTGCGGTTAATAAATACAAATTTGCGCAGTATCGTTGGCAATTCTTCAATATAAAATGTTTTATTTTTTTATCCCAGCTTAACCAATATCCCATACGTAGTGAGTTTTTTTATACTTTATCTGTAACATTTACTTAAACATGTTCTGTATATGTGATATTGGATTACTTTGTCCAATATACCGAGTTTTATTTTGCATATTCCGTTTAGTGAAAGATACATACGCCTAGTAAAATAGTATTTAAAACCACTGTAGTAAGTTATACATTTTAGACATTAATGTTTAAAAAGGAATCGGATCAATCAAGGTTTAATAATGTGTTACTTCTTTGATCGTCTAACGTTTTGATAATAAATTAAGTAAATAATACAATATTTTGATATAAATTTACAATTCTGATAAATGGGTTCAATTATTATTATGGTAAACATATGCCGTATTAAGCGATAATAAAATTGAATTAAATCTCAGTAATCACGTGTTGTATAATGTATATGAACATGATTTCTTCTCACTTGCATTCTTATCTCATGAATTATATTTCACAACAAGTTTGCATCATGCGCCATTCATTACATATGCAAACAAATCTTGTATGAAAATAATGTTATTAGTGAAACAACACTATTTCACACTAAACAAGTGTAAACAATATACTATGTGCATAAAATTAATTGCAGAACTGATCCGGATACCAAAATTTTTTCACAACCATGACAGCTTCATATGACATATTGACTTTAAACGGAGTATGTATGATGTCATCAGAAGTTGATCAAGAAAAGCTGGATATTATTCAGTTTTTCATACTATTTTAAAGAAAGATTTTTTTATTCGTTAATGATAACTAGGCCGATAAATGATTATAATCTACAATTTGTTAAACTATAATATTACAAACTGAGGTTATCTTGTTGTTTAGTCTGGGAATTTAATAGCCACGACTGAAGATGCCTTAAGTAAAATAATTAATACCACATTATATTCTCGAAAAAAACATACATTTATATCCATTTTTTTATTTCTGGATTTTTACTTTGTCGGAATTGAAACTCGAAACTAACAATCGTTTATATACAGATTTTAACTCAAATAGATAAAAAAAAACTCATTACTAAAAGGGGGAAAGCATTCTTTTTATTTTATTTACTAAGAATCCTAAGTTACAAATATTTATTTAACAACAAATATTTTTTGTGGATAATCATAATTTCTCATTCAACGTTCAAGGTTTTTTTTACATTTTACACGCAATCAGTTATGTAATGTATTTTGTGTAAATCTCTTATTATATATTTTTTTAAATTTAATAGTAGGAGATAAACTTAATTTTATGATATATCCCACAACGATATTTTTGTTGATATAGCAAAAATTCTCTACGCAAAAATGATCTTAACCACTTACTTACAACTTAAAGCAATACGATGTATTAATACTTTTATATGTGAAATATCTCTTACCCAAATAAACAAATGAAATTTCATTATTGTATTAAATTATGTTAGTTTATTACTTAACATTTATTAATGACGAAATACGGGATTTATCCAGAAATAGTGACTATAGATAGATCATTAGAAATTGATGTCGTGTGGAAAATGAAGTGATTATTTTATCATTAGCGTTTATATATATTTCAATCTTCCAAACAGCTCCAGTTGCCATGCCTTTTTGTATAATGTGAATCCAAATGGTCACCACACTTGTTCATCTGTACCCGAGATTTATGCAATTTATCAACAGGTGTTTACATAAATTAGGTACTTGGGTCGGGTTCATTATTGGGGCATTAAGAAATATTCATGTAATAACCAAGACGATACCATCACTTTAAAATTTGAAAAAATATATTGATTTCAAAATACATGAGTTACCTGTAGTCGTTTTAATATATTAGATTATGTCTAATATAGTGGTACAGAATACTTCCATAAAATAATTTATTGCATTATTTGAAACAAGAATATTATATACACATTGCGTGATAATATGAACATTAAATTGAATAATTGTTTTACGCAAACAGTGTAAGGTAGTTATCATAAATTAATATTCAGTTTGTAAAATATGTTAATTATTATGATAAGCTTATCAAATACCGATGTAATGACAATATGCAAATAACTGCGTGATTTGATTTGAATATAGTATTGCACTACGACTTCAAATTTGTATAAATCTGCAGGGAATATGTACGTGAATAAAATGAGTTATTTTTTTCTTCAGCCTAGATAAAAGATTGTAATTGTAAATTTATTTTTTAAATGAAATCTTAAGTCGGAAACGTATAAAAAAGTGTGATTTTCATCGAAGTTCATTAATATACTGTACGATTAAATTTTCTCAGTGTCCAGATATTTCTACGCCTACCCACATATTATGATGCCATTTAATTTGGCTATAATTATATATTCCTGTAATCAAGGACCTTTTGGTCTTCACCGCATTCATATGTTTGCGATATCGATCTAAAAAACGATTTTATTTTTTGTTACGATGTGGCTAGATAATTGTCATTTCAAAACATTATCCCAATAGAAAATAAATTCACATAACCTCACTTCTGTTTCTTTATTGAATGTTTGTTTAATTTTTGTCAAAAGTATATTCTTATATTCTAAATTTTTTTTTGTCCTGTGTTAGATAATATACTTTTTTGGTATATGTTGAAAAATATGTTAAATATGCTATCAGCTATCAGCTAAAATTAGATAGTAAAAAGTAATTTTCCTATTGTCTTGAACAACTTTTGAGATTGAAGCCTTTCATAGATTTTATCAGAAAGTATTCTTTATGGTGTCGTTTATCAAGTAATTATTAAATATAAATATAAATCTTTTTATATGTAATCAAACATTTATTGAAAGTTGTAGTTTACTTAATAAGATTAAGGTCAGTTTTAATGGCTGCTATGTATCGATAAAATTGGAATCTTTAATAATTTACTAATTAAATCAAATGGTCGCAGTTAATTGATTCAAATGATAAACGTGTAAATTTCTTCCTTTCTTTAATATTTAAATAATTAAAATTGCGATTTAATTAATATGTCAGTGTTTCAGTGTTAATTTATAATTAAAAAATCAACATTATAATATAAAGACTTTACAACCTTTTACACTAAATCTAAATGTGACTAATACAACCTAATTAAATAAAACACTTCTTTACTAATAACCGTCGGGAAAAAAGCATACAGTTATTATGAAAATAAAATATCAAGTACATAATTTACAACTTTCTGATAAAAATCGACAATAGCTTAAAGGATAAGCATTTTCAGTCTGTACAAATATGTATAATTTTATTGTCCCGTTTCACCATAAATAATACAGACCGAGTCGACTTGGCATGCTGATAAAACTATGGCGTGAGCCGTGAGCAATCACTATGCTAGATATGCATCCTGTTCGTATAAAATAGACAGATAGTAATCTTGCTAAATTAGAGTTTGTTCTTCCTGATCATGCATAAATCTAGCTCTCGAAATGTCACGAGAACGTGTATAATTTTATTAGGAAAACGGTATTATTCATTGCTGATCTCACATTTTCACTAAGTGTCGACATAGCGTTACGGATTAAATAATGTTTGTGAACATAATATGTTACTCATTTGCTTCTTGAATTATTTTTTTATTTGGAAATAGTGCCATTTTTTATTGTGTGTCTTCTCTGTATCGAAGTAGAAAAACTACTGTATTTTTGGATATATGGTCAATTTTTAAACATATACGTACACAACTTCGATTTCATTGCAAGCATTATTAACTAATCAGTTGGTAATACTCACGATAAGCGAAACCGGTGGAGATATCATGTAAAAAAATGTAGAATCAAAATTAAAAATCATGATTTATGATTTAAATATGAAAGATTTTTTTGAACACATACCACATTTTTTTACTAAATATCGAGCTCCATCACGGGCGTTATAAACTAAAATAATGTTCGCGATGGACAAGTCCAGTATTGATGATTATTAAAAAAACATGAATTTGATACAAAAAAGTGTTTAATTTGTTAATGCATTTCCACCAAGAACTGACAGTAAGCACATAACATGTACTCCGTGAGGGTTAAAATTGTTTTTTTTATTTGTCATATAATTAGTGCTCATTTTTCAATATGATTGATTGACAATGTTAGTAAAATTAGTGTGGTAAACATAAATAAAGCATAAGCATAAATAACTATTATCTATTTAAACACACTTTCTTTTTTAACACGTTACACTGTTACAGTGGACACATAAAAATGACATAAATTTTCATTTGATACACCGGTTCATTTCTGCTGATAATAATATTTTAAAATAGTTAAAAGTAATGTTTAAATAACGAGGTATTAACCTTTTCAGTACCGCGATGTTTTAAGCTAAAAACATTCACTCATATACCTACCGCATGTTTTTGATAATTTTTTAATAGTTTTAAAAAATAAGACTGAATTTATTAATATTAAAGTTTACTTATAAAATTCTATATATAGTTTAATATTTTCAAGTTACATTCGTGGTCTTCAGTGGCCTTACGGTATTGACGCCGTTCGTAAAATATAAGTAAGACCTAAAATTAATTAAATTCAACGATAATTAAATTATATTCAAGCCAATTTATTTATGGTATTTCACATTAAGTCACCAATCGTCTATATTCTCTTATTATGCTATAAATCTGTTTTAATTATTATAGTATAATTATTATTATTATGTAGAAAAAGTTACTCTATCGGAATTATGTTTAACACACAATTTATAGTGCCGTTGCCATCTAATTAAAATTTCAGATGAAATTGCGCATAATACTATTAATAATATGTAATAGTCATTGAATGTAATATAATATTACAAAATGCTACAAGCTTTATCAAGACATTTTCAACGAAGGTTTCCGCAATCTTCCTGGATTTTTTTGTTCAATAAAAACATTTAAAAAAAACATTATTTTTGCTATCTTAGAAATTATATTTTTTTAAATTCATATCTGCTTTCATTTGTCCTTCAAAGGGAAGTCTTAAAAGTTTTTTTGCAAGAACTGGTTGGTATCCATTCGCTTCAATTTTTTTTCTCGAATAGAAGATTAGAATACAACTAACAAATAATTAATAAAAAAATCAATTGATGAACTTTTGAGAGCGTTGACGAGTCGACTAAAGGATCGAAAGGTATTATCGCAACTAACATAGATATTATATATTTTTTCATATTCATCAAAACATAAATAAACTAATACAAGTGCGTAGTACAGCATTAATATTCTATTCATGAATGTTAATTTCAACAGTATGTGTGCTGCTTGAGACCTTTTATATGATATATCCATGTTTGTATATAACGTCTTTGTATATTGAAATAGTTTCATATAAATTCATTATAATTCATAACAAAACTTTCTTTGCATTAACATATTACAGTCAACATACTTACATATACGAATACTTAAGAAAACAAAAGCCCACATCTATCATGATTCTTGAAAACACAATAATATTATGTATGTAATAAACATAGTCAATATTAGAGAGACAATAGTGTTTTATTATATTAACTCGAATGACTATTAATTAAGTAATTAATAGTTCACTATAAATCAACATTTTATAAATATATGTAGAAGGAAATGCTAGATCCGTGATCGAGTGGTTAACGTCATTGGCTTCGGTTACACAGCTCAACGATTTGAATCCCAATTCGGGCAGTTTTATAAAATGATTTTTCAATCGATTCATCGATTTCTGTTCAAAAGTATGGATATCTAAAATTCTCTCGCATTCATCTTATCCTAAAAGCAGGTTTTTGTGAGAGCGATTAGCTGAGTACTAATCCTATCTTAGAACATGAGATAATTGTTATGTATTGTATATTATAAATAATGGTTACCATTCCAAGAACTGGATATTTTATACTCAGATTTTATACGCTTGTCCAGAAAGGTTGGGCCCTTTTTTTGACATTAAAAAACCATCTTTACATATTGTACTAAGTGATTCTTAAATACTACAGAATTACTGACAAGTTTTTTTTCCACCAACGCCCTTTCTGGCGTAAAGAAACATGTCGTTTTTTAAAATATATGTACACAATACAGACTCCAATGAGCGGTTCATGGTATTACATGCGAGAAATCATAGACTCTCCACAAGATATTTAAAGGAACTCCGGCATGCACTCAAACCCAGAGCCTACCTGAATAGTCAGAGACTTACGTATCCTAAAAAAAACATGTTAGTACCTTAATACCTAAAAACACATTTTTATTAAATAAATGTATAAAAAACTAGGGCTGCGGAGTCGTTAAAAAATAAAATGAATCCGACTCCGATTATGACAATAAATTCAAAACACGGTTTTAGTTATTTTTTTGGCTAAGTAGCAGGCAGTGGTGGCTATTTTTACCCTATTGATTTGAATACACATTTTTTTAAAGGACTCGAAGTTGCTATTTTTTTCGAGTTCCTCTCCACACCCTTGTAAAAAACGATGTACATAATGTATACTATCTAAAACTTGTTCTGAATGCTTAATCAAATAACTTTTAATAACTGGTTAATTAGCGTTTAATTAAACAACAATAAATTGTAAAATTAATTAACTCCAATAAAATAAAATGAGACAATTTCATATATAATATCATAATGCATGTAAATACATTTAAAATCAACAATCTAATACACGCTAAGTGCGCGCAAAGTGCATCTCATTTAGATTGCGAAGTAATCGTCCCTTAATCTTAAATAGCATACGACCGTATACTTCTTATCTACCCAGATTAAGAGAAACAAGTGCCTGTTTCCTGAATACTACAAACTTTATTGAGCTCCTTGCTGGAGTACTGAACAATGTTCCGAATTGCGAGGTCGTGATGTAAAATTTTATCTGAATTGCTGGAATAACAATTTGACAAGGTAGTGTGCATATACGATTTCAGAAATAAACAACGGATGGAAGATTATATTCAAGATTATTGGTAAGTCAAAATAATAACATAATATGGCAACATTTATTGAAATACTCATTGACATTAATTAAATTTTTAATTCAACATATGTATAATATAAATGTTGGACACGAAATTATAGGCCAACAAAATTTGACAATATTATGGTCACACGTGACATTATGATTTCAATCGTGGGATATGCACTTGAATTTGATTTACATACACATATGTATTATGTTAATTTAAATTTGTGAATTATGTTTGATACATTTTATAATAATACATACTATGTTATGCTTATTGGAAATATGGTTTTATTTGGTATTTTATGCCACAAACTATTCGAAATTATACGCATATATTTTATGGAACTAAAGTTTGATATAAATATATGAAATAAATGAACGAAAATAGTTTGATATAAATATCAAACTATTTTCGTTGTTAATTTTTCGATACAAGGATTTATTATTTTATTATCTCAATACAATTTACAGATTTAAAAAAAACACACACACGCACTAACAAACTGTGGCGAATGATGAATTATTTGAAATAATATAATAAAGCATTTGGCCCATTATCGACTTTTTTCTATTTTACAACGAACAAATAATATTGTATATCTTTGAATATTAAGCTAACAAAAAAATCCATTCCCTACTATTTTAAATATAATGATTTTCAGTTGAATAATTTTTGGCGACGGTATTTTTTTGTATACATAGTAATTATGTATTTAAATCAAATCATCTACTAATAGACGTTGTCACTTACATTATTAGTCTATTATTTAATGCAATTAGTTTATAACTGTTAAATTTACTATTTCTTTAACGCCATTGAATTCAATCAAATAAAAGAAGCCTTCAATGGTGTTACAGTGCGCCTAGCAATGAAAACCTTTCGAGGCATAAAAAGCCGTACAAAATCTCTCAATTGCTATTTTAATTGCAGTATTTATTTCCCCATTTTCTCTATATAGTTAGATATTAACCGGATGGCTGCCACAAGCGTCTTAAGACGTGAACATTTCCGTGAACGGTACGCCAATCATACATAAAATGACGTCTTTGGACGCACGCTTTGAAAGGGATTTTACTAACGTAAATCAATTATGTTAAACATACAACTGTGTCGAACACACTACGACATCTATTGGGAATATCGTCCTATACTCACAATTGAAACAGTTTTCGTTTTTACTACTTGAAAAAACGATAAATTAAAAAATATATATAATTGGAATTAAACTCGTGGCGTGCGAGGTACCGCCATACATACACCTGCTGGCAGTTAAAAGGTTAAGACATTAGAAAGAGTTGCAGAAAAACCTCCGCTGCAAGATGTATTATCAATTATATATAATTAATGTTGCATAGGTCAAGGCCAGATAACTAACGCGCTTAAACACTACAACTTACATTTATAATATGTATGCACATGTATGTACAGTGTCAAGAAAAAACGATTTTCTTTTTAATTATTACATAAATTTAACATCTTTAATTTATAGTATCATTACATAAAAGGGATACGTAAAAAGTTCCAAATATACTTTTTACAAGATGTGTAATATTTTCATTTCGTTGTACGATTTTAAGATAGCACGTTAGTACTGGGATTCGTACTAGGGTATCAAATGCCGGATCCTATTTGTGATCCCGGGATTGACTAATTTTCAATCTCAAAACGACCAAAATCTCAAAACCCAGGAATTTACCGATTTATCGTAAATACCAACGTGACTCGTTTTTTTTAGCTCTTCTAAATACAAAATCTTACAAATTTACAGGATTTGCTAAAAATGTCTCAATCCCAAAATTCCGGGATTGGTACGATCACGATCCCGGGATTTCGGGATCACAAAATTGGTCGGCATCCCGGGATTGGACAGCCTAATTCGTAACCGTGAGATTTGCCAAGGAAGCGAATTCGTCGCATTGACTCTAAGAACCGGAATAGCATAACGAATAAATTTAATAACGATTCTTGTCAGCTTGTCAAAGAAAACTCACAAAACACAGTAAAGCAAAATATATGTTTGTAAACTTTATAGCTTCTATAGTATTTTTTTTATTTCTAAATAAAAAAAATACGCCACATCTTGTATAATTTTCATCGTTTACGTATAAATATTAGTATGATAGTATTTTTTTCGGTTTAATTGTGTATCTCATAATATTCACACAAAACCGTTAAAAAGTTCTCCGTCATTCAATTAAGCAAAAGATAAAGCCGCGTCATGCAAACCAAAGGAACAATCTAATTCTCTGGAGCAAGTTGGGAAACATTAGTAAATACGAAAATAACAAAGATGTGTGTTTAATATAATGGAAGTTATTAATGACGATTGTACAGTAGGTGTTGCTTTATAACAAGTCGAGGACATCTTCATTAAGCCGGACTCTTCCTTAAAATATGAATATATTGTTTGTAAAATAAACACCAGAAGATTTATTGGGTACTATAGAGAAAATAAGAAAAACTAGTAGAACAGTTGTGTCCATTGTATTGTTCGTGTGATCTCCTTTTGTTAATGTTTCTATGTTGTACAATGTTAAAACAAAAAATAAATGGAATACACGGCATTAGATTAATAAAAAAAATCCAATGAATTTAATATAGTATCGAAATGGGTGCACCGTGTTGTATATATAGCAAGGCCTGTCTGTCGCGTTTGGGTACGGTTTATTGTTTTACATCATAGTGAACATTAGTGGGCTTGACATCGAATATTTTAGAGAATATACTTAATACAAGTTCATATACATAGCTCGTGATAAGGAGAAGGAAATTTGTGCCACATAAAAATATGATTTTTGTTTTTATTTTTACTACCCTAAAAAATACGATAATTTATGTTTTATGAGTATACGAATCATTTTTAAATATATGACAATCCATAATGGTCATGTTGTTATATGATCACTTATGTTTGCTAATCCCTCTTGCGCATGTCTTTCTATTACATATCCGAAGACATGGTAATCTATTAAGCTCAACTCTCCGGAGACAATGCCTAGGCACTAGGCCAAGTATTTTTTCCGTGCTAAGGATTTATCCGTACCATGCATAGTAAAGCTTACCTACAACCATTTCTATCAAAGAAATTGTAGAAAATAATAATATTTAAATAAAGACGACTCCTACGTCGGGCTTAAATAAAAAAAACCGAGTCCGACTTCGAATTTTTTTTTTCAAATATTTGCGTTTAACTAACATATCTGTATACCATCAAATCACTTTGGTTAATAAAATCTAGTGAAATCTAGTAGATTTCACGAATCAATATGAAGAATAGTTTAATATTTTTTCAGTATCTTTAAAATATTTTCCTCCTGTTTTTCTGACTCCGACTCCAACTTTCACTCCAAATCTATATTTTCTTCACTCCATATTTTCTTTTTGAGTAGTATTATAAATCAGTCTCGAGACTCTTCATTAAAATTAACTTGCTAAAATAAGAAAGATATAAATGGGAACGGTAGATTACTTTTTTCTTCTAATTGACAATTCTAAAATACTCCTCATCCTAAATACAAATAAATATACAAAAATGAATTGTATTTACATATTGAAAATGATTATTACAACTCTTAAGAATGAAGGCCTGCTTCAAAACGTCACATGATTACCAATCACTACAAATTTCAACGCTGCATCGTTTTCAAAATATTAATTTTATGCTTGCACTTCATGTAAATCCCAAAAACCTAAAAATTTACAATAATTAATCTATAAACAATGGTTTCACCATATTATACTAAATACTTTTACTATTTAATAATGCCAGTCAACATAATATACTTGCCGACCACAAAGAAGACCACGTCGAAATTAAGTCGTCGAGCCTCAACGATAATTAACAGTTTTTGTCTCGTGATCGATTAAAAGAAAATCACAGGTTCAGATTTTAATCCGCTGAATCTGAAAAAAATACTCGGTATAATAAAATCATTTTTATACTAAATCCAGTTAATTTGTCAAAGCCTATCGATAATGAGACAATGTTTTAGTAATTAATGTATTTTTTCGACGTAGTAAAATTTCAGTATTAAATATTCCGAGCGTATCATTATTCAAAATTCCTTCACGATAAGCAATGTAGAAAATGTGATGGAATTCCGTTACAGTCTTGAACGGATCATATATATTATATAGTATATTATTATAATATATTATATTGGCGAAACCGTAGCCAAAGTGATCAACATGATAGATTTTTTGTCAAACCTGGTTACGCAATGAAAGATTCTCCAAATGGAAGTATGAATTTGAATTCATAACCTTCGACCCTATAACCTGGTTTATTGAGAGCGATAAGCTATTTTTAGTCACTAGTAGTCTAGCTTGCTAATTGTTCAATAATAGCTTATGAACCATCGCTTTTTTCGTACTGTCTCCGGAATGAGAATTTTATTTACCAACAGTTTAGTTTGAACGACTTCTTTAGAGATGCTCCCTTAAAAGTGAATATGACTCACACTGTGCTATCATATAAAACCACTTACATTTTTAAATATAATACTTAAGTCCTTTCACTAATATGCAGTGGTGAAATCTCCCTTTTTTAATTCTTGCTTATTCCAATACATGTTCAAGATTCAATTGTTTCAATCGATGATGACGATAATTTATTCCTCTGGTATATATTACATAAAAATAAACGAAGAGTTTTCAGAACTTTAAGATTAACAGTTTTTCAAAAAAAAGCTTCTCATTTCATTTCACCTTTATTACATATGAAAGATATTTCCGTAGTTAATCGGCCTTTAATCTTAATGAAGTTCTTAACATCAATACTCAATTCTGGCGAAATCGCAAAAGACTAAAGAAATTGATACTCACTTGCTAACTCACTACCTCGTTTAATTAAAAATGTTTGGTATATGTTTTTTGTTATTGTTTTTATTAAAAACAGTCTAAAAGTTTATATTACTAATATGGCATTTTTAATATATTACTAAATATGGATAAGGTATAGTATTATTGACAAAGAGGTACTGTTAATTAGTCTGTTTAAACATTGTATATATTTAATTAAAAATGTAATGTAAAAGGCAGGCTGATTCTATGTACACTTTGTAAGAAGAAAAAAGATCATATTCTCAATTCTTCAAAACAAATCAGGCATTTTTTTTTTGAATCGTTCAAATTAAAATTATATCAAATCAGGCATATTAAGTATTCTTATCTCAAGAATAAAATTTTATCCTCATTAAAGCCTGATAAATTTAGATTAGATATTATGAACTCTTCAAAGTAACAGAGCGATAAAAGTAATATAACAGTAACTTTTAGTACAGCTAACTATGAAAATATAGTGTATATTAACAAGTAGTGTAAGTGATATCAATAACTTATAGATCATTTTCTAATATGAAACTAAATGTGAAAGATAATATTGTTTTCAATAGCATTGTTTATATCACGTTTTAGTTATATGATAAAAGTAAATATATGTTTATGACCTACATTAGAGAAATGGGTTATTGGTATCTCACTACATTGTATCTCAGATAACGAAAAACTCTGTATCATATGTACGGAAATTGTTTTGCATTGCAAAACCAAATACACGTGCTTAAACCTGGCGGTTATTTTTCATAAATATAATAATTGGTACGCGATTTAGTTAAATCCAGTTCACAAAAAGGTAATAAATCAAAACCTATTTTTGGGTATTACAAACTGAATGTCGGAAAACATGACCTAGAATTCCTGAACCTTTTTTATTTACATGTCTCTTTGAACAGGAATTTATAACTGCGACCAAAGGAATGAAATTTCTTTTACAGCTGAAATATCGGCCTCGTTATATTCCGTGAAAAATATTCTTTTTGACTCGTTTTTTTGACCTCGCCTTGCTTATGTCGCCGAATTGCTTTTTCCCAACTTTTATTTTCTTTTGAGATACATTTATTTTTGCTGAATATTTTAAAATTACAACACGTTATATCTTCCACGCTTCTCCTGAGACAAAAAAAAATATGACTTTACTTAGTCTATTTATCGTGACATTCCTGCGTTGTAAACTAATGATGAGGAAAAATATTTTGAGAATAAACGCAAAGCTGCTTTCATCTGTTCATAATATAACCCGTGACGTGTGTGCTTAATGTGGCAAAGACATTGAGTTACTACTTTACGATGACGAACGATTTTTTCTTTATTTCTTCATTTAACGTTATAAAAATATATTAAGAATGGGATTACGACCAAGGCTGTGGAATCGGGTAAAAAGGAAACGACTCCGACTTCAAACTGAAAACCGACTCCGAATTATGTTTCTCCGTAATTTTCGTTGAACTTACAAATCTGTTAACCATCAGATCATTCTAGTCACTTGAATAGTACTAGCACATTTCAAGAATTAATATGATGAATAGTCTAATACTTTTTCAGTATCTTTAAATTATATGTCTCCGTTTTCCCCGACTCCGACTCCACAATTCACGACTCCGACACCACAACCCTGATTATGGCCACTCCTGTCATCCGATAACTAGAATTTTGTGGTTAAAATCGCAAACTTCGTACATTTATATTATCGGTCCAAGCTTTATACCGATTCTTTTTACCAATAGAATAGTAGTCAAATTGTGATATCGATTTTCAGTATGATCGATCGACTTATCGCTGTAATTTCTTAATATTATTCTCAGGTTTCAATATTTCTTATTGAAGTGGCTTAAAAAGAGTTGAATAAAATACGGGTCCTTCCTTGGTTTAAGCCAAGGTAGCTTAGCTTATTCCATGATGATAAAACCTAGTGTGTGCGTATCTTTCAAAACGACAGAAAGTCGAATCAAAGCTTTGCCAGTAAAATTAAGTCACAGCAATTTCGCAACACTTTAAATGAACAATACGATTAAGCAAAAATGAATTCCATAAAATTGTCAATGAGTGCGATATTTTGCACCTTAGCTAAAATGCAAAGTTAATAAGTAATCCATTATATTATTTTGCATTATTAAAAATTAACGCAAGTTATATTTTAACCATACCCTTATCTGATCTTAAACTTATTTGTAGGCCACAGCCGATGGATCCTCCACGAGTGGGGGACGATGAAGCGCCGAAGGATCCAGCTGCAAGGCAGCCGCTACACCAAGGATTTACTGAACAAGACTTTGAAGGTAGGATGTTTTTTTTATTATTTTGAATAACATGAACATTATCAACTGATGTGTGATAATCAAAACTGGTCTTGACTCTTGATATAATATATTTTTTAATATAATGCCTTTCCACCGCGAAATGACAGTGAACACTTGAATAATGATTTATCATATTAATGAACTAATTATTTACAATGAAGTTATCTTCAAAAATACCCTTGTAAGAAAATCATACGATTTATTCAACTAATTGTGTTGTTACAAACTTATATATTTATTTGAAGCCATTATTTGTCATTTAGCCAATGGTTTTGCTTCCGTCTATGTGTTCATGCTTTGATGGTAAGTCTTCAGAGATCTTTTCTTATTAATATTTCACCACACATATTATTTAAGGCACTGAGTAAGAGTTACGCCAATATTTTCTGAACATTTAATGGGGTTCAATTCCTTCTTGCTTATTGTATACTATTGACTGAACGTTTTAAAGTAATTGTTTTTTAGATACATATATAACTACTGGTTAAATACTGATAGAAAAGGATACATCAGTATAAACTTAAATAAATGGAACAACATATATATTATACATATAAAAAAAGATATCTCGAAGACGACTTTGAAGCAACCATTTGATTTCCTCCTTTGTATTGAGGTTTTATATTGTCAACATATTTGTATTTTTTGGATTTTGTTGATAATGAAACATACTTTTCACAACAAAATACGGCAATGTCGGTATAAACGGATTGGTTCATTTTAGTTAACTCAACGAGCGCAGTAATAATGTGAATTTGAATAAAGGTTACGAGCTCGAAGTGTGTATCCAAAGTATTTTAAAATCCTGAAAATATATTAGATCATTAATTTTAAATCATAATTATTTTTTCGGTAATAAACGTATTATAATATGATGAAATATAATAATAAATAATGTAAATTGTTTGTGAAATAAATTATAAGCGATGTTCCTGTAATTGCATTTCCGTTCAATTAAATTCAACAAAATATACATCGAGTATGTATTGAGGCTCTTTGATGTTATTTCTTCTTGTGAAATAAAAATTGTATTAAAAAACACTTATAACACTGCTCTAGAGCACTTGCAGTGTTACATTTTTCTGGTGCTATTTTATTGATAAAACGAAACACTAGTTGTTTTAGTGGTTGATATCAAAAATTCTAGAAAGAATCACTCAAAAATATCAAAACACTCTCTGATCAACGCGTTGCCAAGGGCGACAACCATAAATAAATAATGTGTTTTTCAGAGGAGCTATTCATAGACACGTTTAAAGGTTGCTAAAAGGGATTTGGGAATATGTAGAATTTTCGATACGGTGCAACAAAAAAATAGCTTAGTTAGCAATGTTAGCATACATACACTGTGTACATGCCACAATGATTAACAGTCATCTCCCAGAGGATTCATTCATTTTTTGTTTAGAAGCATCGAGAACAATTCAAACAGAATGCAAAACTATCGTTAATGTATGTTTGTGGAACGGTTTGTCGTTTGTATTTGGTATACAAAGTTAATAGATTTGGTTTTGGTCGAATAAATTCTCCTTGTGTCTGTACTATCTGAAAGCTTACATTTTTACATATAATAAGTAATTACACTTTATTGAAAAACTTTTTATTTACACCCATATTTAATACCTTATGACAGGGATGGCGAACCTTTTTGGGTCCGCGTGACAACAATCTTCAAATATTTTTTCTCGATTGTGTGGCGTGCCCAAGCAGTAAAAAAAATAACAAAATAAAGAGAATAAGTTTTTTTAAAACGGTTGTCGTTTATCTTGGAAAAATTTGAAAATTAATAATTCACGAATTATTTAATCAAAATTTTAAACTTGGAAATCGTTCGCGTGCCATCCAAATTCTAAAACGTGCTACCTTGGGCACGCGTGCCATAAGTTCGCCATCCCTGCCCTACGACATGGCTATCCAAACTGAGACACGCGAGCCGCATGTAACTCGCGATTTATGCTCGCGCATGTAACAAGCTATTTTTATTTTTAGCCAACCATTGACTCTCAGCATTACAAATGTAAGATCTGATCTTCAGCTGGGGTTGTACGATTTTCAAACTGACCCTTTTTATACTAACAAATTTGAAACGGAGGAAGATTTTTAAAATTGTTTCCAGAAGGGAGGTAATCTAGATTGAGGAACTTTGGTTTCCAAATGGGCTCAATGCTCGGAAACATATACATATATTTGTTAAAGTACCATGAAATTCATTAAATTAAAATACAGACGTTCATTGACAGATAAATCACTATCACATTCGCTGCATTTTGCAAATAAAACACCGGAGTTAATACTGTAGTAAATGATACAGAACTGCAGCAGAATTCTCATTGAAATTAATTAAATTGGTTAACTTTTGTGTTTAAATAAAAATAATTAAGCCTTATCACTTTTACTTCTAGTATTTGTATAAGTCTTTATTAAACATAACCAATATAGTTTAATAAATGAACTGTATTTCTTTTTGATACGGCCTGCGTTAATTTTTTTTTAAATACGGCCGTTAAATCACTTAAGGTTGGATAGCCCTTCCTTATGACATACATTCAACTCTTTTTTTTACAGGATTTTGAAATAAAACAGTCCACTAAAAAGAACAACTTCTATATTTGTACACTAATTATTTGTTCTATATTTTGGTTAATTTATTTATTAGGTTTTCGTTATTACCGGTTATTTCAATTTTTCTATGAATTATTTCACTTTTTATAAGATTTTTTATACACAGTTTTTTGTACCTATCGTGTTAAAAAATAGTTTAGTTTATCAACGTATTTCACATCACGGTACCGTGAATCTAAAAAAAGAAAACGCGCTAAAATAAAAATGTATACTGTTTTAGCAATTGATATTGTTTACCAAAAAAGCATTTTATTTTTGTCATATGGTATTTTGTTTTCACTAGACACTAGATAGTGTATGCTAATTATGAATATATTTGAAGGTATACGAAGTATACCATACGCCTACACTAACACTTGATAAATATGAACATTCCTTAAAATATTGACGTGTATACACTAAGTGCGTTTATTTAGAAAAGAATACATTTTATAAATCCCCGTAAACTTAAATTGATTCGTAAACATAATAAAAAATGAGACACGTAAATGTGCGCAATATTATCTCTTTAAATGTTTATTCAGCTCTCCTGAAAATAATAATGTCTGAACGACGGGTTTCATATTTTTGCGAACAATAAATTTCTCCGAGAAAATACCAAGGATAAATACTTCAGCCAAGTAAACACTTAGTTTTTCCAATTGTAAATGACTTTCAGATATAAAATGAATATTATTGTGTTATTTTATAGTAAAGGAAAAGCTTAATTGATTTTATTATCACTTTGAATGTGATTTATTTTTTGATAAAATTGTCAAACTCAATACGCCGGTCAGATAGTTAACCGTGACTAAAACAATAAATATATAAGTAATAATCAAAATTTACAAAACACGTTTTCAAAATTAACCAAGCTTTAAAAAAAAACAATATCAATAGTATTTATATTTATAAATAACTATAGGGTATAATTGTATGGTATGTAAAGGTAGACTTTTTAGATTTTTACAGGATGTCTTAAACATGACTTTTATCTCTAATAACTATGTCCGTGAAGATTTGACCTCTTATCAAATTATCATTTTGAGTGGTGAGTTCTTCTTCTAACATGAAAAACCGCCTTTAAGTATGTATATGCTTTATAATATAAAGTAAACAAACAACCGTTGTTTTATTTTAACAGAATTTGAATAAATTCTATTCAATATAATGCGAGAGTGAAGTTATAAGTGAATAATAAATTAAGCCTTCCGTGAGTTCTCCATAGAACGTTTTGAACTTCATCACACCAGATAGAGTTGGTTATTAAATTAAAAACATCAAAGGTTTTAGGCTCATAACAGTAACAGAAGCTCGCGCACGTCCGGGCTTAAATTAAAAACATAAAATGAAAAAGGATTGTGTTGAATATAATATCATCAAACGTTCAGAAGATTTATGCTATAAAATCGACGTTACATATCGTTGGCAAAGCTTATTTTTTTCTAGACATGAAAGCCGTTTTAACGGATGCATACTTTTGTATTAATTTCATAATGTTGCGATATAATCCAGACTGGTTTCACTTACCTCGAGATATTTTTTCATCAGTTGAAAATGTTTGCGATGGATGGTTGGTCCTGATCATTTCATAAAATTCTCTAATAAGTACATTAAAATGTATTTTATTTTTATAAATATAATGCTTTTTCAACAAAAATTAAAAGTGATTGATGTAAAAAAAAACTATAATATCAAGCCACTGTAGGATAAGACGTAACTAGGGCTTGTCGGTTTTCAAAAATCGGTTTTTGGCTAATTTTGTGACACTCGAATTCCGGCTTTTCAACTTCGTAGCCTGTTTTGCCGAATTTTCCATAAACGAGTCTATAAACAAAAGGACAGAAAATTTGGATATTTTATGTGATGGCTAAAAGACCATATGCCCCACATCTCATTACCCAGC
Organism: Himalopsyche anomala; assembly: GCA_031772345.1. Classification (NCBI taxonomy): domain Eukaryota; kingdom Metazoa; phylum Arthropoda; class Insecta; order Trichoptera; family Rhyacophilidae; genus Himalopsyche; species Himalopsyche anomala. Next base: position 6,245,103 of record CM062824.1, on the reverse strand, counting down.
AAAAGGTTATTTTCGATATCAAGAAATGTTGTTACAATACGATCAGTGGACGCTTTGTGTTTTCTTAAATCATATTTTCTGAAGAGTAACACCAAATAATTTCTTGTTGTGTACTATTATGTATATAAATTAACAATATAAAAACTTTTTCTCGCTATTTTAATTGAATTATCCATTTTTTTGTAAAACTTCGAAAACCGGATAAAATCGGTTTTCAAACAATATTGACATTCGAAAATTGGTTTTTTCTAAAGTCGATTTTTATATAAGCCCTAAAAAATGAATTATTTTATTCTCGTGCTTAGAGTACTGACATGCATTTGCAAGAATTTTATCGCACATCAAATAAAATCATTTCATTTATTTATTACGATATTCACTATCTGTATTAAATGGCTTCATGTACATACTTTTATTATACACGGTGTGATTATATTGTATGGCTTTTATTGGAAACGCGAAGTTTACTGCACCACTCTGACATTGACATATCGACAGAGAGAGAGAGAGAGCTTCTACTTAGCTCTTAGTAACTTACTTACACTTGCACGGCAAAAAGCGATGAGCATGCCGAACAAGTGATAATTGAACAGCGGGTGATAAAACCAGGTTAAGGTGAGATACTACTAGCCGTAGTGATTTTCTTTTACTGAAAGCATAGACATAGACATATGTATAGAAGCTTATCTGCAGACATTCAAGGATTTTAATCTCAATGCATCTTAATACATATTATGATAAGAAAATGTATACATCGATTACTATTTGCGACTTCGAACTTCCCCATATGATGTTGCAAATTTATCGAATGCCTCAAAATTGGCCTTAGTTGAGATCAGGTCAGCGTGGCCTACCACCCTCTATCTAATTTTCATTAAAATAATTCACATTCACTCACAAATTTCGCCACTTGGATGCTGTACACCCCAAAGCCTCTGTCTTGGTCGTTATTGACCGCTAAAACCTTTTTAAAAATATAATTAAACCTGAAATATAAAAGATAGATGCTTAAAAATTGCTACAAGTATTACTGCAAAATATAAATAAATATTTCTAAATCAAGGAGATGAAAGAAAAATGCGAGATGGAACAAAAACGAAAAAAGAAAATGATGTGTAAGTTTGCGAACATTGATGTATGTTTTATGTTTGAATTGACGATGAAAAAAAGCTTATCTCTTATCTTAAGAAAAATATTGATATCCATGTATCAGATAAACTAGTGCCAAAAACAACAAAATTCGAAGTGTTTTCTTCTCAGACTATTTTGATAATCTCTGCCATATTTTATGATTATAAAAAAATGCATGGCTTTTTTTGTGTATACATTTTGTAAAGAAAAAAAGTTTTACTTTAAAAGTTTTTATTTTGTTTGTAACGTTTAGTTTGCTATATTGTTTATTTAAAGAAAGTGTTTAATATTTTTAATAGCATTACCCGTTGAACGCAAAATTTCGCTTTTCGTTACCATGTCCAAAAAGTATTCTCATTGATCAACGGGTTACCGGTAATATGTTTAAAAAAATGTATTCGAAATAACAATGAACAAAATATAAGACACTTGTCATTTAAGTTTTTTTATGTGGTTTATTTACTATTATGAGATGCTTTTCATTGGAGAACGTAAAAATATTATAGAATTCATGTAAAATTAAATATTCCTTAGCAAAATATATCAAACCATTAGATAGTTAAACATGGCATACGGTGGTCCAACAACAAAAATAAATATGTTTACTTAAGTTTTCCATATACATCCAATCCCGGAGCCTTTTTGTGATCCCGGAATTTCGGGATTGACTAATTTTCAATCCCGGAATGCTGGGATCACGGGATTGGGCACTTAACATGAAATCATGTATAAATCAAGAAAACTTTTGGTGTCATGGAATTTATAAAAAATTGAAATTTCATGTACAATTTCAAAACCCCAGGAATTTGCTGATTTTCCTGAAATACCAGCGTGACTCGTTTATTTTTTTTTAGCTCTTCCAAATTAAAAATCCTATGAAATCACGACCATACCAATCCCGGGATTTTGGGATCACAAAATTGGACGGGATCCCGGGATTGGAAAGACTAATACATATCACATGAATATTGATCTAATATTTAAAAGACCTTTTACGTTTATAAAAAAGTCGATTTAATTGATTATTTCAAATAAATAAATATATTTTAAGCAGAAGTCGATCGGTTTACTCATTATTCAGAAATGTTTTTAATTCGATGGCTTGTTGTTTTCCATTCGTTCATGCACCTTGTAATGCAAGTGAATTGTTTTTGATTCGCATCTATTTTCTTACATCAAACAAACAAGTGTTAAATATATATGAAAAATACTATTATATAATAACCACATATTTGTTATGTTTAAAAGATATTTATATTTATGTTAATTACATTTAACAAATACCTTCTATAGTAGCACTTTTATGGTGATTGTTGAATTTCAACAAAGTAAATATTTATACACTAAATTCTACATGAAAAATCCATTAACGTCCCTTTAAAAGTTACATAAAGGTTACAATCACCGAACGGCTAGAATCCACAAGAATAATTAAATTTTCATAATTGAGAATAGCAAATGAATACATACTGACAGGGCGATTATTAAAATGTCGCACTTTACAATACAAAAATAATCGATTGTTGACCTTTTCGAGTCGATTCTAAAAATTGCGCTTTCGTGAAGTTAAAAGCTTTTTCATTATAGAGATACTTGAAAATTCATGGAAATAAAGTTCATTCGCTTTTACTTTTAACAAAAACATTTTTTTTTGCGTTGAACGAACATGAAAAATTTTAGCTTTAATTAGGTTCATTTTTTTTTTTAAATATAGATGAATTTTTAAAACATCAGAACAGAACTTGGTTTTCACAAGATGCTTTAATTCAGTATGAAACTCCTTTTTTGGATGGTATGAAAATAAAAGATCGACTTAAAATAGGATTAGTTATCTGTTTCTACGCTCCTTGTTATAACCAGCTAAAGAATGGCTGGATAAGTTCTAAAATATATTAAATCTAAACGAATTTTGATACAAATCCATCAAATGTCACTTTTATCAGATAGCCCGTAACCCCACAACTGAGTTGTTGAAAGACTAAAAGGCGTTGATCATTCGGCCATAGAATTTACATATTAAGTTTTTGGAAATGAAATGCGGTCGCAAAAGAAAAAGATAAAAATGGAGGTCATCGTCAGATTTAATGTATTAGAATTATGTATATTAAGTGGTAAAAGTTTCATAAAATATTCTACATTAATCTTTAAAAAAAGTATCACCTAAAATAATTGGAGTGCTTTCTTTCGTCACCTCTAAAAGTTTATGCCTTCAGGCTGTAGACACCATTTATCCACTTTTTTAAAAAGAAGAGTCGTGTTGATATTTTTGAATATTTTTTGTGGTGAAAAAATCTAAAAGAAAGACGTTAACGGATGAGTTTATTATGCCACCTGAAAAACGTAATGTGTCATTCAAAGATGTTTAAAATGTTCGAGGAATTTAATATTATGATGCCGTAACAAATAAGCACTAGACAGGGGAAATGAGTCAATCAGGCGGGAATCGAACGCTTCCAGTCGATTGCCTTCCTAATTCGTTATTACTATTCGTTCATTCGAGTCGTATCTTTTCTCAATTTACCAGCTATTGATGCAGCAGCATTACGGTGGAAAAATAAATGACGTGTAGTTTAATTTTAATTGGATCATCCGCAATTTGCGAGTAGTTTTGTATTGAGGCTCTGTCTACTGTTGTCATAATGGGAAAAATGTAATATGCAACGAATTTAAAATTTGCATATAGGGAAACGAGTGACTCGTTCGCAAAAAAGTATGTGTTATCATATCTGATGTGCACAATACACAGAACATATGTTATCAAAAATTAACGCTTTTTTCCCCAATGGATTCGGCAGTTAATTTGAAGAAATTCATTTTTTAAATATAAAATTAAATTTGCCAAATTGGTTCATTCATTGATTGTGTTACAAAATGTGACACGTGAAGATGCTTGTCAAAGAGACAAAACACTTTACACAGTTCGTAACAATTTAGTGGAATAACAAAGTTAATAAAGTTAGTTTTATAATATTATAATACGATTTTTGTCTTTATAATTTGAACACAATACTTTTATGTAGTATGCTATAATAGGCTCATAAATAAGCAATACAAAAAATATGTTTGTTTTCTATTGCCATTCAAACATTTTAAATCATTAAACACAATATTAACAAAGTCGTTTTATTGGATGAGAATCCATTTCATGCCAAACGTTCTTTATTTTAAAAATATATTTAGTTTTTCGCAGTATTATACTTGCCTATATAATATTGACGTAATGTATTTTATAATATTCTGTATAAATAAAAATTGTGACGATGGCCATATATATATATATATCATAAATAACTTATATATATAAAGAATGTATGTCAGCTATCAATATGCAATATTTGGCAAAACACACAGTCAGCATGACTGCACGAGTAACCTGTAAAGTACAAGTTATGCTGTGTGGACAATATTGAGTATCGATGGATGCAACATGAGAACTATTGTTAATGACGAAACCTCGAATTATGAAAACACAATAGAATTAAAATATAGAATTTTGTTAACGTAGCATTTAAGAAATTAGTATAAATAATTGGGAAAATCAATAAAGAAAGTTACTACTACTTCAGAGTCAGAAGTCAACCCAACAAGAACGTTTTATTGAACCTGAGTTAGAACGGCGAGCGTTACATGGAGGGGACACCCGGGTGTCCCCTCCAGCGTTACAAAATATTTGAGACTTATATGTATGTTACATTTAAAGTATGCATCAAATTAATTTATAAATTGCCATTAAAGCCAGTCACAGTATAGACGAGAGAAAATAAACACGTTAACTAGTCAATGAGTACGTAAGATTGTTAAATTTGAGGTTTAAGTCGTGGATGTCTGTGTTGTCTTTATCTCGAGTGAATTACAAAAAATTCTCAACGAACTTATCTCGTATGATCTTTCAACTTCAAAATATTTGGCGGATTTGCATAGCTGTATTGCGAAAAACTTTTAAAAAAGATTGACAAGATTTCATACATTAACTGTGACATATTTTATATAACGTTTCGTCACTCGCTGACATACAAAGCTTGTGTAAATCATTTTGAAATATTTCATATTATAATAACCAAAGAAGAGTTCGAACAATACTCGAAGACACTAAAATCATTATTATGTAACACAATACGTAATCGCTTGAACGATAAATATGCATCGAATATGCTTTGTATAGCATAGAAAACCTTGGAAATAAAGATGATGAGAATTGAAGACAAAGGAGAATTTACCGTCAATAACAACGTATTAATTATTGATCAAAATATCCAATGTGTGTATTGTAAACTTCCTGAATAAAACAACCATGTTGATGAACATCGAACCTTCTTTAGTACCAAAATAACCTATATATTATGTATAATAATAACATTAAGTTTGAGTGTATTAGTGCTACCGCAGCTGTGACACAAGACGAAATTAGTCCATGTGACAAGCTATTTATAGAAATGCCTTTATTTAGAACAAATATAATGATAGATTATTATATGAGCATCTAGCGAAACAGTGAAACTTTTCTTATGGACTTTTAACTACAATCACGTTTTTACTTAGTGTTTTATTTCAGGGTGTATTTTCTAAGCTTACTTTACTTTTACAATACGTTAAGACACGTAGAATATTACAATGGAACTAACGCATTTTTTCCTAATATACTTGGTTCACTTAATGAAGTGAACCAAGTATATTAGGGAAATCTCTTAGGGACTCATATTATACATAGATTACCAAGTGCAGCCAGCCGCGTGGCTAAGTTGTAACGTATTATAAGTTTCAATTATTTTTTATTAAGGATTCGAATCCGAATTTGTAGAAATTATTTTTTTCATAGCGATATATGTTCATACTAATATTTAAAACCTGCGATCAAAATGTAGGTTGCGTGACTGCGTCACAAACCACAACCAGTTCTCTTTGAATACTGTATATTCAAAATTTTAATGTATTAATCGATTGTTCGATTGTATTATATAAACATTAAATTATTTTTAGATAGACGATAATATATTTATAACAAAAAACACAATTTATGTTAGTTACTACTGGTGTGTATTTATTTTAAATTGATCAGAATACATATTAAAAATTTACTTAAATTATTACAAATGTATTATATTTTATATTAGCATTTACTAAAAGCTAAGTTATTTCTTTAAAAAACTTAGTATTATATTTCGTATGAAAAAAGCTAAGTTCTCCCTTGCCGCGAGTTATATTTTTTGCATTTTTGTGCCGAATATTAAACTTGTTATATTTCCCGTGAAAATCTGGTTTAAGACTTTTTTTAACTTGTTGAGAAAGTTGAGAATAAATTTAGTTCTCTCAATCTAAACTTCCCTTATAAAATCAACCTCTTTTTCGGTAAAGGTACAGCTGAATGTTTCAGAATATCTCATTGAAACCATTATTTGATTTGATTAATTTACAAACGAGTATTTTAAATTATTCAGAAAATCGTTATATAACGAAATATGTTATGCGTTATGTTAGGTAAGATACATTTATCTGCACTACATGTGCAAATACTGAAATGTTAATCAACTGTATGTAGTTTATATTCATGGAATGTAAATAAATGCAGTTTCTTTTCTGCTAAAGCAGCGAAAAATACATTTATGCCGTTGAAATAGGTAAACAACAACACACTTTAATGCAATTTTTGTGATGTACGTGTTGGACTTAATCAGTTTTGCAATCGCCTTTTTATTTATGAAGCCAACAGTCTGAACGTCCTTATGAATCATTTCGTTAAATAAAAAAACAACATCCAACAGAAGAAACAAAAAACATTTCAATTTGCTATATCTTCTTTTTATTTATTCTTCAGAGGTTCGACCAACCCAGAACGATATATAAAATATACATATATCTATTAGCTCTTCGGTATGCAGTTGAAAACAATTCAACAGTATATTGTCCCAAAAATCCAATGCTCAAGTTCTGTTTATTGAGATTACAAGTTTTTTCATATACCGCTACATTAATGCAACAGTGGGATAAGTCGAACATACTAGTTTCGAGACAATTAAACTTTAAGGTTTGTGTTATACTTTTTAAATGGCGAATTATGGTTTTATTTACTCTTTTTTCGGTTTATGATAAAAGTAGTTTTTTTTGTATAATTTTATCTATTTCTAGTTATTTTACTAATCTCGCTGATGCTTTGATGTTACAGGGCCATATTAACACCTCCATGCCCATGATGCAATCGTGAATAGTTGAGCCATTAAATTATTCAATATTTCTCTTAATATTGTTAATAAATATTTATCATTTTAGGTATTCTAGCATATAAACATTTTTAAAATTATTTTTTAGCTTCTAACTTAGGTTTAAATACTGTCAATAAACAGTGAAACTGAGATGCCATCATGGCAGGGAACGTGATTTTTTAGGATGGCATGTTACGGGCTAATAATTGTAAATATAAGATTTTTCTTTTAAATGGGGCATTTTCTTTTCAAATTAAAATATTTCAAAAGTTCATTATATAGGTTTACTTTTCAACAATCGATTGGTGTACTTATCATAAAATCGATTTTTTCCACTTTATCTTACTGTTGCTTTATGGTAGCGAACATGTACACGTAGTATACATCTTATTAATCCAATAAATATCACATATTGATCATCTCTATTAGCTTTTCTGGTTTTCACACTTTTGCGTGTCGTTTCACATGATAGGTAACGTATTGTAAAATAATTGATCTTCTGTTTATTGAGATATTTATTAATAATATGTTTAACATAAACGAAATAATAATGCAAACAACAGATGTCCTACGCTCTTTTTGGGGGTCGGATGGGTGGGACGAAATTTCAGACATTATAAACATCCATGACTTGGAAAAGAAATAGATTTTTCTATTGAAAAATGAAGCTTCCCGTGCTGCGATTCGAGCCCGTGAGATACGGACCACGGAAAAATATAAGTTTTTTTAGCTCTCTTTTAAATTTTATAAAAAAATATAGAAAATAGATATAAGAAGTTTTAATTCGTTTTCAGCGAAAATTGAAGTCAATTGTTTACTTAATAGAGATATTTGTAATAATAGTGTTTAATAAACAATGTAATATTGGCAATATTAAATTTCCTTTCATAAAATCTGTTTATCGGGGTTGTTCGTCTGGTGTCTTCAAAATTAATTGACTGAAGCCTTTTTATTAATTGATTTAATATAAGTTAGGAGATATATCGATAAATATTACTAAAAGCGAAAGAAGAATCCTTTTTGCAAGATGCTTCGTAACTTAATTATTCTTCTCGAATGACTACAGTCAGATGTGAACGAAAAGAACTCTTTATTTTATAAGGGCTAATGGCGCCCTATGTAAGTGGCAGTTGGCGTCACTAATGCACACTTAACTACAATTTTAAGAGTAATCGTTCTAGCAGGAAAAGACAGAATTCAATTTTATTACATTGTGACGTACCTACACAATATCACGTCTTGTTTCAATTAGCTAAGAGGTTACGTATTATTCCACAATAATTGTATATGGGTTGACCTATATGTATAGTAAAAAATTGTCATTTAGTTTCATTTAATTAATAATAATGTAATGTATAATAAGTCCATTGTGAATCATGTAGGTAGACAAAAAATCATTTTTAGTTAACGGAAAAAATTATAATAATATTAGAAAAACTTACATATAATAAAAAAATTATTATGGTATCATAACTTTATTTGATTTGACGATTCGGTCAATATTTTAATTGGATTAAGAAAACAAATATCTATCGATGCTACAATATACAAAAATCATATAGTGTGGCTGACTACGTATACAGGTAGTACTTACCTATAATAGTTTTTTCAAACTTATCTTTGAAATCACTCAGTATCAAGATCAATTTTCCAATTTTACTTACATCTTATTTCCCCGGAGCCTGGCATCCGCTGCAGTTGAGATAAACCTTTTCAGATTGCTGTGTAAAACGTAAAAAAAAGCATTGGAATCGCGAAGAAGACCGCTCGAAAATGTATCATGGTATATGTATATTGAATATTCATTAAGTTTTATTTATTGAACTTTTAATTATATTATTCTCTCTTTTAAGTTTTGAACTACATAATATAATTCATTTCTTCTTTGCAGTTACTGCGTTCGAAGATTCCGATTATCAATAATGAAAGCAATTGTAGATTTAAAAAAAACAAATCTTGGGAAAGTTTATTATTCCACAAAATCATGATATATGGATTGTGATTTGATACATGATACATGACTATTTTGGCATCACAGCAGCGTTAATATTAGTAACCAATAATATCCCATATTTTTTTAAGGTGAACATGATAAAAAATATCCTATTGTTTTTTATTAAGGGGGTATTTTAGTCTAGAGCAGTGTCTGCCAAATTGTTTTACTTCACGGCACACTGGTGAATGGGACTGGTACCGCGGCACACCAAATAAAAACGCTTTAAAAAGGAAATGTACATTTAAAAAAGAAAATGTGGAAAATATGTCGCGTTGATCACTATGTATGAACGTGACAAATACTTGTATGAATGTGTACATATTAAATTTATTTAAAATTGAAGAAAATGTCAATGAATAGGCATTATAATTAACATTAAGGATTCTTCCGCCGCGGCACATTGCGACACAGTTTGGCAGACACTGGTACGAATTTCGGGTGTTTTTCCGAGTTCTGTAAAAAAAGAATATTTTTCAAGTCCATTTTTTTATCATTCGTTTATTTCAGTTTTAATAATATGCTGGTAAAGTGGGAGGTCTAAAAAAGGGATGTCCTGGCCTACATGGTTCCAAGTTCCAACCCTTCTGGTCATCTGAAACAAAAAAAAACTAATGGATTCTTAATCAGTAAAAATGTCGCTATCGTCTCTACTTCGGAGAAGTCAAACGCAAGATTTTTCCGTGGCCCCCCAAAACTGTGTTGTGGCTCCCCTAAAATTATGTTTTCTCTGTGGTCCCCTTGAACCACTGCAATCAATTCAAATAATATTATATACAAATTATTGGGTACCAGGCTATTCGATACTGGAGTTGGCATCCCTACTCACGGTCGTAAATATACAAATTACGTTCACTGGTTGCATACTGCCACGTTATTTAATTACTGCCTGTTCATGTCTACATAAGTGAGCAATTTACCAGCGTGCATTTACCACTTAAAACTTTTAAACATGTCTATGAATCGGTATGGAAAATGAAAATTTGATATGCAAACTAATATAACGTCGTTAAATTGTATCAACTGATTTTCAGAGCAAAAGCGACATTTTTACAGCGTTCGTTATTGATGAGGTGAAATAATATTTACTTTAACTTTTCGGATTTTTTAATCAATGAACAATTTGCAACATCATATGTCAAATGTATACAAATTTCAATTAAATTTAAATGATATCGACTAGCCAGACAAAAGAACGTAGTCCAAAGAAGAAAAATAAATACAAGAAGCACAAAAACGTTTTTGATGATTTAGAGCAAGCCTGTGCAAATGATGGCCCACGATGAAATTCCATCCGGCCCGTTAATAAATTAAAATTGTGCAATTAAAAAAAAAACATTTGTTCGTTCATTCGCTTTGATAAATTTAGTTTTATATATAAAACTATTTAATGATAAAAATTTAGTTTAAAAAAATTCGGCTAGTAAGCCGAAAGATAAAAAAAAAATTGCAAATAATATTGGGGCACCAATTTCTAAGTCTGTTTCTGAAAGTGGGAGAGTTTTTTTATTTGCATTGATATCATTTTTAACCAGCAACATATGTGAAAAGGCGTAACAACATAAACCACACCGGCTGATGTATGTCACTTCCTTTCATAATTAAAAAACACTACTTAATTTAGCGGTTTTTCATCTGGGCCCCAAACAAACTTTCATCCCCAATGTGGCACGGACAGCCAAAAAAAATCCCCAGCCTGATTTAGAACCAAAATCAAAATATTATATATACTCAACCTTGTAGTGCACGAAGACTAATAAACAAGTATTTAATTTATGCACTCAATTAATTTAACAAATTGTTCAAGTAATAACGAAACCCATTAAAGCTTATTAAAATTGTTGTTTTAGATTTGTGTATTTTAATAATCATCGTAATGTGTATTTTAATTAGTCATTTTTATCAAATTGCCCGAAAAAAATCCAGCTTAAAATGTTCAACTAAAAATGTATTTTAAGCGTTATTTATGGTCAATTCGTGAATGGCTGAAGAATTTCTTGGGCAATAAAGACCAACAACACCGAATAGGCATATTGTTTTCAATCACTATTTTTTTATATTTCTATAATTTGACATAGGAATATTGAAAGATAAGATATGTTTATATTAGATAACGACATATCATCATTTTAGAACTGTTATGTTAAATGTTGAATGTCAGCTGAAAATATACGCCTACCATTACTCAATTCAATCACTGTCTACAAATGCCAATAATAGAAGATTGATCACATCGATATCTTATTTACTTTCGCTTTTTATTCAATTTTATTTGATTAGCGTTAGAATATGTATTGAATTGTCGCATTTCCATGTCGAAGGGGCTGTTTCGTTTACTGATACACGTATCGTTTCGACATGCCGCTCTTTAAGGACGCGCTCCTAAGGGTGTTTTTCCGCTCCGGTGGCGTTCTCAGCGGAAGCGGAAGCTCGGTCGCCTCGGGTACTTTTCAATCCAAATTCTCTCACGCCTGACTTAGCGATGTGACGCAAACCTCTGCCCCGACCCCTAAATATTTAGGTATCTCACTGACTTTTATTTGTCGTAATTCATCTGCTATAGTAGGCCTGCGGCGTATTTATCTATTCTCAACAGATTCTTACGCTTTGTTAGCTATAAAAGGGGCTTGGACAAATCCTATTTACGCTACTCACAGAAGGTAGGGAATGGACTTTATCAAACTCTTATGTATTTATGTCCAATACCAATGTGAAATACGCAGCTTAACATAAATGGACACTTGGCAAATAATTGAGAAATATAATGTTTTCTAAATAATAATTCCAAAATAGATTACGTTACGGAAATGGATAACTTCAAAAGACTTAGGAGTATGCAGGTGTTCAAAGTGACTACAGAATAACAAAAAAACTAAGGTATATGATAATCCATGCCGTTCGCCAACAGTAAGATGAAGAGTTTAAACTGATGATCTTTTAAATTGATGAAAAAATTACATGTATTAAAACAGCAGCAAAATGCGTTTATTTATATTTCAACAATATTAACTGTTGAAATAAAGTAAAAATGGGTTGAATTATAGCCCCTATTTGAAAGATACTTGCAATTAAATTGTAATAATAAATGCGGTGCGCGTATTTTTAAGATGTGGTCAAAACAATCAAATCGTGTGTCAAAAACTCTAGAAGCAATCACTGGAAAATATAAAAAAAACTCTCCAATCAACGCGTTGCCAAGGGCGACCACAATAAATAATTATCCGTTTTTCCAAGGGAGCGATTCATAGATAAGCTTTAAGCTGGGGCCTAACCTAGTCTACGTCGCCTGCGTCTCAGCATACGCTTAGTCTAAATTAAAGCTTGCCAGAAAAAATCTGGGCGTATGTTTGTTTGATTGTTGTTGACAATGAATATAATATTTTCAACTTTGTTGTTGATAATTATTATAATTCAATTATTTTTATGAGGGAATTAATTAATTGATTTAAGTTAATATTCTTTCGTATTCGCTTCATTTCCATTCAAACCGTGTGCAGATATTTATCGTTAAATTTGAATTCAGATATGAAATTTATTATTTTTATAATTATACTGTAGATAAAAAGTAGTGAGTAGCATCTATGGTAGTCACACTTAAGAGAACTCAACCGCCTAAGTAAAAATTGTCCATTTTAATAAAACTTAAAAAAGAATATAAAACATACTGGGTTATGTGAATTTTGGCCAGATTTCACTTACCGTTCGATATTACGAAATCATATTTATTGCCCGTTCATTACAATGAACATTGTGCAGGGTAAGTGAATAATTTACTTTACGTGTAAAACAGATATTATATGGTACACATAATTTGAGTGTGCTTTTTATTAAAATTGCTTATTGAATTTCACTCTCTACTGATCAGTTATTTCATTACTTCGTACACTCAACATTAATTTTGAAATTATACAAATTTACCGAGATTTGGATTTTATAAATCTTCTATCATTGAAATTACAAGATCAGATGCTACCAACCCTCATTTTATTAAGTCTTTTCTGATTGTGTTTGATACTTTTAACATAAAATTGAAATTGAGACTTTTGAATGCATTTTTTCAATACTCACACCTGCAAAATGAAAGTAAGGAAAATGGACACCTTTTTTTAATTAATACACACTCGTATATTACAAAAAAGTGTATTTTAAATGAAACTTCAGTTTCATTGAAGATTTAATCACATCATATGTTTCTACTATTGAATATATATTTTTACTGAGAGTCAGTGTGTAAAATTATATTCTTCTTCAAACTGACATTGAAACTTAATTTGGTGGTTGTGAAATTGCCAGTGGCATTACATAATCTGATAATATATCTAATCCCTGTGTAAGCATAGGGTTCTACTGAGTAAAGTTAGGTTTTGTCATCCGAATTTTTTAGCTATGTTAGTACCTGTCAAATATACATTGTTTCATTATTACTTAGCAGTGAAATTTTGAGTTCATTGTATGATACATTTTCACTGCCTGAACTAGCGAAAGAATATTTATAGATGCCTTAAAAAATATATGACCTACTTTATAGTATTTTTAATTTTAGAAAAATAAATTTAATAATTTACTATTTTTTTTCACCAAATGAAAATTTGGTATTACTAAACATTTCTATGCTATATTTATTGAACTATGTATCTTCGAAAACCGTATAAAACTGGGTTTTAAGAAATATTTGTATTCAAAAATCGGTTTTTGATTAAGTTGTTTTTTAGATTAAGATTATAACATACAACCAAATAACCCGAAAGTCTTCAATTAGTCCGCCCTGCTCCTTTGATACTTAGAAATACTATTTACAATTAATTCCATTACATGTAAATTATTTGGTGTTTAAGAATTCCGCATTCAACAACACATACGAATAATACTAATCGTTTCCATTTAAACATTCATTAAGTCACTCAACTACTAATTGTTTTACAGTAATAATTAGTTCTTTCAAATGCAATAATTTTCCAGCAAGTGTCGTTCACCTTGTTTTGACGCTGCAGTAAAAAAATACTTGCGTGTTATTCAACAGTAATTGAAAGTTTCAGAGTTTATGTATTTATCTCTTATTATGTGAAGTATACATACATCTGGAAATGTCTAAGAAGCACGATAACATTGTAATTATTTAAGTGGAAGTTTATACCGTGCCTTCCTCGGATAACTATTCCACTAAACGCAACCTTAATAACACTTTAACGTCTTTCAGTCAGCTGTATTTGCTTACTTTAACTGAAATTTAAATCACAATATAATATAACTGCACAAAAGAGTTATTCATTTAAATCGACTTTCACAATTGAGGGTTTCACAACTTGCAAACACGGCTTATTCAAAAATGGTTAAAAATGGAACTTGAATTTAATTTTTAAAAACAATGTACATTTCAAAAGTATTTTTAGTCTTACATTACTTTGGAATGATATTTTGAACGTAGGCAAGCCATGTTTGAGACTGATTTCTAAAAACTATTTTATCTTCTAAATTACATTCATGGTACATGTTTCAACAACTTTGGAATAAGTCGGGTTTGCAAGTAATACCCTCAATTTATATACATATGTCTTGACATATCGTCTATCCCATAGTTTCTCAACCTCTTTGAGCCCGTGGCCCTTTTTGAGTCTCATATATTTCCGTGTCCCCAATACCCTACAATTTTGCTCGGTGGCAGATTTTACCCAGGAGTTTACTGATTTTTCCAAAATGAAAAGACGCGATACCTTTTTTTTAGCTCTTCCAAGATTTGCCTGTGGGCCCTTTGGAACATGCTGTGGCTTCCAGAGGGTTTCACATGGCCCGCCGGTTGAGAAACCGTAGTATATCCTACCAAAAAACTTAATTTAAAACTATCATATTTTTTTAGATTTATTTGAACTACTATTATGTAAATATATTTTCAAAAGCGTTTTTAACCATTAATTAAATATGCGAACATTGTTTTCTTTTAATATTTTAACTTAAGCATTTATGAGTTGACTGCTTTTAATTAAATGAAAAAAAACCTGTCTGATGCTGTTTTAATGTCCTCGCTTAACAGCCTCTATACTATTTACACTCACTTGAGATAGATGAGAAATGACTTTTAATTAATGTCTATCACAGGCGACCAAAAGTTTTTTTCCATTATTTAGTACATTTCATGCTTACATACCTTTACTTATTTTACCTTTGTTTATTAAACTATATTATTAGCTTTGTTTGTTAACTATAGTATATAAATATAAAGGTGCTTGATTTCATTCCAATATACATATTGACAAAGTGTATTGTTTTCCAGGCATGAACAATTCATATTTTTTCATCAGTTGCAAACACCGTTATAAAGTTTTGAAATCAGTCAAATACGTGTACATATATATGTGTTTTTTTTTTATCATATGGTGTCCATCAAGAATTGACAGTGAATACTTTAAAAGTTATTGATATTCACGTGTTACATTTCATGTGTAGTTTGTTTGATTATATTATACTAAAGTTTGCGTGTATTCAATGTTATTTGTATATCTAAACGGAAAATACAAATTTGACACGGAAAATACTGAAAATGATTGAATGAAATGTGTTATGCAAATAAATGCTATAACATTCGTGGAATGATTACTAATCTAAATGGGCACATTAGAGAGAACCGAGTGGTATTTTAGAAAAAAATAAGTTAGAAGCGTTGTAATATTCTACACGTCTTAAAGTATCGTAAAAGTGAAGTAACCTCAGTTAATACAGATATAGTGTTTTCTAAGTAAAATTAAAATATGCAATCCACAAAAACACCAAATAAAGACGTCATTGTACATAAAATAAAGGTCCAAGAAAAAAGTTTTACTTGTTTACTAGTTGGCTCACTTCGCCTCTCGAGGGCTCAATATTACCTGAAACATAAATTTACTTTATCTACAATGTTTTTTTATAAACTTACTAATGAATACGCGTGCTATTGTTAACTCAAGAACGTCGCCGGGACCGATGCTTAAAAAATTCTGTTGTTCGGCCTTCAATTATTTTTTATTTGTTTCAATGAAAAAACGAAAATTAATATATAACAGAATGCTTGCCATTATTTTTGTACAACCCTAACGAAATATAAAAGTATCTTTACGTCATACCAACGTTGGCTGTTGCGTAAAATGAGATGGTTACATTTTTATGTCGAAATATGTAGATGGTTTTACACTTACCTTCAAACGTGACTATCTACAACCCTCAACAAAAGACCATAAAAGCTTCTTTATGTTCTTTTTTTCGTATTACCGACCGTAGCTTACGTATTATTTTGGTTACACAATCATTGAGATGTGTTTGAGTCTAAAACAATTTTAACGAATACCGACTGAGGTTTGGGGTGAATGAATAAGTCCAGATTTCGATACAGCTACATCTATTAATGAGACAACCATGTGAGTGCTGTTGGTAAAGATTAATCAATTTGATGGAGAGAAAAAAATGGCTACCGCTTAAGCACTGACTCCACCATTGCCATATTCACACTATGCTGGTCATAGTTAGTGAAATAGTATGCAAATAAATACTAAGCTCACGAGAGATGTTTTATTAAAATTCAAAATTATTGGATGAAATTTACATAGTGAATAACTATTTCGACATCTCTCAGAAAATACATCCACATACGAGCTCGTATACAGCTGCTAACTCACACCTGATTTCTGTAATTTAATTCTGAAACTCTTGCTCTGATGAATACCTGCATGGGACAGATTGAACCACGAACTTTTGTGTTTACTGCATACTACGAGTTAAATCTAAAGAATAAGTGATGATACCCCGTTTCCTATTTGTTTTTGCAAATTTGTCTATGGTCGAGATGAAGTCAGCGTTATAACAGGCACGTGTGAGGACAGATTACAGCTCGGCTCGTTCGTCATTTATCTCGGGGCAGTCCCACAGGACGTGATTAGGTTCCTGATAGCTGTGTCCATACGTGCAATACGACCATTCAGCCAACTAAACCTGTCCAGACTTAATTGTTATTCGTTGAACTTGCCACGCAATCAATTATATTACTCAGTTACTGTACAATTAAAATCATATTTTCTTAACACATTAATTATCAATAATATAGAACATGGCTGGCCAACTAATCTATCTCATTCTAAAATTCTAAATTAAGTAAGATAATTAATTTCATGTAACTTATTTATTTATAAAAAAAACGCGAAGAATATTGCAAGGTATATATATTATTTAGCCAGCCTCTCATCTCAGAACAGAAATACAATTATTTACAATACTCACTCCACAATTTTATAAAATAATAAGTATTTTTATTATGTCCGCTACCAATGTGAAGCATATGTACTCCTAACGGAGTTTATCTCAACAGAAGTGTTTCTATGAGAACTGCTTATTACTCAGTTGCTCAATCACTCTTTTTTCTAAAGAGAGTAGGAATATAAAGATAGGGTTGGAACAAGACCAGTGGTTAGCTAAGTGCTTTCGCTTCATCCTGTTTTTAAGATATGATGGGTGGAAGGGGGAAGTTCAAGACATCACATATATCCATGCCTTCAAACAGAAATCCAAAAATTGATTGAAATTTCAATCTATAAAAACTGTCGTTACTAGGATTCGAACCCGTGACCTTAATCAAAGCCAACGACGTTAACCACTCGACCACGTAGCCGGCAATAATTATTACTGGTATTTTTATTATTTTTATGTTGGAAATTAATTGTCATAAATTAAATGAAGAATATTGATATTTGTTACAGGTCACAGAGCGCATACAGTATTCGTGGGGGTGCATTTACCTGGAGAGAGGCGTCACTCGCATAGGCGCCATAAACACCACTCGAAAGGCGATGGAGAGAAAGGGGATGACGACGAGGAACCGGAAAGACCGCGTAAGATATATGTTTCATTTCCTATTTGCTGACATTTGCTTGTGTTGTTTCAATGTATTCACTAAAATAATACTTTGTTATATAATTTACAATACTCTTGGAGATAAAAAATAAACTTTACTCAGACCAGAATAAAATAGTATACTAGAAATACAGAAGGGTGTATATTAATTAAGGTTTACTGTTTTCTATATTATTTATTATATGTACAAATTATTGACCGATAATTTACAAAAAAATATAATATTTCATAATAAGTTTAAAATAGAAAAGCGCCTAATTTATGAGCTATAGCCTTTTCGGATTACACAATCGTAATGTAATTCTATCATAGTGTATTTATGAAGTATAAATCAATATCAAACACTATTTTACTGAAATTCTTAAAAATAAATGAAAATCAATAAACATATATTTATATTAATGTAAGGCCATATTTAGAAAAAATATTTCGCATAATCTATTCGTCATAATAACACATGAATTGCATATGCCCTTAAAATTTTAATTCATCCGCAAAAATATGACACCAACCATAGACAAGATTTATAATATATAAAAATAAACAAAAAATATTAGATATTGGCCTTGCCAGGAATCAAAGCCGTAACCTTCGGAAACTAATCGAGTTAAACCTGATAAAGCTTACAATATCGTAATTTGTATTAGCATCATAATATATTTAAATGTATTTTTTATGTTGAATTTGGAATCCTGTGAATAAATTTTATCACCGAATTTCACCTTTTGTTCGTATCAAAATATTAGGAGCTATAATCTGATATTAAAGGTTCATTTATGAACGTTACTTCATTTAAATACATAAGAACTGTATTTAACAATAAAACAATACAGAACACGTAATTGTCATAATCTATCAAAAACAGATATCAAAGCATTAAATTACTTATCTTTTGTTCTATAATATCAGTAGGAAGCCCGCAATTTGAATGGAGACACGCAATTACGAAGTTGCCATTAACATTGTTATTTAACGAGATATGTTCCACATTCAGATAATTCGATTTAAATGTTTAACAGATTCTATCAGTGTGTAATAGAAAAACTAATTGAGTAAATCAATTTCATAGATTAAATAATTTATTACAAACGTATAATAAACGAATTAGCATTATTTTTCTTATACATCCTCAATAAATATTTGAAAAACTTACCCGTTTCCAATTCAGAGCAAACAGGCGCCTGTTGAAGCATCCCAAACAGACCATGTATTTGAAAGAGCTGGTTGTAAGTCAGTCGTTCACTTTCTCTTTTCGGAGTGAGTAGGGAAACAATATCCAGTCACTGTCGCTACTCGCTACGTTCCATTTTTTAAAAAATCAAATAGGGTTGTGGACAGGAATTAAAAATTAAATACGTCTACCTATTCAATACAAATATATTACATAAACAATGTGATAAGAATGTTTCCATTAAGGGCTACACAGCACAAGTCCAACAGCGTCGACCATTCGGCTTCAGGATTCACAACTATTCTAATGTGTACAGCAAACTCTAAAATATGACTTTGTGCGAAAAATTGAATGGGTGTGATCCTCAATTAAAACTGATTACTAATCTATTTATGATAATTATGTTATAAAACAATAAATTCACTAAGCCCCTAACACAAAAAAAAAATCATTTTAGTTAGCAATAATATAAAAACCGTTTAACTACACCTCATAAAATAACTGAGTTAGTTGAGGGAAAAGCAATTTACCATTTTATAAGTAGGATAAATATTTCCAAATAGTCTTAAATCGAAAAATGTCAAATAACTGATAGTGTTTTCTTGAAAACTGAAGCGATTCAATGCCAAAGGATTTAGTTACATGAGTGATTTATCATCGTATAATTTGGCAACGCAAAAGGAAAAATATGTTTTTTTTTCTTGGAATAATTCGCAACCAAGAAATACATTAAAATAATTTCTGTTATATTTATCGTAAAACACTTTAACACGGAAATTTGTGTTGATAGTTATCAGGTGTTATCTTAGCTTGCTTATCGGTCTTCTTAAAAATCTAGGCACATGCTTCCAAAGTAGAGATGAGAATATAAAGTGCAATTTTTTCAGTCTATTTTTAGACTCGTAGCTGCATCGTAGGTGTCGTAGCAGTCTTCTACGATATTTGCCATGTTAGTCCGATAACGAGCCACCGGAAATTAAAACTTCAATAGCAAAGTCGTTATAAAACTGCAAGTAATTTACTAATCTATAGTATACACGGAACAAACTTTGTGATAAAGCAAGGGGTGTACCGGTCATTCCATGTCAATAAAAAGGGTGAACGTACATATATTCAAAACCAATAAAAATGACACTGCAAGTTTTTGTATAAGTGTGTCTTAAGTTATTATCGTAAAGTAAAACTCTTATTAAACATTTATTATTAATAAATTAAATTTATAAAAACTCTAAAAACGTTCAAAATTTCGTCATGAGATAGATATATTTTATTATTATTTTTACTGAAACTTACGTATTTTATTTAAGTAATAATTATTAATAGACTAACGCTAGTATTTCTGGTGCAGCTTTTTGATATAAGTCAATTAATTATTAACTCGCTTACAAAAAAAGTGTTAAATTTGACCTATATTACAATATAATATTCTTATATTATTTTTCTTTATTCCATATATTCGTTTCAAAATAATTTGAGCATCACTTTTGACAGTTCCTTTCTGAACATTTATGCTTGAAATATCAACATATTCGTCTGTAAGATTGCCTGTAAATATCCAATATATGTACGTAATAGATCATTCTACCGACACGAAACATGTTTGCCTCTTCATACGCTTGAAGGGTGTTGAAATATTTATTTTAATGCAATGGGCACGAAAGTGTTCAAAGGTTTTCAATTCCTTGAAGTAGCTTCTTAGATTTGTTTCAAACTTATTATAAAAATCGTTAAACTATACACTTCAAAATTTATGAGTGTTTTCAATATTATTAAATATTTTATATTTTCTAATTATTAAAAAGATTCAAATTAAAGTAATATCTTTCCAATGAGGTACTTTGTTAAACTCTGTGGATTTTCTGAAGTTAATTACTGTATTACAAGAATATCAAAAATTAAATTGTCAGTTAGAATATAGTGGGTCATATATTTAATGGGATATTTATAGTGGATATATAGGAAGGTTAATGTTACCATTATTTTTAAGGTCCCGTGATTGTAACGCGACGGAGAAGAGTAAGCATTTCGGAGGACGGAGAAATCTGTAAGATGTTTTGAAGATATCAAACGAAATTCATTTCACTTTCACTTCCTCCACTTTTCAAATAAGAGGCTATTTATAGATGTTCCTCTACCTAGTCGTTTTGTGATCGTTTTGATTTGATAAGTTATATATCATATTACTGCACCGATGTTTTATTTATTATGTTCGCAAAAAAGTGGAACACTATTTTTCTCTAATTAATTGAAACCTAATTTGTTGCCGACACATATTTTTTAGCATAACATTATACTTAAAATCGGTGTAGTAATATTTTTATGCATTTTTATGTTTTTATTTTAATGTTTATTAAATATTAAAGATTAGTTAATCAAAATTTTAAATCTTCTATAGCTTATATTTTTTTGCGTTATCGTGGTTTTCTTGAAATCTAAGCTTCAGCAGTAATACATTTTTACACTTTTCACTTAGTTTTCACGCTGCATATACATTTTCAAATATTGAATCAGACAAATATGGTTTTTAAGCCAATAGAAATTTAAAAATATAACTTCTTAACAAAAAAATAAAAACCTTATGATAAGTTTCTAATACATCAATGAAATACGATCAATAGTTTGTGCCAAATATAACATGCCTGTTATTTATGTTTGAAGTTTTATTTTTAATATATTGTATTCAATTTATATCACAGCATTTCAATTTGCTACTAACGTAAATAGAGTAATACAAAAATTAGTTTACTTCATCGTTTCTATTTTAATTTTCATGAGCACTTCATTGATCTGAACAAATTTCAATGCTAAACAAAGAAAAATTGTTGTTGAAAATCCATAATTAGAATCCAAAACTACGCCAACAATTTTCATTTACGATACGATAAATATTTAAATAAACCGACACTCGTCAGGGTAGTTGAAATATGATATAGAGGTATACATTATACCTGCGATATAAATAAACACGTTCACCAATAAATTCAGCAAGGTGAGTTTAATCATTTTTTGAACATCAATATTTTTTACTGTTTTTCCTTTCCTTGGAAAAACATTTTTAGTGACTCGATTTTAAAAATATTGCCAACACTGTTAACATCTTTATAAACAATCAAAAATTTTCAACACATACGAGTTTAGATAAATCCTTCATTCTCGCACATATAATTTTAAAATAAAAACCGAGATGATTTTATCAGTGACAACTGAAGATATAAAAATTATACGGAAAGACTCAGTAGTTACGCTACCCGCCGGTTAGAATAGTGATTTACACAAAGTTTTCAACTGATAAACTTATTATTTTTATTACAATGGTAGTAAACTTTAAACAATCACACTACATGATCTTTTTTACAAGAATATTTCCAAAAACATGCAATACTTATTTCATTTATAATTAGATAATGATTAGTATGTAGTACATATTTATATTTTTTAAGTTTTTTTTGTCTTCCACTTTAGATATACATTTTTTTTAGTTTAGAATAAAACATGCTTTATTATTTCATTTCTAGCAATATTTTGACGTTTATAAATGTATTGTTGATATTCATTACTTTGATTCGCTAAATATTATTTGAAAATGTGCCCATTAAATAAAATCTTAAGAAAATTCTTATTCAGCTTTGAAACTTTACAAAAGATTATTATTTTTTCCATTACAGTGACTTCCTCTTTCTTTCTTATTGAATATTTTATCATAAGATCGCTTTGTGAGGTTTATAATCATAAGAGAAAATACAATAGGTAGATTTTCAAAATTTACTAACATACAATAAACACAGCATGTTATTATGTGTGGGTGAAAAATCTGTTTCGTTTATTACCTGAATAGGTTCGAGGATATCCTTTATTAAATATAAAATTATATTAAAGTATTGCTAGAAGTATGACCGGGATTAATTTTTGGTATTATATCTTTAAATATCAAACGTGTTTTTGGTGTTTTCAGTTACTCCGCCCGCTCAGAGAGTTCAATTTATACTAGGGGAGGAAGTCGACGATGGCACTCACGAATCGCATCCGCTTTTCTCGGAGATGGAAGAGTTGGTCAAGGAAGGAGACGAACTCGAATGGAAAGAGACTGCGCGCTGGATAAAATTCGAAGAAGACGTCGAAGAAGGTGGAAACAGGTGGTCGAAACCTCACGTGGCCACATTATCTTTGCACTCTTTGTTTGAATTGCGAAGTTTACTACTAAACGGAACTGTCATGTTGGATATGGAAGCGAGTAATCTGGAACAGATCTCAGATCTTGTCTTAGACAATATGGTCAATGCGAACGCATTGGCTTTTGATAAGAGAGATCAGGTACGAGACGCTTTGCTGAGAAGACACAGGCATCAACACGAAAGGCGCAAGGACAACAATATGTCCAGGTTGCCCATCATCCGTTCGCTGGCCGATATTGGACGCAATCATTCTTCATCTAAAAGTAGGTTGAATTCATTATAATCTTAAACATCTGTGGGCTCAAATTTGATTTTTAGTGTACATAATATACAGAGATGACGAGGAATAAATATTATTTTTAATTTATTTTTGAAAAAAATATTATTGAACAATTCATGTAATATAATCTCGTTGTCTATCAATTCTGGGATACATAAGGTACAATTCCCGAGTTGTTAAAATATAACAATTTCAACATCTCGTCAACAAGTTTTAAAAATAACCATACAATGTTGAAGAACATAATTATGCGAATTTGGCATCTAAAATGATGAATAGATAATTCCCTGGTTTTATATTCAAGCACCAAAGATTGTACATACATATGTAACTTTGATTTTTACTAATTGTAAGCCGTATATTTGGAATATTTTATATGTTTGATGACAAAGGTAATTCCATTGCTCAAAATACTATTTGTATATTATGTATAGTATGTTGCCTAATATCCACAGCTTTCTTTTCAGGTGAATTTTATGATTTGTACATGTATATAGTGAGAATTTTCCACCGACTCGTTGTTGAAAAACAAATGTAATGTAATGGTCTTGGATCATTCTTAAACAGGCAAACCTGCCACCTCGTCGTTTCAGATGGCCATGGCTGTTATTGTGGTATATTTGGATCAGACTTACAGGAGAACACAAAGAGAAACGGCCGTCAAGGAGTCGTCTTGCCGTCGGCGCACACGGCGCTTCTGGAGGCAGGAGACCAGCGAGGCTCCTACTTGGCAGTACCAGGTATCCGCGTCGTTCGTTTGTGACTGTCCTGTGCGGGCGTCGGTTTCGACCGTCGGTCCGCTTTACGGTGCTTTTGGTAATTTCGTGGTGGCCTACTACTTCCGGGCGCTTCTTCTAACATTGTGACAAAGGGAGTTTTTGGTAACAGAAAAAAAACCGCGCAGTTTCCGCTTGTGAACCTACAGATTCCCGCCATCAGCAGTGAGCCCAGCCAAACCTGTTACTGCTGTATCTAATCCAGTCACCATGTGTGGCGTATTTGTTTTTTAACGCTTTTATTCCTACACTTATAATTGTAATATGTAATTTGTGTTAACAGAATGTGAATACATTATCACTCATCTAATATAATATTTGGGAAAAAAATGACCGCGACACACTATGCGTAACCGACGTCGCGTTAAGTCTGCGTGTTTTTATTTACATACGTGGCTGCTACATGTTTTATGCACGCACCCACATGTCATGTCGTACAAAAAATTTACTAAGTGATGGACGAAGCTTTAGTTTTAAATGTTTAAATATCGTACGCCTTACATAATTGTAACGTTAAATAAATTGAGATGTCTTACGTACATTTTAAAGAAAATAAGTAAAAACACTTCTTATTTAAAACAAATAAAATCACACATGAATGTATCTGAGGTATACTTCTCATTTTATAAACAACCAAATGATTTCAAAACGTGTTAACCTCCAAGCTATAAATTAGTTTTTGTGGTTAATTTTGGTTTGGCTTAGTGAAATATATACATCTAATGAATCACTTACATATAATATAATCGTCCATTAAAACTAATTTGAAAGTTTCAACTACTATTTTTAATGAAAATGACACCACAATAGTGCTATTTGTTTCGTCGTGTTAAAGTAAATGAAATTTCTCAACTTCTTGAGTTCTAAAGCTTGTGGCCTTATTTGTCCTTCGTTCAACAAACTTTCAGAAATAAAACTCTAAGTGAATTGATGCTGAATTTCTAGTAATAAGTTCTATGACTTTTATTATATTAGTCGCGTATGGTTCACTTCTTCAAAAGTTTCAATCGAGTCAAATAAAAAAACATCTGATTACTCATGCATAAAACTATTTTCAAAACAACTTTAAGATATTTTGTTATTTTTTCAATATTGGTCATGATAATATAAACATAATATTATGATGACACGAAATGGTAGAGAACAAACTCGTAAACCGCTGATATACATGGCTTAAAACCGTGTGTTTTCTCATTTGCCATGAAGTTAATAATTACTGTTCCGTTTCATCAACTATTTACACTTAAAATCAATTCATTTATTTTTGGGTATACTAGACAAAACTATTCAGATCACTGAAATCATAGATAGATAGCATTTAGAAAAAAAATACGTTTCCAGTATGTTTATGGAGTCTTGCTAAAATCTTTTTTTTCCCATTAAGATTACTTTTCAAATAATTCCGGAAAAATTGACTATAACAAATGTTTACTACAGATATAATAAAAATACAATTAATCCTAAGAAATCTATTGAATTTACGAATAAACGAAAAAATCCGATTTTAAAATGTATTAAGTTCTTTAAGTTGCAAAACTTTTTTATTTGCTAAGCCATTGATTTCGTATTAAAGGCTCTGAAAAAGTACATCGTGCTATTGAATATTTTTATATTAACAAATTATATAATATAATTTCGTCGTTTGACATGCAAAACCACGTTGAAAAAGTTGTTATTTATAAGTTTTTGAATAAAATGCTTTTGAATTGGTGTAATTTCTTTTGTGAAAACCGTCCATTAAAATAAATATCTAGAATTTTATGAGCACACATTCACGGAGAAACAGATTGAATGTAATCAAAGATAATTTTATTAGCACTATTGCAGACGCGTTATTGCTTACCGAACAACGGTCTGTATTCGTTGGTTGAACGATTTTTGTTTTGCCGGATACATTTTTGTCTACACCAAGTAACAATAAAATTCACGAGCCTTCCGTTTCATATAACCCCCATTTTGAGCACTGAATATTATTGTTATTCAATATCCACAAAATATAGTATTTATTGTAAGCACTAATATCCAATAAATCACTTATGAATTCGCTAATCCAAAGTACTTTTAATTGTTGGCTCGTTGTATTTTATTATCACGTGTTTTGTGTGCCGTTTTATTATATTTATTACGTATATAATACATAATATTTGCATACTTACTAAAAACACACTAAAATAAATATTAACACTTTGTAAGTAGAGGTTGTGGTGTTATTTTCATTTACAGCTTTATATGTTTGTATGTATTTGTATGTTTTTATGTTTCATGGTTATAAAAATATATTTAATTTTGGTACTACAATACTTCCATATGTATTCATATCGTATTTAATAATTATATTCATACTAATTTATTAAATAAGTTTACTATATAAAAGTACTATCTTTTCTATACCACATTAGGTATATAAAAATTACGACTGTCAAAAAAATGACTACACAACTAGTTCGTTTTTCCCAACTTTTAAAAAAGATGGCGTGTTTGTTCGTCAATAAAATTATTGAATAAAATTTGGCCCTTAACTCACGTTTCATGGTATCAGTATGTTAAGTTTACTGCTACGAATAAAAAACAAACTGCCTCTGTCGTTCGGTGCTCTAGTTATAACATAAGTCAGGATAATAAAATAATTGTTATTAGTATATTCATTTTTCTTTCTGGTGTCTAAAACTTTTGATTAATAAATGTTATATTTTCCCCGTTCTACAGCCGATTTCATCCAGCACGGGCATGTGGTTGGATTTACCACGTGGCTTGCAATGTGTCCTTCGCAAAAAGGTTCGCTCGATCACGCAGAAGAGCCTTACATCATTTTTGATACTCGAATGTTCTATTAATTAGAATTTCCATATTTTCCATCCTCTTATTAACTAACGATGAAGTATTTTCATGCTTACACACGTGTTTTTTTATACCTTACACAGCATTTTTTTCCAAATTATTATGACACAAAAATAATGATACACACGGTGAAAATGCTTTTAAAAATTCTTCACTTTAACGTTTAGTTACTATCAATATTTGTTTTTTTTCGTTTAATTTTGTGTGATTTATAGATCTATTAATAACTATTGCACGATTTTTACAGAATATATAAAGGTGTTTAGGTAATATCGAAATTATTATCCTTGACTTCTATTTCGATAAGAGATTTTTCGCATGATTAATCTTCGACACTTTTCTACTCTGAGATTTCAGACAGTCTTGATTAATAATAGCTCCGTTCGACTGTCCAAATTTACAGTGGACGACCACACTCATCCGGGGACGATCGGGGCCCCAAATGCCGGAGGGCTAAAACAAGGAGACTTCGGTCGCTATCTTTCCATACCGGGAGCGGGTAATCCGCCTTTTCAAAAACATTAATTATTTGATTTATTTTCGCGATAAATATCTAAACATCGGTGTTTTCATCGTAATGTTTAAAACCTTATTTCTTTTCCAGTTTCCAAAATTATCAGCATGGCGTTCCTTTATTTTTATACGTAAAAATAATATTATTTATTATATTTTGTGTATGTGGTATGTATTATCAGTGTGTTGGTTAATATTGTTTGTTTTATTATGTAGTTATTGTTTAAACTTACATTTTATTGTTTTTTTTTTAAATTTAGTATATGTACTTAATTATTTAGTTGGACCTAAAGGAGGGTAATTAAAAAATAACAATTAATGTACAAATCATTTCAAATGGCTTTAAAATGCTTTTATTGTATTATTTCAATTTAATCCACTGAAATCATTGTTGATAAATTACGCTTCTTCAGTCTTAGCTTTTGAGTTTGTAGGTTGGTTTTTTGAATTTGGGCTTCTTAGCACATTTGACTCTTTATATATCGGAATAATATTGTCATGTTTCAAACAGTTAGCAGTTTTTTCATGAATTGTTCTAATTTCCAGGAAATGGAAATGATGAAAACATGATCAAAAGCCCCAGCAACATGTCAATGCATCGTATTAATAGTACCGGAGATATACCAAACGGCGAAAACCACCGGGGTAACACCCACTTCATGAGAAAAATTCCGCCAGGAGCAGAAGCGTCAAATATTCTCGTCGGTGAAGTCGACTTTCTGGAGAAAACTCTATCGGCGTTTATTCGTTTAAATACTGCTACCATAATGGGGGACTTGACAGAAGTGCCAGTGCCGACGAGATTTTTATTCGTATTGTTAGGACCGAGCTCCGGTAATTCCAGTTTTCACGAAATCGGCAGAGCAATGGCCACACTGATGTCTGACGAAGTTTTTCACGAAGTTGCGTATAGAGCGCGCAAAAGAGATCACCTATTGGCGGGAATAGATGAATTCTTGGATGCCGTAACTGTTCTCCCGCCAGGGGAATGGGATCCTTCGATACGAATCGAACCTCCCGCGGCCATACCGTCGCAGGACACCAGAAAAAGACCCCAGGAAAAGTGCAAAGAAGAGCACGACGAAGAAGAAGAGGAACAGAAACAGAGAGAAGAATCTGGACTTTCTAGATCTGGGCACCTGTTCGGTGGACTAATAAATGATGTTAAAAGAAAAGTGCCGTTTTATATATCGGATATCAAAGATGCCCTCGCTTTGCAGTGTATCGCGTCGTGGATATTTTTATATTTTGCCTGCCTGTCACCCATCATCACGTTCGGTGGACTTCTGGGAGAAGCGACTGGAAAGAATATGGCAGCGATGGAATCGTTAGTTTCTGGATTCGTGTGCGGGTTGGGATATGGATTTTTTTCAGGTCAACCTCTAACAATATTAGGCTCTACGGGACCGGTTCTTGTATTTGAAACGATAGTATATGAGTTTTGTAAGAAAGCAGACTGGGATTACATGTCCTTCAGGTTATGGATAGGAGTATGGATTGCCATAATTCTACTTATATTAGTTGCCATTGATGCGAGCGCTTTAGTTTGCTACATTACAAGATTTACAGAGGAAAATTTTGCAACTTTGATAGCATTCATATTTATTTACAAGGTAATAACCATTTCCATTTTATCACATATCTTTCTTTGAAAAATTGGAAATTTGGGAAAGGAAAATTTATAATATTATATAAACCCTACTCACACATTGCACTTTTCAACTGAAAATACACAAAATTAAGCAATCGAATATAGCAACAGTACAGTCTACAAAATACCCCACTCAGTGGCGGATTAAAGACCGATTAATTTTGTTCTTCCCGATAAACCTCAAATAAAACTATATTCAACTACAAAAAAAATATGATTTATTGAAAAATACTATGATTTCATTTTGTTCTACATAATCATTTATATTTTTACACACATAAAAATTATCTTTTTAATAAAAAAAATTGTTGAACATTTTTTTACCCATCACTTGAAATATTTATATACACTAACTTTTAATTTAACAAAGTGACTCAAGCTCAACTCGAGGAGAAAACATACTCATTCCCAAAGACTCGATTTTGTAGGCCTAACTAGAACCTTCAGATCGCTAAGCGGAACACTGCATTCATTATTCCACTAAAAATAATATTTAAAAATTAAATCAAATATCTCAACTTTCTACTAATATACAAGGCCACTAATAAATGGTGAAAAATAAGTTGTGACACCTTTTTGAATATTGAACAACTCGAAGAGTGTTAATGATGTACTAATCTGAAAATGAAAAAGCGCCAGAAATTATAAGATATATATAACCGTTCGATATTTGCAACAAAAATGTTGAGCATCATTTTGCACTTTGGAATATTGGTTTTCTACTGATACCCACCCCACGATGATCTACTGCTGCGACCACTCGTTAATAAAGTTGATACGCAAAAGTAGATAAATCTATAAAACCTTATCAACAAAATACATCTTAGTAACATTCCATACATTCCTAGCTATGAAAGGTTTTTCATTCAGTATAAGTTTTGAGAAGTAGAATTATATTAAGAATGTCATCACTCTGTTTTGTTTTTCAGGCCGTGGAGAATGTGATTGTAATTGGTAAAAAGTTTCCTGTTAATACCCATCCAAATGACATAGTCAATTATGAATGCTTTTGCCTACCTAGTAATGAATCAAATGTTGAAGAGGATATAAATTGGACATCAGTTGACAGAAAAACTTGTCTGGTAATAAAATATTTAAGATCTATCTTTTTATTAATAATACCCATCCATATAGTAAATTCGCACGCGCTAGGGCTTCCAATTAACCGGACATTTAAACTAACCGGTTTTCGGTTTTTTTCAAATAAATAAACCGGGTAACCGGTTTAAACCGGATTTATTTTCAAAAAACCAATTTTATTACCACACTAACCAATGTTTCAAAAAAAAGTATTTTGATTACTTAAAAAACAGTCAATAAATGCATAAAATTAGAAAGTAAATAAAAATATCGCTGTTTTCATTTGAGAAGGTCACGGGTTTGAATCCCGGCACAGACAATTTTATATATATTTTTTGAATTTATTAATCAATTTATGTTTGTGATGTTTTGAATTCCCCCCTCCGACCCGTTCTATCATGAGCACGAAGCGTAACGAGAGCGATTAGCTAGTCACTTTTCCTGCTCTAGCCTTACCCTTCGATTTTTACTATCTTTGGAAAAAAGAGATGTTGAGCAGCTGAGTAACAAACAGTTATCGTGAAAACACTTGAGATAAACTCCACCAGGAGTCCATATGCTCCGGATTGGGCATGGTTAAAAATATTTTTTTTTAAAGAAAATATTTATTTAAAAATATTTAAATTGTCATTTAAGTGTCCTCAAATAATGATTTTTCTGGTGTTAAGTTTGTTTTAAGCAATAAAACACTCCTTTATACTAATTTCACATTTATCATTTTAGAAATCAGTTGAGAATACTCGTCATGAGTGAAATATAACTAAAATAAAAAAAAACATTTTTTATTGAAAAACTATGTAGTACATATTGTATATTAATATACTTTATTATACAGGCTTAGAATTAAATGAACTTTCGGTTAGATCATTTTTACTTATATGTATGTAGTGTAGTTTCCCATAGAACTTAGTTTGGCTGGAATATTTTATTTTTAAACTAAAATAAAATATAATATGCACAGATGGTTGTGATAGCATATTTAAAATATATGAAATATGTGTTTTGTGATATTTTCAACAAAATCAAAAATCAAGTTCACTTTGTACCAGTTAAAACCATCCAACAAGCGCAATTATTTTATAACCCTATAATATATATATCCTATTATAATAATTAGTAATTTTGTCAGTAACTACCAATTTTCACCATTCGCAAACATGCATTCGTATCATTACGATTGTATGCATAACATTGTCACATGTTTAAATAATTGTTTAAAAGAAATGTAACGCATATTCAGCTAGTGTTCAATTGTATAACACTTCGAATACCTTTTTACTCGTCTTTTGTTTGCCACATGTGCATTTTGGAAAGACACCGACCCCTTAAAGTAGCCGATAATTTATGGCACCGATTGTTAGAAAATAATAAAAAAAACGTTTTAAAATTGAATTGTTTTATAACTTGAAAGATATAATAAAACATAGGCTTGGTCACTTAACCTTTTTATATATGTATGCTGCAAAAAATTGGATACAAATAACCATCTTGTTATGTTCAGGTACCTACTACTTTCTCGGAATAATAGCAATCGTATATATTATACAATATTTAAGTTCCATATCCAATATTATATTGTTAATAATTATAAATAATCCGACTAATAAAGATCAAATGAATACGTGAAAAAAATGTAGATTATAAATTTTTGTTTACTAATATTTAAATTGCTTTGTAACAGTACAAGTTTTCGGCTCAAATATTTTTTTCATTTAAAAGATATAATGATGAACGTATTTTTGGTTCAATAAGGTTCACTTGTCTTATTATCATTGATATTTTGCGAATCCTTTCGTATTACAGATATTTGATTGAAATCAGTATAGTTGTCCATGATTTCGACTAGATACTTGTTATTAATATGTCACAGAAAGTAGACAATTGAACAGTAAAATACTTTATTATATTGTACTACTTATAATACTATTATTATATAAAACATTTTTAAATATTTATACTCTACATATGAATAGTTAAATAAAAGCTCGTGGTGTTCAAAGCAGACAAATATTTTTAATTAACCCGGTTAACCGCCCAAAATAAACCGGTTTTCGGTTTTTTTCAAAACACCCGAAAAACCGGTTAATCGGTTTCGGTTTAAACCGGTTTGGAAGCCCTAGCACGCGCCCATGCAATTCTAAGCCGAGGTGTAGCGAGAGTCCTGTTCTATCCTTCTATTCTTACTGTATTCAAAAAATAGTGGTGAAGCGACTAAGTAACATACCGTATATATATATATATATTCTACTAACTAACAGAGTTGAAATTTTGAATTAAATTTGATAAATTAAATGACAATTTTTTGAAGTCATTCAAGATCAACTTGAAATGTCTATGTCTAAGATTAAAAATAAAATTTTAAAAATCTAAAATTTATATTGACCTTGCCGGTACTTGGACTTGCTTGATTGCTAGGATGAGTTCTTACCACTGGACGAATAAATAAATAAAAAGCAGCATTTATTAGCCGATAAGCCATACAATCAAACAAATATAAGCAAAATGTCGGGTCCATGGCACAGTGTTCAACAATGTTGGCTTCTGTGCCAGTACGAACAGCATTTTTCAATTGACTTATCAATTTTCTGTTCGAAAGCATGAATGTTTGTAATGTCTAAAAATTCCCTCCCCCCTCCATAATTCTAATCCTAAAATAAGGGAGTGTAGCAAGAGTGATTAGCCAACCACTAGTCCTGCCCTTGCCCTATCCTTTCTGTCTATATTCTATTCGAAAAAAAAGATGCGTTGAGCAACTGAATAACAAGCAGTAGAATAAAAAAACTTCTGTTGAGATACCTCTATTAGGAGGCCATATGCTCCACATTTGGAGCGGACATTGATTTAAAAAAAAAAACAAAATAAAATTGTACATACCAGATTCAATCATATTTACAATATCCTGATTATATCACTAATTAAGATTAAACTTTTTTTAGGTTCTTTGATAGTTTTTATGTATATAATATGTTATATTGCTTTTTGTAACTAGGCTCCCCATTTGATCATTGCTTGGAAAATGAAATTCAAGTCTTATTTAATTAAATTATATTCAAACTGTAATTATTTTTCTTAATAAAAATGAAAAATGATTTTTTGCATAATATAATTGGAAAAAATAAAATAATGTTCAATTGTATTTTGTAGAAGAAGATCATATGAGATAATATTCCATAGCTATTTAGAAAACATTTAAAAATCATGTTACTTACTTGTAGTATCGAGGTGACGATTAATATTGTGCAGACGAAAAAAAACTATTCAAAAAAAATCTTTTTTAGCCCTGAAGCTGTTCCAAATAGCATTATAAAACAGATGTATCAGTCTAAGCATTGATTTTATTTTCATATATGTTACATGAAAGTTTGTGAAAATAGATCTTCTTTTAGAATTTCTACAAATTTTACTGACGTTTATACGCTTTATTTTTTCAGATTAATAATGGCACTCTAGTAGGATCCGGTTGTGATACAAAAGCTTACGTGCCTGACGTTTTCCTAATGTCTATTATATTATTTTTGGGGACATTTATAACATCAGTGCAACTGAAAGATTTCAAGAACTCACTTTTCTTCCCATCCAAGGTAATCAATATTATAAAATATCTTTCTAATATCTAAATTAAGGGTGAGTGTAGCGGTCTACAGCGACATCTATAATTAAAATATATTACGAAATGGCTTATTTACATATTCGTTTAATTGATGGAATCTAGTTTAATAGGATTTTCAAAACATCCCATTTGAGTTAAGCATTCCTTATTATTATATTCTAATAAAATTATCTGTAAAAATTGAACAGGGAGCCTGTGGCACACTTAAGCAATGACCTTCTATTTTTTTCAATAAAAAATATCATCTCAACCAAAACGCACTATTTATTTTTGAAAAATTTATTGAACGTGAATTATTAATGTAATATTTTATATTAAAAAACAATTCTTTGAATTTATAAATCCCTGATGGGGTCATACTTATCCCATAGTAAATGGAATTTCATTATAATTCAATTGTACTTACATCAACACAAACAATATTTCAGCATTTTGCTAAAAAGCTAAACATAAACTAATTCTTAATATAAAAGTATACAGAGCTGATGTTTAAAAATGATAATACTATTAAATGTTTCAAATTGTTTACCAAGCAAAAATCTTATTGACCTACCTGCAAACCCTTGAATTGTTTTGGATTAATAAAAATCACATTATTTGTCTTCTAAAAATATTCATTTAGAATTTCAATTGCTTTTATAAAATAAAATTAGTAGAATTCAGTAAGCAATGCTTCATTAGATAGACTATTAATTTAACGCAGTAGATCTTATTATTTTAATCAACACAGCCACACTGCATTACGTCCATCTTGTGCTCATTTGCGGCAAGACAATGGTGATGGATGATGTCATCCATGTGCACTACACTTATTGCACATTTGGATGTGTCACCTCTGAATGTGACTTCAGCTATGTGGTGACAACTATAATCATGTTACAAAAATTTCATTTTTCAATAGGTTCGTCAAGTCATAAGTGATTTTTCAGTAATCATTGCGATTCTGTCAATGTCGGCGCTTGACTTTTATGTCGGTATCAACACTCCAAAGCTGGAAGTACCGGGAGAATTCAAGCCGACCCTCACTGGCAGAGGTTGGGTTATCTATCCATTCAATCGCAACCCAGTGTGGTCAGCAGTGGTCGCAATATTGCCAGCACTTTTAGGAACTATCTTAATATTCATGGATCAGCAAATTACAGCAGTCATCGTTAATAGGAAAGAGAACAAACTAAAAAAAGGTTGCGGATATCATTTGGATCTGTTCATACTGTCTATACTGATTTTGGTCTGTTCTGTGATGGGTCTGCCTTGGTTCGTTGCCGCAACAGTATTATCTATCAATCACGTAAACTCGTTGAAGTTGGAATCAGAATGTGCAGCCCCCGGTGAGAAACCGCAGTTCCTAGGAGTGAGAGAGCAGCGAGTTACTCATATTTTGATATTCTTCATGATCGGATGTTCAGTTTTGTTGACTCCGATGCTCCGACACATTCCAATGCCAGTACTCTTCGGTGTCTTCTTATACATGGGTGCTGCTTCACTCAAAGGACTTCAATTCTTTGATAGAATACTCATCATGTTCATGCCTCCAAAATATCAACCGGACTACATGTTCCTTCGACAGGTATTGAAAAAAAAAATCATTGCTATAATATTATTATATTATATTTTTAAACATGAAACACAACTTTTAAAAAAATTTAGTTCTATTATTAAGAGAGTATTTTCAAACGATTTAAAATTTTAATTTACAGTTTAATGTTGTAAGATAAAATCATTTGATAACTACAATTTATGCTTTGATGTGTTAATTCATCTCACAATTAATTTCAGGTACCAATAAAGCGCGTCCACATGTTCACTCTGATTCAACTGGCGTGCCTTATTTGTCTATGGCTCATCAAATCGTTCTCATCGACCTCCATCCTGTTCCCTCTTATGTTGGTTGTGATGATTGGCATTCGAAAGTCTCTGGATTTAGTGTTCACGAGGCGGGAACTGAAGATTCTTGACGACGTTATGCCAGAAATGACCAAAAGAGGAGAGGATGACATGCGCCATCTTGGAGATGTTGAGGTGGGCTGGGGTGCTAAATTACTTGGCTATTTTAAAGGGAAATAGTTAACTAATAAAGTCAAATTTGACACAATGTGTGACATAAGTCATCAAGCAAGTCTTGGACTGGTTTTAAATAGGTATTGTATATATTAAACACATTGTTTTGTTAGAATATCACTAATTCATCTCATGATTTTAAGAAACCGGTTTAATTAAATGAATCGACAAACTGTAAAAATTAATAAACTAGAAAGATAACTGTGAAGTCAGCAAACATTGAATTGATTGTATAGCATACACTTTTCCACTATCCTCAGCTTAGAGTATAAAAATAAGGTAGAATCTCAACACAATAAGCTAATGTGGGGATTTCCGTTAAAGCCAAAAGTTCGTTATATAAAAGTAGGTTTTCAGAATTATTATTTTTTAAGAAAATAAACGGCACAATACAAAGCCGATAAACTTTCCGTCAATAGGTTTAAAAATAAGTTAGTATGAAAACTATAATTCATAGAAAGGTTTTCCGCTATCAAATAGAAATAAATATAAAACTGAAAACTTTTTTCCGAAAATATATTGTATTTGTTTGTAGGTATGAAGTAAAAAAATTATTAAAACACCAAAAAAATCCTGTTTATTTGTCTTCGGATGATCAATTTTTTTTTGTAATATCAAGGTTCTTCTGTATACATAAACTACACCTTTCAGGAGAGTGTTTTATTATGTAATTTCATTACATTATTCCAAAAAAACACAAACGTTTTTGTATTTGTGTGTAATAATTCAGTGGTTTTACAAGATTCACAGTTATAATATTTTGAATCTACATTTAGAGTTTTGCTTTTGCGTGTTGGAGTGAAATCTCATTTTTGGACTTGTGGTAGTGTTGGAGTTTTGTACTCTAAGCTGACAAAGTGTAATTATTTGAAAGACACATTCCCACCTACTCCGTTAAAGCAAAAAAAGTAATATGGGAATATGAAGCCATTATAATAGGTATATATGTTTATGTTTATACACAGGAATAAGAGATACACAATAATACTGCTTAAAGATGTCATAGAACTCTAGCTCTATATACGGCCTAACACAACCTATGTTTTCATATTTTTGGTGGTCCAATTTATAGTAATTAGATATTTACCCATTTTTAAAGTTTCTACCTTGTATTGATGTACTAAGTGTTACCTCCATATAATATACTCCCCTACAATATTCATATTAAATCCACAATATTAAACAATAGCAATTAATTGATATCTAATAATAAATATAGTGCCCGTAGGCAATTATCGTAAAAATTTGTATTAATATTGTGCATTACATCAATATAAATACGAAATATCTGTAGTCATTGACATTAAAAATGATAAAGATATAGGAAGTCTGTTGCATGAGCACTGGCCGGCCCTTTATTTCATTGGCTGATTTATATCAAATAATCAGGAATAGATATTAACTAACAATGAATAATGGTAAATTGAAACAAAGTGTTCTGTTTAGTTCTGACGATGGCCCAAGCCGAAATAGATATCAACTAATAAATATAAAAACTGTAGAACTAAATACGTTGCTATTTTTACCCTATTATAATGGAGTTCTACCAAGTAAATGCCAAGTCAATAAATAAAACAAAATGTGCCTGTCACACTGACTAAGTCAATTTAAATATAATATAGTGCAGGAGCAACACATTGGAGTTGTTCATTTCTGCATACTGAAAACTTTAAATACAAATCCCAGCATCAAAAAATCTTATCAGTTAATTTTTAGATTAATTTAGTTTATATAAGTGTAGTAAAAGTTTTGAGAATGGAAACAACCTAATATTAAAAATTGCTACACATCTGCAGTTACAGAAAATGTAAAATTTCCAGCGATGACATTAAGAAGTAAGATTTTTATTAAACTATTTTTTTACTAATTATTTTGTAAATATACTGACAATATTTGTGTAGTTAAGATTTTTATTATCGCTGACAATCTTAAGGAGCGGTGCTATAATACTATAATTTTTAATTCAAAAATACCTATTAAATATTAGGTTCTCAAATTCTCAAATTTATTAGGTTCTCTAAATACTCAACATGATTTTTACGGTTGTCATAGCATACATGTAATGATTGTGATAATTGTTCACTAAGTTGTAAGAGTAGATCTTTTATGATTTATTTAACCAATCAAAAAGTGCATTAGAAAGAGGTTATTTTGAAACAAACTGTCAAACTTAGCGTAAGATCGTTAAGTAGCATGTTTATGTCATAACAAGCACTCGAATATGTAATGTGAGTGGACATGATTAATCAAAAGTAAAAAGCTTGAACTAATAAAACTAAATTATATTAATCGTTGGCGTTTGACAGATTGACTATAACAGCAGTGAACACAACTGCAGTAATTCAAAAGAGTGATATTTAATTAATGTCAAGATCCTAATAAATTTGAGAATAGCTCCATTTAAACGATAACATATTATATTTCCATCATACCATTCAGTTTTAACAATTTGATAATGACGTTGATTATCAGACTCGATGGAATCTTAATAACCTTGATTATCAATGTCACTTCGGTATCCTCATTCAGAAACCTTAACGATGCCTTTTAATAGAGTATTATTGTTGACTTGTGTGATGATTGTCAATTATTACATTTACAGGTGCACAATGATCCATGATTGTTTCATTTAACTTAATAAGCCACAATATGCCTTTTCCTTAAAAAAAACATTGAGTTAAGAAAAAACAGTGTCTTAGATAAAATATAAACGTATTATACGAATGGATTCTAATCACCCACAATAATAAATTTTAAAATCTATGATAACGTGGCTTAAAATGCATTATTATTTACCCACCAATAAATTCACTATTAAAGCTTTATCAAATTTCTTTAATTTTATTTATTAATTATTCTAGGAAAGAAATTAATTTATTATTTTATATTTTACGGGTTTATTATTTTAGACAAAATAGCTTTTGTAAATATCATCTATTGATTCTTTTTATTGTTTATATACATAGCCAAAGTTAAAATTATAATTTGTAGTCCCTATAGTGATATTATTTATGCAAGACTTATGATGTCTAGCTGAATGAATTTCTTTACACTGAAATTAATATAATTGAATCACAATCATAATGTGATAACTTGGTAAATAAATAATTGTTATTGTTCCGGAAGAGGAAAATGTGTAATGAGATGAATGAAAGTATGTTTTTTCTTGCTAAGTTGTATTATTAGATCTGCAAGCCCAAAGGTTAAATTTATGGTACCTGTGTTCAAGAAACGCATTAGAGAATAATACTACAAATACAAAGTAAATATATTATGATATTCCATAAATAATATATGTATGTGACTTAAGGACTTTCAGATCTACTCATTTTTAAGTGCATAATATGTAGAGATTTTAACCTAATTGTATAATTTACGTGTTTCGCATTTATTAGGTCTTGATTTTATATTACATTATGATTGACATAAATATCTACATTGATCAAATCGACACCTGCAATGAACAAGGTTGGAACTACAAATTTGGCAACATTTCAGTAAAGCCATCATAATGTTGTGATTGACATCACAATGTTTTGTTGATTGGAAGTTACGACAGTTAATGTCTTCAAAATTTGTACTATTGTATTTTTTTCTATTGATTTTATCAAAACTTAATAAAAGTTATTTTACTCAAACTACCAAAAATGCAGCTCTGACATTTTACATAGGAGGTGTCAAAATATTAAATATTGATGAGAATATATAACTTTTACCGATTTAGATAATAAAGTAAAGGAATGAGTTTTCAGTATTGAAAAAATCAGTTGAAAAGCTGTGCATTTTATTTAATAAGAAAGTCAATTAACGCCAATGATGAAATCAATTAAAACCTTTGGTAATAATATGTTTTACAAAATAAAACAATATTAAAACTCTTTGAAAACAGATTAACTATGCTAACTCTGTCAGCTGACAGTGTTATGTGAGAATTCTCTCAAGTCATATGCAGAAATAGTTTTTTGATAAAATGTTAGTGACAAATAGCTGTGAAATTAAAATTTGTGCAATTTGAGACCAAAATTTATCACAGCACTCACTTTATGATACGAGGAAAACTATAAAAGTGCTTGAAGAAAATTGAGGAGTTCTTTGACACACACACAAATTAATTTATTAAGCAATGTATTATTTAAGTAGCTAATATATCTATTGTACCTATTGATGAATGAAAGTATTAATGTTAACAGTGGGATGTGTTTCAAATACAAACAATTCATAAAAATTGTGTCCAGCCATTTTTTTTAAAATCTAAATTAGTAGAAGGGTGAAGTGCGGATAGAAGTCCTGGACCCTAAAAGGATGAATGCATTATCCACAATCTAAATGCTTGTCGTTCCTTAAAGAATAAGAATTACATTTGAAATGAAAATCGTTTTAACCATTTTACAGAACTTTTATTTTAAAAAATTGTAAGCATAAGTCACACATTGTTGTTCACAATGGTTGTAACGGTTAAATGTTTACATACCCTAAGTATGGGTACAATTAATTTTATTTATCTACATATATTAGATAACCCACTGTAAATATAAGACAATATTTTATAATCACAATAAAACCAAATTAACTTTTAAAAGCCCATGTCGCATGTGATTGTTCTATTGTTTTGCTTTTCAAAAAAATACTACTTAGATTTTTATTAACTGCATATAAATAAATGTAAATGAGTGATTATTTCGAAGATTTTTTAAGTTTTTATAAAGGTATTATGGTACGGTGGCAAGCTTTGCCAGTTGCATTTATGCCTAGAGAACAGAATTTTTTATTACACAATATTTAAGACATTCTTTCTAACAATAAATAAGTAACATAGTTTATAATAGTATTATTTTTTTTTACATAAGTTAATACAAATTATACAACTTTCAAAGCAAATGTGAAGCGGGGCATCTATCAGCATTTTACCCTGATAATATTATTGACGAGATTTTAACTACAGTATACTCCCGATTATCAGTACATGAATGTATTTAAAAAAAAAATCATTGGACTGAAAAGGTAACTTCAAGCCCTCATCTGGATGGGTAACCGGATTTAAAAAGTGACATGATATTCATGAACTTGTAATTCAAGAAGAACGTCTCAGTGAAGATGTCGCAGCCGCTAATAAATTCTACATTCAATTTTAAAATGTTAAGTAGTGGTTAGAATATGATTCGTGTGATCCAGGTTTTCAAATAATGAGTGGCACAGATATTATTTCCAATCTCATTCAACAATAGAAGAATAAGTATGAGGATAAAAGCGAGAAATAAAAAGTTACCAATCGGATTTGTCACAAAACGGCCCTGACGTTGATACTGTATTGGAGTACGATAACAATATAATAACTCTAGTTTAATAATCGTTTAAAGATTCAATGAGTATTAAACATGTCAAAATACTTGGCTGCTTTAGAAACGTATAATATATGGCATAGTTGGAATTATCCGTGTTTTTCGATTATCCATACCACCCCTTCCCATCATTAGCCCGGATAATCGGGAGTATACTGTATTTCAATGAAACTCAACAAAAAAAAAATAGCTACAACTTATAATGCATGCACTAAAGAAATTACATGTTATGCCCAATTAACCACAGAAAGCTCATGTAGAAAGTTCTCATGTTGTATGTTACCACTTTTGTGTTGCTTGATGTGTATCAATTCACCTCCCAACATTTAAGTGTTCCTATACGAGTTTGTTATAAAAAAAAATGATAAGCTACTAGACCATAGGCTCCCAACCTTTTTCGGGTGGCGACCCCTTTTTATAAAAGCCATGTGACCCACGACCTCGATGCAATTGAAAAAGGCATTTTTTTCAATAAGGTAATTTTAGTTGACTATAGTTTTAGTTTTGTTGTTCAAATCCAAAATCGAAAAAAAGTTGGCGACCCATAGGTTGGGAACCCGTGTACTAGACGTTTCTGTAAATGAATATTTAAATAATACTGAATTACAAAAATTGATTCGTTCGTGATAAGACATCGACTGTTATGTCCGGCTGGAAATATTTTACCAATATTGAGCCTTATTTGTATGCCTTAGGAAAACAATGCCACAAAATATTTTATACCCTCGATAGTAATTGTAATTTTTTCTAATTATTGTATTTTCTGTTTTCAAACTACTCTAAATAAATTATAATGAATTTTATTTAAATGAACCCTTTTATATATAAATACCTGATGTTAAATTATTGGCATAAACTAGATTGTGTCTGATCTAGGGATTACGGTCCTGGGGTCCCGCCTGTTGTTATTACACATAATTTTGGGAATATTAAATATTTTTCAAAAACTCTTTGAATAGGGATTTAAATTGTAGAAAAATGAACAAGAATATCACAGGAAAACGAGTGGTTGCGTTGTTACATATACATAAAATCAAAAACCTATATTTCGTTGTATTCAGAATTCAAATCAAGAATATAAGAAAAATGAAAAATGGGGAAGCAAAAATACAACTGCTGGTTGATTATATGCATTTTGAATTTGTGTTAGAAAAGTGAAAATAGTAATATGAAACTTTTCAAATTTGAATTGTTAAAATTATGTACATTTACACAAGTTTTGTGACTGACAGTTCAAGTTCATCCATGCACTTGAACGCCTGAAGATGCCGAAAGGCGGAACCCGGGTCGTTAGTGACAAAAATTGAGGACATTTAGACACTCTTGTGCTTAGTCCACCAAAACTCAACCGATCGATACCAAAACGATGCTCTTTTCCTTTATTAAACATGATCAAATTGAATTATTTTAAGAATCAGACTCAATATATTATTGTCAAACAGGTTTGATTTCAGTATCCCTGCTCTAGTTGATGTATATATTTTTTAATATTTTCATTGTGTATAAAATTCATATTGATTTTTTTTTTTTTTAAATGTATTCCACAGTCACGTGATTAGAAAAACAGACTAAGATTGCAAGGCCAGCATTCCATAATAACTATTAGCCTCGATGAATTGTAACCAAAATGTGTGTATTGTTATTTTATTAGTTACCTGTCTTGTGCCAAATGAATAAACTTATGTTGAGTACATATTGTTAATATTTTTATTTGTTCTTTTTTTATTTAATTACCACATCACCATCAATCCCTCATCATAGATCATAAATCATTAGGCATTATATTGAAACCTTGTTAACTTAGGTCAAAAAACTTTCAAACGGTACATATTTCAAATTAAGCGGTGGATCATCGATTTATCATTTTCATAAGAACTATTTAATTTAAACAAGAAATACACTATATACATAAAAATGTACACATATTATACACTATACATGATTATAAAAGTATAACATTGATACATAAAGCTTCATAATAGCATTTTTTTGTTTAGGTTATTTTGCAACGATAATTTTGCTACAATATACATAATATACAATTAGGGGCTTAGGGTGACAAGGGTGAAACTACAAAAATATATTTATTTATTGTCTATTTTATTATCTATTATTTATTTACAATATTTTTTTAAAACATTATTATTAAGGCAAACTTTTCACCTCTCAACTGCACTTTTTTACTGTTAAATTTATAATTATGTCTTGAATACAAAATTATTTAGACAAAAACTTTTTCTGCATTTTTCTCAAAACATGTTTCTTAGTTTCGCCTTTGTCGAATTGTGGGGTTCTTAACGATTTTTTTATTTTTGATTTAGTAGATTGCTCTAACTATTTATAACTCCTTTCTCAATAATGCTACTTCTTGTATTACTAGTACCAGTAGTAAGGAACATATTGGGTATTTTTATACCTAGAATCAGTCTGTTTTGGATAAAATGTCAAAAGTTAAGTATTGAATATGGTGCCTAACTACAAAACCCAGTTGTTAAATGCATCCTTTTTAATACAATCTAGTGCAGCGGTCAGCAAAGTGTGATCTGCAAGAAAATCTTGGTGGTCCACAGAGAAATCTGACATTATTTTATGAACTTAATGCATTTTTAGACGCATTTGTCATTTTTTATTTCAATATGTAATATTTAACACAAAAGTTGAATTAGTGATCCGCTGGATTAAAATTGTGAATTTAGTGGTCC
Source organism: Himalopsyche anomala (assembly GCA_031772345.1). Taxonomy (NCBI): domain Eukaryota; kingdom Metazoa; phylum Arthropoda; class Insecta; order Trichoptera; family Rhyacophilidae; genus Himalopsyche; species Himalopsyche anomala. The sequence goes on along the minus strand of CM062824.1, from coordinate 6,200,721 downwards.
GTGAGCCCAAAAAGTTTGCCGACCGCTGATCTAGTGTTCAAACACCTAGCTATAAACAGGCATTTGCATTAATATTTTGATAGAAGTATGTCAATAATTGCACTGAATGCTTTTTATACAAATATAAGAATATTTAATGGACTGGTAATGCAATCATATTTAATCCACTTTATTCAACTACAAAATTTCTTTTGTGTATGTATTTGGAAAGACAGCATTGAAAAAAACTTTACAATGATAAAAAAGGTGGTGTTAAAAACTATCAAATTGAATACTATTCTAATCAAAACAAAGAGTCATGATTATCTGTTAAAATATTAGTCTGAGGAATAAAAAATAAAATGTGTCATATTTTTTTGCAATTTGAATAGGACTTGAAATAGCAAATCTAAGAAAATGATGGCTCGAAGTTCTACTCCAATGACTGAGAGTGTTAATATAGTCAAAGATTATTTTTATGTATCTATAATGATGATTATATTACAGTACTCTATTAATCGCTTTTTTTCGTTTATTAACAATTATCTGAAGGACTACAACAACTACTGATTGCACAGAAATGTCACAATTCAGAATACCTTTAAATGGATTCCAAAAATATTTTCACTGTCGTCATAATTAGGAAAATAGGATGAAAATATTTTTGTCTAGTTAGAAAGCTTTACGGTTTAACCTATTTTTTTAATTCTTCGTCTTATTGTAAGGTAAAATATCTTTCTCATATAACATGACCGTCAATTGGTCTATTTGACCTAATTATAAAATTTATTAGTTATAAGACCTAGGTAAGATAAAATTATAAACAAAAAGTTTAACAATAAACATTGTGTAAAATATCAATAACATAAAATGTTTATTCAGTATTTAAAGAACTTTTCAAGATTCATCTTGGATATTTAATTCATTCATCGAAATTCAAGTTTTTTTATTCAACAATACCATCTGAAAGTTATTATATGTGAAAACTATCCTAGGCATAAACACAATAAAACCTATTTGAAAACAATTTTATATCTAGCGTCCTATTTTTTCAGGACGTCTCAATCGGGAACCCTCCCCCGTATCCTGGAAATCTACAAATCCCTCTCACCAACGGTAACATCATGAAAATCCCCATTACATCTATAAATATCTCAGAAGAAGTGAACAAAACGGCTATATGGAAGCAAGTGAATAATACTAATTCTAAAAACAGTCTATCTCCGAATAGTGAAACTAACAAAGCAGAGAAAAAAAGTCCCAAAACTAATGGGTAAGCAATTTTTTGTGTTTTATATATATATATATATATATCAATGACAATATATTAAAATAATTACACAATCAACCAAGAAAGCAGAATAAAGTAACGACTATTTCAATTGCAAAAATTAATTCTGAAAATCCTAATAATGTTCAAACAAGATTATTTCTGCTTTATATAAATTGGGGACACGTTATTCCATTATTTAAAAATAAACTGAATTTAAAAACTCTTCGTATTTCTTTTTCAGATCAAAGCTTAAGAAATTGACAAAAGAGGTTCAGTCTGAAGTAGACAAGCGTCTATCTACAATGCCCGAAGAAGACGAAGATGATTTCCCCATAACGGTGAAGGTGGGAGAGTATACTTCTGATTCAAGGTTTTAAGTGTGGCCCAAAAATAGCCGAATATGTGACTTACCAACTGTGAGAATGTTTTTCACCTTGCACAACCAAGCATTGTAGCACCCTATTACCTGAAAACCCATGCAAACGGGCACTTGTTTTGTGCACTTTGATGTTAATATCAAATCAATGTAAGTAGAAAACGAGAGTATATCCCTAAGGTACTGGGCAACCAGGTAGAATTTGATCAGCTTACAGCAGAATATGATTAATTTGTTCACATAGCAATTTGAATTTGTTTACATAGCATTGGTGCCTAATCCTTCAATATCTCTTTCTTCTTATTGTCTTTATCATTCAATATGATACTGTTTCTCAAAAGAATATTTATTATATGGTACATAGACTATTTAAGTAACACGAACCTCTCAATCTTTCCTTATATTCCTAGATTATGCATGGCTTTAAATTTTTGTAGAATTCTGTAAATAAAATGCAAGTGAACTTATAATTGTAATGGTTGATTTGAAAGTTTTACACAAACTGAATAATTTTATTAGACAGTTATTTGACTATTTGCTAATTCGCAAAATTATCAATACTTCAAGTATGTATCAGAGGACAGTGAAGTCTTTTTTCCTCGAAAGACGACTGCACTTAAGAATGATCATGATCCTCAATTATAAAGGAGCATCAAAGAAGATTGTAAAATGTACAATTACATTTTCAGCAACTAAAACTGTATACTGGAGAGTGTGGACATTAATATCATAATATTATAAGATAAATTATGCACATCTTCTATTCATTGTTTACTATTTATCTGCCTGCTCAAGAATATTTACCAAATAAAGATAGTATGAAGTAGATACAGTTTTAAATATGTATAATTTGCAAAATTTTCAAATGACTGATAATCATAAAAGATCTGGTGGTCCACAGGTTAATAAATATGCTGCGGTAAAATGCAGCTCCATAATATAATCTGATGACACCTAGTTAGAAATTTATCCAATATTAATATTGAAAATATTAATATTGGATAAATATCTTAATGAACGAGTAATGATACAATTAAGAAACAGAATCGGAATGATTTAGTATGCAGATAAACCTAAATCAAATATTTTGCATGACAATAAGATAGCTAAATATGTGAGCTTTTATATATGGTGTAATTACGTAATTATGTTTAAAAAATAGGTTGCAATAATGTTTCCCCTACTGTTTATTCCAGAGTGATTCTAATAGACCAAAAGACTGCTGGAGTGACAACCGAAAAAAAGATTCCAAGAAATGCGGTTCCGCCGAGACGTCTGTCTAGTTTGAGCTCAGGTCAAAAAAACATACTAATATCTGTATTTTAATGTTAGTGAAAGTTTATATTTGTTTTTATGTTATTAATTTTATTTTGATATTAAGACTTTAGGTCATAGAATCAAAAATAATCCAATGGAACTTATTTCTCGTGTTTGTATTTAAATATAATACATAGTTTTAATTTATATTCTTATTCAGCGTCCAGAAGTAAATAATCTTCAAAATTTATTATTTGTAATAAAATAAGACAGGTCAAGGAAAGCTGAAACATAAGATTTTATTCTCCCATTTTAAGAAATATATTCATAGATGTTTGGCATGTCGATTCCTCTGATTATTTTTTTTATTATTGAATAGTATAAACAATTATCATCTTTGTGTTTAAAAAGTTGTCTGATCAATGATCCATGTTGACAAATGAGACAAAACCTTGTCAGTAGATAAATGATTTGGTCAAAATTCTCAATACATAAACGAGATTAACTGCTGCAAGCTAAATGTGATAATAACTACGTAAATTATCATTTAGTTTTGACAGCCTAACTAAATATAAAATATTTATTTGATGGAAATGTTAAGCCAAAAAGTATGGATTAAATGTAATAGTCTAAACTAGTGTTTTCCAACTTTTTTACACCTACAAATGGGTAAAAAATATAAGTGTCTTAATAGAAGGTTTTTTTAAACTAACAGAAAATTCCGGTGAACCGGCACCAGTCAACAGACCATCAGTTGGGAAACACTAGACTAAGCTAAGACAGTGAAATATACTGCCAATACTATAATATATAATTTATCAATTATTGCCATTAAACTAAAATGTAGTTGTTAACAGAAACATTCGGCTTACAGAAAACAAAGAGTACAAGCAAATTGTGAAACACACGTGATTATAACTGTCTTTTTTTGTAAGTCACTAACGCAAGTAAGAATTCAAAATCCTTTACCTTTTTTCCAACTCTTACCTTCTTTCCATGTATTCAAATATTAAATATGTGTTTCATGAATTAAAAAATAATATGTAAGAAAAAGAAATTTTCAATTTGGGAACGACTCGTATTACATAATTATTAATATTATAAGTTACGTATAAATCGACTGTACTCAAGTATTGTGTAAAAATTTAGAAATGCAGCTTTTATTATTAGAATCCAGTAGATAAATATATTTGTATATTTTTTATATCCAATTATTATATTTTTTATAAAAAAAAAACATTTTGCATGAATGAGGTATAAAACTTTTAATAGAAAGAAAAAATCTCAAGTTAGATAAAATAACAGTCTTACCAACGATGGTTTTAGAAAATATTCATAGTACATTTTTACATTCTACAGTAGTATTATTTTATTTCATTTTTTTTAATTTCATCAAGTCATGAAGGTGTAATCTTTTTCATAGAAAGTTGTGTGAATAAGAATTATTCAAACAGTGATATACTTTAAAATTATATAACTTTCTCTATGTATTAATTCAAACTATAAAAATTTTGTAACATTGAATCTAATCAGAAAAAAACATGAGTGAGTAAAAAAAACTTTAATCAATAAACATTTACGTTATATCATTTTTACTGCATTTATATTCGCCGAGTAACAAATTGATATGGTTTATAAATTTTTATTTATTTATTTCATTATATAATTGAAAAATATTGCCAAATTTCTTATGCCATCTTATCTTTCCATGATAAAATATCTCTTTCAGGACATTTCATTTTGTTAAGACGATTTTTTCCATTGCTGGAGAGTTTCATTTTCTGGAAATGAAAAAATAATAAATAAAATTGGGAAATATGAAAAACATGCATAATAACATAACTAACAAGTTAACATAACTCATTTCTAAAATTGAAATTCCTGTAACAAAAAAAATAAAACAACTTATTTGAAGATTCAATAGACCTAATATTTATGATACTACTGAATGATTTTAGTGATAATTTTCAACGGTTTAATGAGTCTTATACAATACATACACATTCAACATTCTTTAATTTAAGAGAACTTTGACAATTAATTATTCAGATTATTGTCAGCTTGATAACTGCCAATATTCAAACATAAATTCAAATCAACACAGCGCAATTTTCAAAATTTCGTTTTGTTTCTCTTGGATTTACAGAACTTTAATATAATATATTAAAACAAAAAATATTCCACAGTTGTACAAACAGCAAACATAACATTTTTTGTAATTCAAGGTCTGCGTATTTGAAGATTTACTTATCTACCACTGCAAGAGGTTTTCATTAAACAGTCAATCGAGAATAAAAAAAAATACTCATCACCCCCAGTAAAAAATATGATAAAGTGTGTTTATCGTTGTTTTAAACTACAACAAGATATCCCCCTATTATTCAAACCATCAAAAGCTCTCGTATACAAATGTATACTTAATGGGTATCATAATAATATAATACTTGTTTCACAGAATCCGGGATTTGTTTTTTTTTTCGTCATCAGACCAAAAACTGTACTTTTAATATAATTTGCGCATTGGAAATTGAGATTATTCCCCACAGTGTCATTGCGATCATGCTAAATTTGAAATAATGTGTGTTGTGCCAAACAAGTATTTGACTTGCAATACTAGACTGAATGTGAATTCTACGATGATAGAAAATCAACATTATGTATCTTTTAGCTATGTGATAACATTTTTTTACTAAAATTAGAATGTAATTATTTCGCTTTTGTTTGTACAGAATATTGTAGAAAAATGATTGCAGTGAATACTCACATAGAATGTATACATAGTTCAAACATATAGAATAGATAACTAGTCAAATTATTTATTATAAACACCATATTATACCATTCTATTCTAATGATAAAGATGGTGATACAATATTGTAAGCTTCTTATTACGATGACTACTTAAGTTATTGATATGAAATTTTATAAAAAAGGTTTATGTTACATTTCATTCATGTTGCAATATTCAGTATGCAAAAACTTTGTCGGTAATATAAATTATTTTTATAAGATTGAATTAATTCATAATAGTTTTTCATTGGAAAAGAAGGTAGATAATGCATTTTATCTTAGTATTGATAAAATTTATTATTATGTCTACAAAAATACTTAAAAATTTTAGAGTGGAGCTGTTTAACAAAATTATATTCTACAAACATCTTTGTTATTTACATCAACTCTTATTCAGATTGTTAAAATAAAAATGGAATAAAAATTGGAATCATATTTTCATTACTGAAATCTGTGAAATGGAGATTTGCTCAGTGGCGTAGCAAAGGGGGTGCGGCAGGGGCGGACCACCCCAGGTGGCACATTTTTTGAAGCGGCATTTTCAAAAAAAAATGCAATATTTTTCGATGAATTATATTTATACATACAAAGATTAAGCCACCTGTATTTAAAACTCCTAGTTCATAAATAAAATATAGTAGAAGTGATTTAAAAACAAAATTAAAGGACATATTGGAGGCGGCAAATTCAAGGATCGCCCCGGGCGACAGGACCCCTTCCTACACCACTGGATTTGCTTAGCCTTTTGCTTACTAAACAGTGATTAATCGCGTGGCATGCTAAGATAATGCACACGGTCAATCAATAAAAAATATCAATCTTTAGGACTCTTTTAATCCTATAGTGCATATTATATCTTATCAATAACAATTTATTTTTTCGACTTGACTCAAAAAACAGGAATATACGAGGCTATTATTTGCAAGCCCGACTAGTTCCAAAATTATTTTGGAACTCTACGTTTAATTGGCAGCTCTATGTTTCCCTGTCTCTCGCCAATTGCTTTGCTTCCTCCCATGACATGCCAGCATCCCTCAGTTCCGCCGAGTACATCCTATGGATAGTACCCGACGGACGTCCGGGACGCCGGAATCCCACCGGTCGAAAGAAAAGGCACGCAGGATTGAGGCTTTCCAGAGGCATCCGCAGCACGTGACCCAGCCAGTTCCAACGTTTCTCCATAACCACTGACGTGACGGGACGCTGTCTTGTACGCTCCCTTATCTCTGAATTCCTCACAAAATCAAACCACCTCACCCCCATTATACGACGCAAGCATCTGTTCTCGAAGCTCAGTGTACAGTTTTTCTGAGTCTTCGTCAGGTGCCATGATTCGCAACCGTAAAGCAGTACCGTCAGAATGCAAGCGTTGAATAAATGGCATTTGGTTTTAATCGAGTACAGCTGTAATTGCTGCATTGTAATTTACTAAATAAAAATAAATTTTGAAAGTATCTTTAGAAATCGGTCTCAAACATGGCTTGATAACATACAAAATATCATTCCAAAGTAATCTTAAATTAAAAAAAAAAAATTAAATGTATATTGTTTTACAAAATGAAATTCAAGATTAACTCTTTTACTATTTTGGAACGAGCCGTGTTTGCAAATCATACCCTCAAATATAAAGTTCATTCCTTTCAACACATTAGAAACAGTGGTGGGCTGGTAATATGCTAACAAGGGGCTCGGTAAATCTCAGCCATAATGTCTTCATACCATGGATGATGCATATAACGTGGCTCGCTGGCTTTTTTGCGGCTAGTTGGTTGTCTTAGCAACAAAGTCTTCTGTTTCGTATTACAATTTAAAAGAAATTGCAGTTAGGTGCTGATTTGATCTTAAACGAATGATTTTCTTAACTTAACAAGGGGCTCGCCGGCCACGTCAAATTTTAACAAGGGGCTCGGGCGAGCCCCCCGAGCCCCCTTCCAGCCCACCCCTGATTAGAAATCAGCAAAAATACTTTTTATTTTGTGATTTTTAAATGAAAATATAAGTTAAAATCATATTTTTTTTTAATTTATTCACCAATGTTCTATATGGTATAAGGTAAACATAATAACTATTTTTATGCACGGTTTAAGATCAAATTTTATTCTCAAAGTTAAAATTTATGTTAAAAAAATATATATGCATTTTTGAGATTTCTTATTATTTTTTATTTATTTTTCTTTGAATTCTATAGCGCATATTGTTTTTAAACTAACAACTTTTTTTTCGAATTAGTTAAAAAAAAAATGGAGAATGTATGATTTTTCTTCCTACACATTAGAAATTGGCAAAAAAAAACCCCTCGATATTTTTTGCACATATTTTGGCAAATTTCTTGGTTAGCAAATGGTTAAGAAGATTATTAAAATAATTTAAACCTCTCGGGTTTAGAGTTGATTTATTCGAACCTTTATATTTTATGATATAATCCTCACAGTGCTGATTTGTGGGTGCGAAATTTCTATGGACCATGTTACAGATAATAAATATGGTAGGTTTGCGTTTTATACTCCTGACATTGTCTGTCATGTGAGGCATAAATGTTTAATGGCTTAAAAGCCAACACACTAACGCTGTGAGGTAGCATTCAAGAAATGTGACAGCATCTATATATTAATCTTTTCCGTGCTACAGATATTTGATATGAATGTGCACGTTAGACGGTATATAAATTGCAAAAGATTAAAAAAATTGTACATTGTTATTATAAATCTTACAATCTGTAATCAGATTTACCTGATGAAAGTAAAACTTTTAAATTAGGTTTTATTCCAAAACATGAGTTTTTGATATTTTCCATTGGTACAAATATCATACAAATCAACTCATAATACTAAAAAAGATCACCACATTGCTGTCAGATTGTATCTACTACTGTGGTACTAAAAAGTACTGTATGATGTCATAAATAAAACAACACCAACAACAGGTAATATTTTGTCAATACAATTGTTAACACAGATGTCACTTTAATGAGCAATATATGACCTCGCAGTTGGTACAGTTTGTCCCATATCAAGCCTTACAGACACATTCTAGTAGTACGAGATATTTCATATCGTGCAGAAAAAGGTTACACTTTACTACACAGTAAACTTGACAAATTATTAAGCTTGGCTCTGTGAAGATTTTTTAAGAACAATCTCAGAGCAAATAATTAATCATTCAGATCAAATTACATTAAACGTATTTAAAAATTGGTTCATATTTTATACCTAGATGAATCTGCAGACTGCGATGGACTAGGAGAATTGTAATTTAAAGCTATGGCACATGAAGGTTTAGGGGTGACAGGCATATCAGATAATTCCAACGTATCGTTACATTTTAAGCCATCCCGAGAAGTGTTTTGACTCTGGTTATCTGAATGCGATACACGTTTTTCTGATATGGTGGTTAACAGCGCTTTTCCTTCTTCTTTCGTCTGAAATATCAAATTTTTGTGTGAGCATTGTGCAATATACATAAGTGTGAAAATAGATACACGCGACACATAAATTATCTACGAGTGAAATTAAAGATTTACCTCTTCGTGATTGACACATTTGTAAGCATAATGAGCAGCGAGATCCAATTGATTATTTTTAAGATGATAATGGGCAAGGTATCGATAAGCCTCTTGTAAACCTTTATCGGTATCTGCATCTCCGTCGACGCAAGCAGTACTATAAGCTGCTGCTGCGCTATCCTGCATCGACAATCTATCATACAACCTATAAATGTATAGTAAAACCATTTTTATAAAAATAGTAAAAAAAGAAACGAAAAAATAATATAAATAGAAAGCTGATGATTTACTGACTTGGCTAATTTCAACAGAGCCATTCCTTCAATGTCACCGACGCTGTGCGCTCTGTAGTAACATTTCAGAGCGTTCGCTATTTTATCTAACTTTTCAAAGGCTTCACCGAGAGCTACTAGCATTCGAGAATCCCCTGGACACTGTTGGGCAGCTCTAGCATAGTAATACACACAGTAACCATTTAATCCTAATATTTCATAAGCTTGTCCTAAGCCATTCCAGGCGCGATAGTCATGACGATTCACTTCTGAAACACAGAAAATAATAATTTTATCAGCAAAAGCCATTCAAGCCTTACCTAAAACTTAAGAAGCCATTGAATTTGATTGCTCATACTGCATTGACTAAACAATCAACAGGAAAAAAATTAAGGGTATTGATTATAAGAGTATAAACAAACATCCCAGATGAATATTTAATGTCTGTGTTGTTGCAAATATTTCACCGTCTAGTTTTAGGGTTTTCGAAAAATGTATTTTGTTTTGAATGTGTCTTGCGCCAATGCTTTTTTAATTATATACATTGTGGCATATGCCTTCCGAACAGGATTTTCACCTAGCGAGCTTTGACAGTCAATGCCTTTGACCAAACCTTAGAGTACGTTGACACAATTGTGTTAAGAATGATAAGATATATAAGAAAACGCAACCACCATTGGTGACGATCACCATGTTGGAGATCTCTCTTTATTAAGATTAACTACAGCCATTTTATACTCCACATGGAATTGAACAAGATAAAAAAGAAGATTCAATTAAATACAAAAGGTCTGCTTACCGATTGCTTGCCTGTAGGACTGAATAGCTGCGTTAGTATTTTGCAATTCGACAAATTCATGACCCATTAGTATCCAAGCAGACAAGTAATTTGGATTAAGCCGTAAGGCTCTTTGGAAATACACCACTGCCTTTTGATGTTCACTTCTTAAACTATAGTAGTTACCTAAAATGATGGAAAAAATACAATAAAATTGGTGACATATCCAAAAATCAACAGATCAGAAACATTTTGTACAAAATATTTTTTACCTATCACACAACAGGTTTCAACTTTGTATTTGTCGATTTCGACAGCTTTGTGTGCAAGATTGGCAAGTTCTGTCTTCATTTCTTTCACATATAAAAGGTGGGAATACACATCTAAATTATCCAAACGGTAAGGATCCAGTTGTTGAATATTCTTAAAAGCCGCTATCGCGTTTTCCACGTCTAGAAACAAATCTAATCTTAAGTAACATATTTAAAACACGGTGAGACAAAATTTATTACAATATATATCCCAATGAAGAAAATGAAGGAAGGCACCATTTTGGAATAGCGCTGGCTTGAAAAATTTAGTTTAGGGATGACTTGTAATTGAATTTTCAGGGATGAATTGCAATTGATTTGTGAATTCTTCAATGAAACTTGCTGAGTCGAAAAAAATACTTACACAGACGCATCGGTTGCAAATCGTCTCTTTGCTTAGGATAAAATAATATTAGTTTTCTTATTTTGTTGAAAAATAATTTCTTTTATATTTTTTCCTTGTTTCTTTTAACTTGTTTCCCTAAATTTATTTTCTTATATTGTTTGAAAAAAAAAAAAAGTTTATTTTCTGTACACATAGTACAGTACCAGGAAATAGTGCGTTTTGAAAAAAAATACATTAAAATGACGAATTTAAAATACTTTTTACTATATGCCAAGTTTATGAAGCAGGTCAATGATTCATAAATAATTTATTGTATGATTTGTTCGCTATAGTTTTTTGCCTCTACTGAATAGTTCGATTTTTGGAAATAGTATGTTTTGCATTATAAAACCACAATTATGATTCATATTTTTTTTTATGTTCGATTTATACACATATATGTTTCATAATAACATTTGCATATTTCTTTAGATGATAGAAATTTGTTAATTTAATAAAATTATTTCTACACATCATTGAAAATTTATTATGGATCTACTAAAAGACCGCAATGATTAAGGCGCCAAAAAGTGTCACCCTACATGTACTGTGTTAACCTATCTGGCTCAGTGGTGCATGGATGTACATGTATGGTAACACTAATCAAAGGGTTAAATATTTGCATAAGACTTAGTCTCAATATCATTTTTAAAAAATTGGTACAACCACGAGACATTTCCATGTTTATAAAGCAGTAAAAATATAGTAAAAAGAATCTTTAGAACCACTGATCTAGAATTAATAGTGAAAAAATGAGACACAAACCTCTACTATCGTGGTAAGCGATCGCCATTTGAGCATTCAAATATGTGAATTTATCAAATCCATTATTCTTAAGATTTTCATATAGCTCCATAGCTACATCGACCAATTTTTGTTCAACGTAAATATGCATTTGGAAGAAATGAACCATCCAATGATTAGGTAGATTAAGAGCTTCAAGGGTTTCAGGATACTGCAGTAGGGATGCTAATTCGAGCCAAGCGCCCCACAGCCATGGACACAAATTTACAGACTCCTCTAATACTTCAATCGCTTCGACGCCCAAGTCCATTTTTTTCAATATAATTCCATAGAGATATAAGCCGTAGCCATCCAATTTTTTGGCAATATAATCAATTTTCAAAATGTTCATCAGATCTTTCAAAGCTTTACTTCTTGTTGAATCAGAAGAACATCCCGACTCTGTCATGTTATCTAAGCTTTTCTTTTCACTTGACATATACTTAGAATACAAATGGAGGAAACGTATTCTTGGACCGGTGCAGTTTTCGGTAAAAAATGCAGCTCTATCAAATTCCTGGCAGTCAAAGAAACTTTTCGACATCAAATAAACGTCACACTCTGGGTCATCGGAAAGATCTGGTAGAACCGACGGTTCTCCGACGATGTCTCGTAGAGAATAGTTTAATTCGGATAGCCATTTGACAGATTGGATGAGGCCTCGTTGAGAACATTCGAATATTGCCAATTTCAACTCTCGTTTTATCACTTTTAGTTCGGAATGCAGATCGTTTGCATCCATTGTGATTAAATATTCCACATGCAACTATATACGTAGGTATTTCTTTGTAAAATAAGATTCTAAGCGATGAAAAATGCCAGCAGTAAAACCACAAAACCCTGAAACGTCAGATTTGAAAATTGTATCAGATTATTAGGGCTGCCATACTAATGAATCCTAGTGGTAAAATAGTAAAATTATACTTCACCCTAGGAAAGCTGATTGAATAAGACATGAGAACATATAATACGCGTGAATCAATTGTAAATGATTTAAAATATTTATATACCTTCCATACAATGAAAACAAATTTACTTTATTGTGCTTCTCCACAGAACAGTTGACAAAATGATTTGAGCATAGATACCATAAAAAATATACTAGATAGACACATAATATTATACACTTTTAACCATAGACTGGTCTGTTGACATCGGTTCAGAGACAATCATTGGTTGACAATTGACAGGCTTGGCAGGTTCTGGAGATTGCACAGGATTGTATTATATTGTTCTGATTCTAAATGCAGATCCAGATTGGCATTATATTTCATGAATGAAACTACACATATGTCCGAAATTATCTAAAAGTTGTACAATAACACTTCATTCGCTGGTATTCAATGTAGGCACATTACTTGATCATCGCAAATAATGTCTTGGATCAGGGATAGTACTCTGTCGTGGATCCAGCTGCTATTTGTAAAAATTGTTAAAACTGGGAAGGTACCGAAGCACATTGCGTTTATAATGGATGGCAACCGTAGGTTTGCACAGAAGAATAATGTCGAAAAGGGCGAAGGTCATTCAAAGGGTTTTGATAAGTTAGCAGAAACATTGCAGGTAGGAATATTACAAAGTATATTTCAAAGTTTTTCATGGCGATGTTTTCATACTAAAATGTTTTTCGTATTTCGCGTAAGGTAATTGTGTGTTAAAGCTAGTCATGGACTTTTTCGGCGAAAAACTTCACAAACTAAGCTAAAATCAACGCCATGATTTAAAAAAAAATATTGAAGCTTTGATAATCGCGTTAAAACCACACATTATTACGAAGAACACTGATAAATTATGCGAAATACGAAATATTTTTCAGTACTTCCATTATTCATTATGGCCGCGCAACCTAACTACCATTTCGGTAAATTTGTCATACTTCATCACACGGACTATTGCGGCGAAAAACTATAGTAATAGTCCGTGTGATGACAAATTTACCACCATTTCTTTCTTTGTGCAATTCTAGCATCCTTATTTGGTAAAATTTCTTGTTAGAATATATATTTCCACAATTTTGAACACTCGTTTTAATCTTGTTTTTCAAAATTGAGCATATCGTAGACTGACTTATGTCATACAAACAGCCAAAGATTCACTACTTTCAGAATGCCTAGACATTTCCATTTTTGTCCTGATCGTTTGAAGTTTATAAGTCATTAATTTATTTGTTCGTATCAGCATTGCAGTTTCTCTTTTTCTCACTCATGTTTATAAATTTGTAATGGCAAAATATGTACACATCAGTACCTAACCAAATATACTGGCAAAATGATGCATTGGTGTGCGTCCTTACACAAGACTTAACTTGTTTACGTACCACATGCAAGCGCACAGTCTTTGATTTATCAATAAAAATCACATTTTAAGAAATCAATGAAATATATAATTGTACAAAAATAGAACATAACATGAAAGTCAAGAGCTGCCTGTATTATTGTATGTTAAACGTATTTGTGCTAAACAATATTTGACGTTTCAGTGGTGTTTGGATCTTGGAATCCCTGAAGTAACTGTATATGCATTCAGCATTGAGAATTTTAAAAGGAGCCGAGATGAAGTAGATACACTCATGGAACTAGCGAGGAATAAGTTTCAGAGGCTACTGGATGAAAAGTAAGCATAAAACAGAATGACTAGAGATATCATGGCTGTTTCATATTAATCACTCAATAAACCTTAACATTTTTAAAAGAATATTTGACATCTAAACTACTTAACATTTGTCTTTAACCATTAACTTATTCTTACACAAATTTTCACAGGGAACTTCTTATGGAACGAGGAGTGTGTGTAAGAGTTGTTGGAAGGTTATCACTTTTACCGCCGGATGTACGAGCCCTAATTTCTGAAGCCATGTTACTAACGAAGGATAATGTAAAAGCTAGACTTAACGTTGCATTTGCATACACAGGTAGATATCTATTATATATAAATAGTTTTTTTCTATTACTGTGAAGTTGTAGTCTTCAAAATTAAAAACTAAAATCCATCCATGAATTCCATACAATTTTTTAAAAATGACACGTCTTGGAGCATTACTAAATCACATTGATTTACAAATCAACAGATGTTTGTACTCATATCTTATTAAATTTATGGTAGAGTTATACTATGAAATCATAATACTTCACTCATATTTACTATTGAACAAAAACTCTCGTTAATTGAAAAATTTAAAAAAAAACATGTACATCGAATCTTTCCAAAGAAGATGGAATTGGTTCTAAAACTCGAGGATATAGGAAGAGTTTTATGTATTTTAAAGAGTCTGAGACAAGTAGCATAAATATGTAAACTAATGGCAAATCTCAAAGCTTTGAAAATGTTTATTAATCATTGGCTCGATGGCTGCCACAGACGACATATCTCGTAAAATTTTTCGTGCTTAACACACAAGTTACGAGTTAACTTGTCAATAACTAATTGAATTATTAATTTCAAATTATAGCCAGCATGCTAGGTAATTACGTACTTTTTTCTACAGTAGCTAAAAGGCAAAGAAAATACTGAAGAGTGAGTAGAATACGGTTCACTTGATGTAGGTTTTTAATATATGAGAGATGCATACAGTGCTTTTTCTCATGAACAGCGTTCCGGCACCTTTTTTCTGGCATTTTTAATGTTTCTAATCTATATTTGTAATATTTAATTTTAATTTATCATTGTTTTTTGACTTTTTGTCCCTATCTAATAATGTACCAGGTATTGTAACCCTCGTAATACAAAACAATGCCTAGTCCATAGATTTACTCTGTGACCAGAACCAGTAGTCTAATGCTTGATTTATTGCACTTTTTGTATTACACGAATTCCATCCGCAACAGTTTTGTCGTCAAACATCAAACTCGTCGGAGCGCCTTTGACTTTGATTAATTAAAATACGTTGATTGGTGGCCAATCAATGGAAGATAAGGCTTTCGTAACGGACCCCGCAGATTCGAGTCCAAGTACAAACAGCATTTTCCTCAATTGATTTATCGACTTCTGTTCGAAAGCATAGGTTTTCGTGATATCTAAAATATTTTCTCCCACCCTTATAATTATAAAATTAATGTAGCAAAGAAAAGGAGATTATTTAAAAACCAGTCCTGTCTGACGCCTATTCTTTTATCATTACTTTCTCTGGAAAAAAAGATTAAGCAACTGAGTAACAAGCAGTTCTCGTAAAAAAATCTGTTGAGATACCACTATTATCAAACCATACGCTCCACATTGGGAACGAACATATTTCAACCCGGCGCGAAAGTTTCAAATCAATTTTAGAATTTCACGACAGCGCATTTGGTATTACGTCATCGCCATTCAAATACATTTGAAGAAGAACTCTGCGCGGGTATTCATTTTGTCGCGTTAATATATTTTATTGAATATTCCCGCAATCTTTTTTGTATGTATTTATACATCGTGTCTTGTCAAAGTTGAGTAAACATATTATTGTCATTTTATTCTAACCGTATAGAACTGTGTTTTGTGAGATTTTAAAAGTTGTGCTGACTTCAATCAATGAAAGGAATTTTAAGCAAATGTTTGTTGGTAATTAATTGTGTTTTTATTAATTGTGCGTGCTTTCAATTGATTGTGTGTTAAGAAATTGGTTATAACTTATATCGTCATAAAACTTATTCGACTTTTTTATTACATAATTATCAAATTATCATGACGGAAGAGATTGAGATATAAAAGAAATTGTGAATGATGAATTAGACTCTCATTTGCGACTGATTTGCGAAAACTGTCAGAAGATGAATTGAAAAATAGTGTATGTGAAATTTTATCAGCAATAAATCTTAAGTTATTTTTATCCATGTCCGCTCCCAATTTGGAGCATATGACCTTATAGACGTGACTCAACATAACTTTTTCTACGAGAACTGTTTGTTACTCAGTCGCTCAACCTCTTTTTTCCAAAGAGAGTAATACAAATAGAAATATAAGGCTAGAGCAGGATTAGTGGTTAACTAATCGCTCTCGCTACGTCTAGTTATTGAAGGATTGGAAGTAAGCGAGTGGAGTTTTAAGGCATCACAAAAACCCATGCCTTCGAACAAAAATTGATAAATCGAAAAAATGCTGTTCGTACTGAGACTAGAACCCGTGAGATCCGGCACGGAAGCCAGCAACGCTAACCACTGCGCCATAAGACCCGACAAATCTTGAGATACATATATAAAATATATATATAATCTTTTTTTCTGTCAACTTAAATTTTATTTGTTTTTATGTGTTTGTGTCAGGTTTGCTAGACGGCAATAAATGTCTAAATATCAAATAATTTATGTTTTTCTAAACTGTCATTAACTGAGTGATGAACGTCTCGAAGTCCTAATATTTATTTACAGTATACTTGAGGAAATAAAAATCGTTGCAGGGTCCTGTTTGGTGTATTAGGTCACTTAAAAATGTCAGTCTCTCGGAAAATTACTTTTGCTTGCAATTTATTTTTTTAACCCTTTAGCCGCCAACGTCGAAATATTCAATACGCATGCGACTCACGGGTGAGACGTTGGCGGCTAAAGGGTTTACGAGATTATGACTCCTTATGTCATTTCTTTCCCTTTTTTAGTATTTCGAGATATTCCTTATACATTTGGCCTCAATATTAAACTAATTATTTTTAACTGTTGTATTTATTACGGTATGTTGAAAACAAATATTTCGAAAAATGTCACCGCAGACGTATGTAATTTATACTACAACTAGCCGCAGGTAAAAGGTTAAAATAAAACTAAAATTAATATTTCGTATTATTCATGTTTTTCAATTATCCGTGCAACCCCTTCTCAACATTAGCCCGGATAATCAAGAGTTTACTATACATGCATAACCTACCCTGATGTAAAAGACAGCGGGTCAGATTTTCATCAGGTCAAATGATTTGAACACTTACACATCAAACAATGTAAAATGTACTTTTAACACATTTTATAAGAAATAATATTACTTATTTAGGTGGTTTCATTCTTAAATAGTTGTTGAATATTTGTTATGATTTTTTTACCGTTACATTACCTCAAATACATTGAATATTTATATTGTATAATTTTAATTATTTTAAGGCCGTGATGAAATAGCTGGTGCTATCAATGACATCGTTCAAGGTGCTCAAGAAGACCTCTTAATTCCTGATGATATTGATGAACAATTAATGGACAAAACTCTTCAAGTATCTGCTCCCGAATTACTCGTGAGGACGTCAGGAGAACTCAGGCTCTCTGACTTTTTACTTTGGCAGGTAGGACTCGATCATATTTTCAATCACCATCTCCACTCCTGAAGGACTATTTGTAAGGCAGTGGCACAATATTCTTTTTCTAGAGATTGTTAGAACAAAATATTGACGCCAAATCTGAATTGACACTGCATCGGTTAGTAAGAATCAAAAACATCAGAGATGCATATTAGTTGGCTATAAATGCAAATATTCAGCTTACAAATCAAACCCTGATTGAATTATTATGACATGTTGATAAATGTTGAGAAATTTTATTAACGTATTTCCATCAGTGTACGTTAGGGATTCTGAAGTCTCAGGTTTTTCAAAGTCCCGGGACTCGAGACGTGATAAAGTCAAAGTCCCCAGACTTCCCGGGACTTGGGACTTTTATTTCCCCTTCAATAAAATTATAAATTTATTTAAATTAAATATTTGTATGTATGTACTAAAAAGGGATAATAACGGTGCATGTTTTGAAAAATAACAATGAATTGGGTAAAATTATGACCGTTACTTCACAAATTACAATACAGCTTTTATACCTTTTTTTGTCCTATTGAGACATTGGTAACTTTGTACAATAGTGAAAAACATTTGTAAATAAAACAACATCAGGTATGAACATTTAATTATAATATGTTTTTGCTACAGTTTTATACGATTATGAATTGATTTAAACAAATTTCTAATAACATAAATGGAGATATCTTTCTCCCAAACGTTTTTTAATATTTTGTTTCAATTAAACTAATTTTTTGAGCGTTTTTTACGCAGTTAAACGTATATTTTTTTTAATGCTTGCATTAAAAGGGCGCTGAAAGTATGCGTTAATTTTAAAAAATACATCTTTAGAACACATTTACTTATTAATAATGAAAATATAAAATAAATTCAATAATAAAATCACAACCTCAAATCATACATAGTATGTATTATTTACACAAAAGTTAATATTTTATTTAGTTAATAATGAATTTAATGACGAATCAGACAGCCGATTTCTTATTTTTGTAATAAACGTTGTTGCTGTCGAGAAAACTCCATCATTTTCAGTCGATGTTGGTTTAATGGTTAGCAAAGCTTTATATAAAAAAAAAATCTTTGTGTCCGTTTTCCAGTTGATTTTAAAATCTTAAATTCGTTTAGTTTTTCGTTTTTAATGGAGAAGTCTTTTGTTTTTTTGTAATCTGTCTATTTATTTTATTTTTATTTATTTATTTATTTATTTATTTAATTAACATTGCAAAAGGTTGACAAATTATAAATTTAAAACTTTTACAATGGAGAAAAAAAATAGTACAATTTAATATTAAAATCAGTAGAAAAAAAAATGGCAAAGAAGTCAACTGAGTAAGCTCCGACGAACTCTACTTTAATACATAAAAAATAGTATTCATCGGAACTCACCCACGTCTACGTGGAATATGTCGACATCCGAAGCAATATTGTTGAACACCGTTAAAGCTCTCCCCAGTGGCATCCCCATTGGCAGGCTGGTTCTACACCTTGGGAGAACAAACAATTCATGTCCACGATTTCTCAAAAAATAATCAGGAACATTTAGATTCACATTCTCAAGAATGGTGGAATTCTCATTTTGGCCACGTATAAGTTGAAAGAAATATATGGCCAGATACATTTCTCTTCGAACATTTAATTCTTCTTCCACTGACAGTTCTGCAATATTTATCTCATCATCGATATTTTCTTCAGATACCTCGATATCTTTTTACACGGAGAAAAGACATTGTAGTAAATTATCTCCGTATTTCAAATATATTGTTTTGGAGCATTTGTCAAAATCTTTCGTGTATTCTTTTCGAAAATCAATTAGTCCCAGCAGAACCGTTGGTAATAAAACATTTATAAGCTGCCTTGATTTATAACATCATTTTCTAGAACAAACTATCGGTTCCATTATTTCTTGGAATTCTGTGCGATTATCCCATGCTGCAAAAATAGTTAAGCGAACACGTGTCTAGTTTTTTGTCTCTACCCATCAAAAATGGTTGTTTCGTATTACAATATATAAATAGATGTTATTTGAAACTTCTACAATTATAAATACAAACAGCTGTTTCTTTTATAAGATCCCTTTTATATATGCATACTTAATTTTGTTAAAACCCCGGCCTTTAATCCTTAGCCTGAATATAATGCATTTTTTTCAAAACTGATCCCGAGGATAGACACCAATGAAAATTTATTTTAAATCAAAATTAACTTTTAAGGTCACATTAGCGATTGCTTGCATCCAATTTTTATTTGTTATATTGGTTTTTTCAAAATTAAAATGTACAATTTGGCTGTCTTAAGTCCCGGGACTTAAGACAGCAAAAAACCTTAAAAGTCCTGGGACGTTTCGACACAGAATCCCTAGTGTACGTGCAGTCAAATTTCAAATACTGACTAAATAAAGTAAAGATGACAATATTTCGCTCTTCCTCGAACATATCGAGTGCATCATATAATATTCAATGTATTCTTGGTTTCGTACACTTCAGGAATAAAAATGTATCTTCGAACTTTGCTATAAGAAGTGCTTCCTTTACATTTTATAATGCATTGCTTCATTTGTTTACCCTAATTACAGCTCACCGATACTTGCTTGTACTTCAGTGGTGTCTTGTGGCCGGAATTCAAAATTTGGCATCTGCTGACTGCAATCATCTACTTCCAGAGAACAGCTGACAATACAAAAGAAATTCAAGAGACTGCAAATACGAGATGCTCAAATTTTATTAAAGAAATAAATGAGAGAAGAATCAAACAACTAGAAATTTATGCTCAGGCATCATGATTGTGATACTTAATATCCTTATGTACAAAATCTATAATTTTGAATATATGTATTTATTTTGAAAGAAATCGGTTTTTTAATTGACAAACTACTGAAGAAATTTCGAAACTGCCATTCAAATTGAATGGCACTCGGCTGTTGGTCTTTCAGGACAGCCAAATGTCCCAGTCTCTTCCTCAGTTATTCAGAACTATATGCACACAAAAACTAGGTACTTAAAAAATTGGCATTGCATCGTTTTGAAATTAAACGCACCATACACAACGTCAGGCCCATTAAAAGGGAGGGGTACAGAAAGTGCAACTTTTGGGTCTTTGGGGACTTCGATTAGCTATCCACTAATCCCACCATAGTCATAACCTTCTATCCCTACTCTCTTTAATAAAAAGAGGTTGAACAAGCAGATTTTGTAGAAACACTTCTAGCTCGATAAACTCCAGTAAAAGTCCTATATGCTCCACATTGGGAACGGACATGGCTAAAAAAATATATGATTAAAGACACTATTTATCCACAATGTGTTGGTGGTCCAGGATGTTGTTTGTCCGTGTTCCACAAAAAATGACTACATGACATAAGTTTTACTTATGTCATGTAATAAAAATATTACTATTTTACATTTATTTAAAAATTTGTTTTTTATTTATACAATATTTTTTATATATGCATAATAATCAATGCTTTTTTTTAAAAAAAAGGTGCCGGAACTCACTTCTTGTCAAGCTTTTTTTTCTTATCTATGTCTGTTTCCAATATGGAGCATAAATCTTCCTAATGAGGGTATTTTAACAGAAGTTTTTTTACAAGAACTGCTTGTCACTCAGCTGATTAACCTCCTTTTTTTGAAAGATTAAAGATCAAAGGATAGGACTAGCGAATAATTAATCGCTCTCACTTTTTCCTAAAATTAAAAGCAAAAATTTCTAATTTTTATCTGAAGCATTAAAAACACCAAGAAAAAAGGTGTGGGAAAGCCGGTCCACCACGTTACATGGAAAAAGCACTGCATATAATGTTTTTTACTGATGTTTATATATTTTCAAATAAAATTGATAGAAAAAAAAACTGAAGGCTTATATCTGGGAATGCGTTTTTCATATGTGGACAATGTATTTTAATATCAAAACAATAAACACCTGCAGGAGGATGGGCTGACATAATTTCTTTAATAGATTACATTTTTAAAGAATATGTATAATATAAACGATGAGTGTGCAACATGCTTCACCGACCGGTGACATTTTTTATGCACTTATATCGATGGGGCACCGCGCCAATGTTTGTGGAAAAATTTGGGCAGTGAATCAGTTAAAAGTGTTTGATATAACCAAACAAACTTAATTTATTTTTTCAACCATTTATGATTTCATGCCATGGTGAATAACTACTCTAATGAAATCAAAGGGTGGGAAATTGGATATTAATTGCAATAAAAATCTTTAAAGAAAAAATTGAATTTTATTTAATGCATTTTGATATTCCCTGGATTCAATAATTAACAAATGACTGCACTAGCTGCGTGACTTATAATTGGTAAACATCAAGTTTCATTGAAGAATTTACAAATCAATTGCAATTCATCCCTGAACATTCAATTACAAGTCATCTCTAAACGCTTGCAGAAATATGTATGACCAATATGCATGATGAATGCGGCTGTCAAATTTCTCAAGTAAGCCGAAAAACAAATCTCATTTCTGCGCACGTCTGATCGATTTTGATTCGGTCCTTAGTTTGATCCTCTTTCTGATTTGGTTTCCTGTCAGGAATAAACAAAAATATTATCCTTTCCTTTACTATCTTCAGAGCAGATCACAATGTTTAAAATATACAGTCAAATTTGCCAACACTTGACAGCTCAATAAAAATAGTGCGTTTTGAAAAAAAAAATTGTTGCTCCGCTCAAATTTCTATTGGAAATACAGTGGAACCTGTCATAACGAGTTTAATTCGTTCCAGAATCTTACTCTTTGTGTGAAACACTCGTTATGCGAAACAATTTTTCCTTTATAAAACAATGTAAAATACAATAATGCGTTCCATGCCGAATTTTTTTTTTTTTTATATTTTTAACGTGTATTCAAGTAAAATTAGATACTTATAAATTTTTAAAGAGCGTAAAAACCTGGAATGCGATTTTGAACAGTTTCACATGCTTTCAGCTTTTCTCTTATTGCGTCAGAAGATTGTTTCTTTGCTACTTCCTTCTCCTCCACTAATAAACTCTCATCCATAACTTCTTGCTGTGAAAAACAATGCAACTCCATAAGCTTTTCGGTGGTC
This sequence comes from Himalopsyche anomala, assembly GCA_031772345.1. NCBI lineage: Eukaryota > Metazoa > Arthropoda > Insecta > Trichoptera > Rhyacophilidae > Himalopsyche > Himalopsyche anomala. Next base: position 6,177,718 of record CM062824.1, on the reverse strand, counting down.
AGCTCTTGACTGTACTTTTTCACAAGCTCATCAATATCGTTGTTATCCACCTCCAGTCCCATGATATTGGACCTGACTGACTGTAGACTCCACAAGTACTGTTTCAAAGCCCTCAAAATCACATTCGACAACGCTCCTTGGCAAAGCTTCTTCCAACCTGAAGTGAGGGTTCTCTTGATAATCCCTTCCCACGCCAATCATTTTGAGGCAAGCAACGATGTGAAAGTGATCTTTCCAAAACTCTGAGTCACTCATTATGCGAAATATCACTCGTTAAGGGAGCATTTTTTTCAGAATCTGTTTTGCTCGTTATGTGAATTAATCGTTATAAGAGGTGCTCGTAATGAAAGGTTCTACTGTAGTGCACTTTACTGTAACATGGACATAGTGCATTTTGCAAGAAAAGGTAGATGATTTCTCGTTGGAAATAGTACGTTTGGCAGAAAAATACGATTTTCAAGTTGTAAAACGACGGTATTCTAAACATTTTATCGTAAAACTAATAATACCAGCCGATTCATTAGGCTTTAATTACCCTATCTGCATACCTAACTCAATATTGCTCATTTTGTAAATAGTACGTTTTGCATTATAGCCCATTATAACAAATATCATTTAAAACTTTTTTTACATTCTTATGTAAATTTTCTTACGATCTTGGTATTTTTATTTGTTTGGTTAATACCATAATATTTGGTTAATACATACTATTTTCAAATAGGAGTTTCCCATTTACTTCTCGGAAAAATGTGTCATTATTTTCATCCTATACTCATTCTTCAGACTCGAATACAACTTAGTATTGTGCTTAACGGTAAGGGTGCACCATAAGCAATTCACCTAAATTCATCCTTCGTGATGTCTAGTAGGAAATCTATCAACTTTCATACAAAAGCTTTAACCTTTTGACGCGAACTAGCGCCAGAGAATTCTATAAATTTTGCGATCGTTGTCTATGAATTTTGTATACAAAAGGTATCTGTCAAACTGACGTTTAATCGGAGATACGTTTAATGTCGGTTTGGCAGGTGAAAGTAACTTCGCTAGCTTAGACATGAATTAGCACATGAAAGTCCATTTGCATCGACATGAAATAAAATGCACACAAATGCATGGTAAATATTCCT